>CM040459.1:19014317-19039959 GCA_022758105.1 Pangasianodon gigas | reverse complement strand
AACGGGGTCATTTTTATAAATTCAACTATTATTTTCTCTTGTGGACTATATGTAAACATCTTTTATGTGAAATATCTTATTCAGGTCAGCACTAAATAAACAATAACATGCATTTTGTATGATCTCTCTTATTTTGGTAAAATAATTAACATTTTGCAGATTCTGAAAGGGGGATGTAAACTTTTGACCTCAACTGTACCATTCCATACTGTTTATTCTGTATATACATTGTATATAATCCATGGTAATTTAGGTACTATTGTATATACAGCATATATATTTCTTACCTTTATTTTTTGACTAATTCTTGCATATATTTATATACCTCTTATAATTCTTCTATTATAACATTCATACTGTGAACTGCTCAAAAATTGTAATAACATTCATATTGTTATCTGCTGAAAAAGCTACTGTATTTCAGTATGTTTTTCTTTTGTCAAAGGCATTCTTAAAGGCTATCTGAAAAAATATATATAATATAAAAGTGTTAATTTTGAGACACCCTATGTGTATATATGCATATATATATATATACACACATACACTCACACACAGGGTGTCTCAAAGGTATGGTAATGTTATATATATATATATATATATATATATATATATATATATATATATATATATATATATATATATATATATATATATATATATACACAGTCAGGTCCATAAGTATTTGGACAGTGACACAATTTTGGTAATTTTGCCTCTGTACACCACCACAGTGGATTCGAAATGAAGCAATCAAGATGTGATTGAAGTGTAGACTTTCAGCTTTAATTCAAGGGGTTTAACAAAAATATTGCATTAACCATTTAGGAATTACAGCCATTTTTTACAGAGTCCCTCCATTTTCACAGGCTCAAAAGTAATTGGACAAACTAACATAATCATAAATATTAGGATTATTTTTATTACTTGGAGGTAAATCCTTTGCAATCAATGACTGCCTGAAGTCTGGAACCCATGGACATCACCAAATGTTGAGGTTCCTCCCTTGAGATGCTTTGCCAGGTCTTTACTACAGCCATCTTTAGTTGCTGTTTGTTTGTGGGTCCTTCTGCCTTCAGATTTGTCGTCAGTAAGTGAAAAGCCGCTCAACTGGGTTGAGGTCAGGTGACTGACTTGGCCATTTAAGAACATTTAATTTCCAAGCTCTTGGGTTGCTTTCACAGTATGTTTTGGGTTGTTATCCATCTGTACTGTGAAGAGCTGTCCTATCAGTTTTGCAGCATTTAACTGAATCTGAGCAGAAAGTATAGCTCTATACACTTCAGAATTCATCCTGCTACTTCTATCAGCAGTCACATCATCAATAATCACCAGTGACCCAGTTCCATTGGCAGCCATACATGTCCATGCCATAACACTGCCTCCACATGTTTGACGGATGATGTGGTATGCTTTGGATCATGAGCCCTTCCTTTCCTTCTCCATACTTTTCTCTTCCCATCATTCTGGTACAAGTTAATCTTGCGTTAGAACTGGTCAGGCTTTTTTAGAGGTTTTTTAGCAAAGTCTAATCTGGCCTTTCTGTTTTTGAGTGTTACAAGTGGTTTGCATCTTGAGGTAAACCGTCTATATTTACATTCATGAAGGTGGCTCTTGATTGTAGACTTTGACAATGATACGCTTACCTCCTCCAGAGTGTTCCTGACTTGGCTAGATGTTGTGAAGGGGTTTTTCTTCAACAAGGAAAGAATTCTGCAATCATCCACTTTAGCTGTTTTCTGTGGTCTTCCAGGCTTTTTGGTGTTTCCGAGCTCGCCAGTGCATTCCTTCTTTTTAATGTACCAAATTGTTGATTTGGCCCTCCTAAAGTCTCTGCTATCTCTCTGATAGGTCTGTTTTGGGTTTTCAGCCTAATGATGGCCTCCTTCACTTGCATCAACACCTCTTTGGACTGCAGCAGTGAGAGTTCCCATGAACAGCTACCAAATGCAAATTCAACACTTGGAATCAGCTCCAGACCTTTTATCTCCTTAATTTATCATGAAATAAGGAAGAAACAGGCCACAGCTGGCCATGAAATTGCTTATTAGTCAATTGTCCAGTTACATTTGAGCCTGTGAAAATGGAGGGACTCTGTAAAAAATGGCTGTAATTCCTAAATGGTTAAAGCAATATTTTTCTTAAAGCCCTTGAATTAAAGCTGAAAGTCTACACTTCAGTCACATCTTGATTGCTTCATTTCAAATCCACTGTGGTCGTCTACAGAGGCAACATGACCAAAATTGTGTCACTGTCCAAATACTTATGGACCTGACTGTATATATCCACACCCATACACAACATTAAAACCGCCTGCCTAGTATTGTGTAGGTGTCCCTTGTGCCCCTAAAACAGCTCTGACTCATCAATGCATGGACCCCACAAGACCTCTGAAGTTGTGCTGTGGTATCTGGCACCAAGGCGTTAGCAGTAGTTCTTTTTAATCCTGTAAGTTGCAAGGTGGGGCTTCCATGGATCAGAGTTGCTTGTCCAAGACATCCCACAGATGCTCGATCAGATTGAGACCTGGGGAATTTCGAGGCCAAGTCAAGACCTTGAACTCTTTGTCATGTTCCTCAAACTGTTCCTGAACAATTTTATTATTTATATTTATCATGCTGAAAGAGGCCACTGCCATTAGGGAATACTGTTACCATGAAGGGGTGTACTTGGTCTGCAACAATGTTTAGTTAGGTGGTACATGTCAAAATAACATCCACATGAATGCCAGGACCCAAGGCAGAACATTGCCCAGAGGATCACACTGCCTTTGCCCAGCTTGCCTTCTTCCCATAGTGTTTCCTGGTGCCAACTCTTCCCCAGGTAAAAGACACACTCACCTGGCTGTCCACATGATGTAAAAGAAAATGTGAATCATCAGACCAGACCACCTTCTTTCATGGCTTCATGGTCCAGTTCTGATGCTCATGTGCCCCTTGTAAGAGCTTTCGGCAGTGGACAGGGGACAGCATGTGCACTCTGACCGGTCTGCAGCTACGAAGTAAGCCTTGGGCGCCCATGACCCTGTCACTGGTTCACCGGTTGTCCTTCCTTGGACCACTTTTGGCAGGTACCAACCACTGCATAAAAGGAACATCCATACAGAATCCAGATATGCCTCTGGAGTGGGTCATCACTTTGGGCATCTACGGAAATACAGAGGACTCCTAAATGCGGTGGGCAGTCTAATAAAGAATGTACAGGCAAAATCTACAAATGCAAGACACTAGGGACATGAAGGAACTCTAAAAAAGGATGTCGTCAAGAGGAAAAATGGTCCTGGAAGGAGAATGGTACAAAACAGCATGGCAATGGGCTATGGAAAAAAGGAGACAAAATCATCGCTCCTGCAAAGCTGCTACCATATCGTGCCACACAGCTGGACTCACTAGAACACATCATAGTAGAAATGATGCTTCACCGATTCAAATTTACAGTGCATATAAAAAATCTACACACCCCTGTTAAAAAACCAAGACAAATCATGTCGGATCTTTTTCCACCTTTAATTTGACACAGCAACCAACAAAATTCAAGTGAAAAACAAATATAAATATTTTAGGAAAAAAGCATCTTTTACTTGTCATACAGCACTTAGTCCTTTTGGTTAAGAGTCTACTGGCTTAGTGCATCTTGATTTTATTCCACTCTTAATCGCAAAAGCGCTCTATCAAATTGAGAGAAAATCTTCTGTGCACAACCCTCTTCAATTTATTACATAGGCTTTTGATAGGAATGCTTTTTTTTTTAAAATGTTTTTCAGGCATTCATGTGAATGCCTACCAAAACATTGTTGCACACCACACACACCCCATCATGGCAATAGTATTGCCTGATGGCAGTGGCCTCTTTCAGCAGGATAATGTGCCCTGCCACACTCTACACATTGTTTGGGGATGGTTTGAGGAACATAATGAAGAGTTCAAGATGTTGCCCAGATCCTAATCTCATCAAGCATCTGTGGGATGTGTTTGAACAACAAGTCTGAACCGTGGCAGCTCCACCTCGCAACTTACAGGACTTAAAGGATCTTCTGCTAATGTCTTGGACACCACAGGGAACCTTCAGAGGTCTTGTAGAGACCATGGCGGCACATTGAGGACCAACGGCATACTAAGCAGACTGCATTTCACAGCCAATACACTAGTATATTTGCCGGTGCTAATAACACACCCAAATAGACTCTTTCTCAGCTATTTTAAGACAGCATTTACCAGAATAAAATCAATGTTAAAGAAATCAGCCGGCATGTTCAGAAAGTGGAAAAAAAGGGTTGCCAGCATTACAGTTTTTATGACAGATAATGACAGGTTTGAAACAACAGATTTATTTCCAATGCAAAGACATAGAAAAAGAAGAAAAATGTGACTCCCTAGTCCAATACCCGAATTTTGTGCAGTATTTGAGATGTAGTTGGGGTGGAATTTTTTTCTGAGACCTGGCAACCCTTAGACCCTGAGGCAACTCTCAGCTGCACAGCAGTGCCAGCTTTTCTTCTGCTGCTAACAGTCTGAATGGATCACACAATGTTATTATTACGTTTCAATTATTGTACTTCTACAATGATTAATGTTTTAATCTAATGGAAACCTAAGGCATATACTCAGGCATTGCTTATTTTTGTTGTATTGAAAAAGTACCATATCCAGACACCACCATAACATATCAAACGTAACATATCAAACAAATTTAGTTAAGCATCCAGACCCTTGGCTAAGACACTCCAAATTAAGCTCAGGTGCAACATGTTTGCTTTGACTCTACTGAGATGTCTCTAGAACTTGACTGAAGTCAGCCTGTTGCAAATTCAAATGATTGTACATGATTTAGAAAGGCACACACCTGTGTGTATAATGTCCCACAATTCACAGTGCATGACAGTCCAAAAACCAAGCCATGAAATTGCAGAAAAACAAATCTCTTACAAATTAAATTGTAATAAAGGACTCTGTATAAACCATGAATTGAATATTAAAGCACAAACAGCCAATCAAAGACATATCTATGTATCTATAGATAGTGGTCATAACAGGCACAGAATTGACCACCAAAGCAAAACAGGGCTTCATCCCACCAAAGTCCATTATAAAATTTGTAATAACATATAGATTAAAATATAGATATAATTTAATTTTCACAGTTTTCTTGAGGACATAACACATGACACCTATATATAGCAACTAAACAGTAGCATAAGTTGAAAGGGAAGCACAATTATTTAAAATTTTCTCAGTGAATTGTTTTCAAAATAAAAGCCTCAAAACGGTCTTTTTTTGATGGTCGCACCATATGATATTTGATAAAATGAACAACTTCAGACAACTTTCTTTTGAAGAAAGAAATCAGCCTACTCAAGCAAATTGCCATCATAAAAGTCTAAGCACATTGAAGACATACTGATAATGCCAGTTAAGGACATGAACTTGCAGATGAAGCTGCAAAAGCTTCCGCACAGAGGGGTGCCACAACACCGATGGCAGCATTAAATATTACAAATGTAATTCTGTACAGTCTTACATTTCTGACATGCAAGAACAAGAGAATAGAGAACAGAAATAGAGCTGGGTAAAGTATGGAGCCAAACTTCATGATCACAATAAATGGAGGATAAGGGAAGAATGGTTTCTCCAACAGCACATCTCCCACACCTTGCTACTCAGAAACTGTACAAAAGTTCCTCATAGAATTTATAGTTTAATTTTCATATCATATTTTTGGTTCAAAATTTCTGTTTTCACTCACTGCTTATTTAGTTGAGTTAGCATTCCTTTGGTTACGCCCATCACTGATGTCATCATCAGTGGTCGTGACTAGGCTTTTAGTACATATCAGTACAATAAGAAGTGAGGTGCTCGGCATGCTTTCAGTTATTACATACTGTGCGTTATAGATGAAAAGTAAAGGCCTTGAGCAAGCTTCATGCACGCTTACTTCTGTTTCTTGCTGATTAATTTGGCATAGTAGTGATAGTGCACTATTATAAGAAGCAGTTATGAAGAAGAGATCCAGAGATTGAAATTTTTTTCCCTCTTTCAATACTGTGCCCGTGCCTTTGATTAAACTACCCTTGAACCAACAGTGGCCATAAGTGGTGTTCTGACTGACACACCGGATTCAGCATAGTGAAAAATCTGTATCAGAGCCTACAGTCCTATCCACCACAGTGTTCTACTGCACTCAGTACATATTGTACACTTAGTAATCCACTTAGTAAACATCACTTCGACCAGGTATGATGGAATCCCAGTTTTCACCAACATGCTACAACTGTGGTAGAAGGCTATATCACATTTCACAATGTGCCACCACCTGTGAAAACTACTAAAACAGGAACTCATGTACCAAGTGGACTTTAAAAATAACTATAAGTAGACTACACCATCTTACAAAGATGTAAGGGATATGAAGATATCCTGGTGGTGGTCAACAAGTTCTTCCGAGGTGTGAAAGCCTTCTACTAAGAAAGGAACTGCATGGCACACAGCCAAAGTACTTGTTTGAGACCTCAAATGTAGCCACAAAAAATAAGTATACCCAGTCGATTCCACTAATTATTATTTACAGAGCCCTAGGGCCATATTCTGAATTCCTTTGTGAATTTGCGGACTTCATCTCTAACCTGGTTGTTTCTTTAGACAAAGCATTAATTGTTGGAGACTTTAATATTCATTTTGATAACCCAGATCACCCTCTGAGAACAACGGTTGTGTCCATTCTAGATTCAGTAGGTGTCAATCAGAATGTAACTGACCACTCATAATGGTCAGGCAACTGAATGCTTAGAGTCAACGTTCCACTACACACTAGATAAGGTGTCTCCACTTAAAAGAAAAATAATTAGAGAGAAAAAGCTAGCACCCTGGTATAATGATCACACAAGCACCTTAAAACAGACCACTTGAAGATTAGAATGTAAATGGTGTCAAACTACATTGGTAGTATTTCAAACAGCATGGAACGAGAGCCTCCTGAGCTATAGAAAAGCTCTTAGTGCTGCTAGATCAATGTATCTCTCCACCCTAATTGAAGAAAACAAATACAGATTCTTATTTAATGCTGTAGCAAAATTAACTAGGAATAGTAAATAGAACTAGGACCACAACAGGAACATGCACACAATCATTATATAGAAGCGATGACTTCATGAATTTTTTCAATGGCAAAATGGAAAAAAAGAGGCAAAAAAATCAGACTATTAATTTAAAACCAGACAGTTTTATAACTTACCCTGTAGATAATAATACAGCAATATCAGATCAACGATTAGAATGTTTTACTCCCCTTTGAGAGACCAAACTAATTTCACTAATTACCTCATCAAAATCATCAACTTGTGTACGAGATCCCTTACCTACTTCTAAAAATTAATCAATTCTTCAAGTAGCACTGGCTATGTAACCAAATCATTTAAACTAGCAGTTATTAAACCCCTGATTAAAAAACCTGAACTCGACCTGTCAATTGTCCAACTATAGGTCAATATCAAACCTCCTCTTTAGCACAGCAGCTATGCTCATACCTACATAGCAATAACATTCATGCAATGTATCAGTCAGGGTTTAGGCCTCATCATAGCACAGAGACAGCGGTGCATAAAGTGGTGAATGACCTACTACTGGCCGCTGATCAGGGTTGTGTCTCCTTGCTTGTGTTGCTTGACTTTAGTGCAGCTTTTGATACCATTGATCATGCTATTCTCCTCAATAGACTAGAAAATGTAGTAGGCATTAAGGGAACGGCCCTTTCCTGGCTCATGTCTTATTTGACTGATTGTTATCAGTTTGTAGACGTAAATGGTGACTTCTCTACGCATACTAAGGTAAAGTTTGGTGTCCCGCAAGGTTCTGTTTTAGGCCCACTGCTCTTTTCTTTATGTATGCTACCTCTGGGCAAAATTATTCGTAAACATGGTATTAGCTTCCACTGTTAAGCTGATGACACACAGTTGAGTGTTTCAGCAAAGCTAGATGACAGACACCAGCTTAATAAAGTTGAGGAATGTGTAAAAGACATTAGAAACTGGATACTTATTAACTTTCTCTTACTTAATTCTGACAAGATAGAAGTACTTGTACTAGGACCACATGCAGCTAGAAGTAAGCTTTCTGATTACATAATAACTCTGGATGGCCTTTCTGTTTCATCATGTGCAGCAGTAAAAGATCTTGGTGTGATTATCGACTCTAGTCTTTCATTTGAAGCTCATGTAGATAATATCACTAGGATTGCTTTCTTTCATCTCAGAAATATTGCTAAAATAAGAAATATATTGTCACTACACAATGCAGAAAAATTAGTTCATGCTTTTGTTACCTCTAGGTTGGATTACTGTAATGCCTTACTGTTTGGATGTTCCAGTAGATGATTAAACAAGCTCCAGTTAGTCCAGAATGCAGCAGCGAGAGTCCTTACTAGAACCAGAAGATATGACCACATCACCCCTATCTTATCCACAATGCATTGGCTCCCAATCAAATTTCATATTGACTATAAAATACTACTATTGACCTATAAAGCACTAAATGGTCTTGCGCCACAGTACCTGAGCGAACTTTTGGACTTTTATGAGCTTTCTCTTACAAAGCCCCACAGTTATGGAACAGCCTTCCACTTAGTGTTCGGGGCTCAGAAACAGTCTCAGTGTTTATGTCTAGGCTGAAAACATATTTGTTTAGTCAAGCCTTTTGTGAATAGTTTTTTCTTAGGTAAAGGAGCAGCTCTGGAGGGTTCACAGGCATAGAGTGTTGTGGTGAACTGGGATGTTTCGATGCTGTCATCCCCCCACTCTCATGCGTTCACTCAGGTTTGTTGACGGTGGAGTTGCTGGCTGCCTTATGTCCCAGGGTGCCCTCATGTCTGTGTTAGTTTCTGGCTCTCTCGTTTAGTTATGCTGTCATAGCTAGTTTTGCCGGAGTCCCTGCTTGCACTCTGCACGCAAAGTACATTGTCCTTAACCATTAGAGGACAAAAGCTTACCTAACAATCTCTCACTCTCTGTCGAGCTACACATGCTACTTCTGAGATGCCAGTGATCCTGACCCCTTCTGCTCTCCGGACCTGCCTGAACCATCCTGATGCCCTACTTCTGGTTGGAGTTCTCATCGGTGGAGTTCGCTTGCTGCTGCTGGGGGTGGCCCCATATGGACAGCCTGAAGAACCGTTTGGTTTGCTGGGGATAGTGCCACCTGGGGGTTGTGGAGATGGCTTGGGGATCTCATATGGGGAGCTGTACTGTGATGGCTTGGGACTGTGATTGCTGTGGTGGCTTTGGGGCTGCAGTTGCCACAAGCACCTTCATACTCAGGACTCCATCAGTGAACAGTGGATAGATTTTAACCAACCGGACTTCTTGCAAAAACTGTGATGAATTTACTGGCTGCACATTTGAACTATTTGTCCATATAGTACACAATAATAGAAGGGATTTATTTATAATTGCACTATCCATTGCACCCAGATGAGGATGGGTTCCCTTTTGAGTCTGGTTCCTCTCAAGGTTTCTTCCTCATATTGTCTCAGGGAGTTTTTCCTTGCCACCGTCGCCTCTGGCTTGCTCATTAGGGATAAATTCACATATTTACAATATATTTTTTGAATCCATTTATTTCTGTAAAGCTGCTTTGTGACAACAACCATTGTTAAAAGCGCTATACAAATAAAATTGAATTGAATTGAATTGGAAAAGCAACTCAAGGGAGGAAACTCAGCATTTGATGATGTCCATGGGTTCCAGACTTCAGGAAGTCACTGACTGCAAAAGATTTGCATCCAAGTATTAAAAGTAAACCTAATATTTATGATTGTTTTGTCCAATTACTTTTGAGCCTGTGAAACTGGAGGGCTGTAATTCCTAAATGGTTAATGCTGTATTTTTGTTAAAGCCCTTGAATTAACGCTGAAAGTCTTGATTGCTTCATTTAAAATCTATTGTGGTGTACAGAGACAAAGTTACGAAAATTGTGCCACTGTCCAAATACTTATGGACCTGACTGTATACATACAGTATACTGTATATATGCAAGGTAACAGTTTTTGGCCACCTGACTATCACATCCCTATCGTCTCCACATCCCTGATCATTCCAAAATCATGTGCATTAATATGGACTTGGTCCCCCCTTTGCTGCTGTAACAGCCTCCACTCTTTTGGGTAGACTTTCTATGAGATCTTATAATGTGGCTATGGGGATTTGCAGAGAATTAGTGAGGGAAGGCTCTGATGTAGAGCAAGAAGGTATGCTGTGCTCTTAGAGTTCTAGTTCATCCCAAACATGTTCAGTTGGGTTGAGATCAGGGCTCTGTGCAGGCAACTTGTGTTCTTATACATGGAACTTGGCAAACCGTGTCTTTAGGGAGCGTGCTTTGTGCACAGTGGCGTTGTCATGCTGGAACTAGACTGCACTAGGCCCCTTAGTTCCAATTGGGAAATCTTAATACTACAGCATACAAAGACATTCTAGACAATTGTGTGCTTCCAACATTGTAGCAACAGTTTGGGGAAGGTCAGTGTGGGTATGATGGTCAGGTGCCCACAAACCTTTGGCCATGTAGTGTCATCATGAACCCTAACCCTTTGACTGCTTTAATTGTTTAAAGTTGTCTAAGAAGACCAAATACAGCCTAACACCATGGTAATACCGTCCCTACCATCAAGCGCAATGGTGGGAGCATCATGATCTGGGGATTCCTTTTAGCAGGAAGAACTGGAAATCTAGTTGCTATCAGGGGCAACATGGATGGAGCCAAATACAAGAAGATTCTTTAGGAGAACCTGTTCCATTCTGTCAGAAAACTGTGTCTAGAGTGATACATTCCAGCAGGACAACAACACAAGACACAAGGCAAAACTACAAATCAAATGGATTGAAAAAAAAGAATGTTTGTGTTCTGGAATGAAAATTTAAATTGAATTTGAAAGCAAGCAATTCAAGTGAAAGCCCTGTGGCATAACCTGAAAATGGCTGTCCATCAATGTCCTCCATCAAATTTGGAAGAAAGTTGGAGATTTTTTAGATTACTATTTTTTTTGGAAATTTTGCATTGAGAAATAGAAGAAAATGCCAAAAAGGGTGTGTAGGTGATACTTATCAGTTAGGCAGTGTTCAGATTTTTTATTTTTAAATACTTTTGAGGATTTCTAAATAATGTAATAATTTGCTTCTGTAGATAGCTGGGAAAAAAGGAGCAGAAAAATATATACATACAGTTAGGTCCGGATGTATTTGGACAATGACAGAGTTTTTGTGATTTTGCCTTTATACACCACCACAATGGATTTGAAATAAAACATGAAATGTAAGACTTTCAGCTTTATTTTAAGAGGTTCCATAAAAATATGGCATTTACCATTTAGGAATTACAGCCATTTTAAGCAAAGTACTTCCAATTTCAGGGGCTCAAAGGTATTTGGACAATTGACTGACAAGAAGTTAATTGACCAAGTGCAGTCCATTCCCTCGTTACTTCAAGACAAATGAAGCAGATAAAAGGGCTGGAGTTGATATCAGGTATTGAGTTGGCATTTGGCAGCTGTTTGACTGGAGCTACCAATATGAAGTCCAAGGAGATCTCAATGCAAGTGGAGGAGGCCATCATTAAGCTGAAAAAACAACATAAATCTATAAGAGAGATAGCAAAAACCTTAGGTGTGGCCAAATCAACAGTTGGGTACGTTCTTAAAAAGAAAGAAAGCACTGGTGAGCTCAACAACATCGAATGGCCTGGAAGACCACGGAAAACAACTAAAGTGGATGATCGCAGAATCCTTTGCTTGGTGAATAAAAACCCCTTCACAACATCAACAGAAGTCAAGAATACTCTGCAGAAGGTAGGCGTATCATTGTGAAAATCTACAATCAAGAGACGGCTTCATGAATGTAAATACAGAGGGTTTACAACAAGGTGCAAACTACTGGTAACATTCAAGAACAGGAAAGCCAGATTAGACTTTGCCAGAAAACATCTAAAAAAGCCTCCCATATTCTGGAATAAGATTCTTTGGACTGATGAAACCAAGATTAACTTGTACCAGAACGATGGGAAGAGAAAGTACGGTGAAATAAAGGAACAGCTCATGATTCAAAGTATACCACATCATGTGTCAAACATGGTGGAGGCAGTGTTATGGCATGGGCATGTATGGCTGCCAATGGAACAGACTCACTGGTGTTTATTGATGATATGACTGCTGACAGAAGTAGCAAGATGAATTCTGAGGTGTATAGGGGTATACTCTCTTCTCACATTCAGCCAAATGCTACAAAACTGATAGGACGCCACTTCACAGTGCAGGTGGATAATGACCCTAAACATACTGCGAAAGCAACTCAAGACTTTTTGAAGGCAAAGAAATGGAATATTCTTCAATGGCCAAGTCAGTCACCTGATCTCAACTCAATAGAGCATGCTTTTCACTTACTGAAGATAAGACTGAAGGCAGAAAGACCCATAAACAAGCAGCAACTGAAGGTGGCTGCAGTGAAGGCCTGGCAAAGCATCTCCAGGGAGGAAACTCAGAATTTGAGTTTTGAGAACATGGGCTCCAGACTTCAGGCAGTCATTGAGTGCAAAGGATTTTTATCCAAGTATTAAAATTATGGTTATATTTACAATTATGTCACTTTATCCAAATACCTTTGAGCCCCTGAAAATTGAGGTAGTTTGCTGAAAATGGCTGTAATTCCTAAATGGTAAATGCCATATTTTTGTGGAACCTCTTAAAATAAAGCTGAACATCTACACTTCGATCACATCTTGATTGTTTTATTTCAAATCCATTGTGGTGGTGTATAAAGACAAAAATCACAAAAACTCTGTCACTGTTCAAATACTTCTGGAACTGACTGTGTGTATGTATATATACATATATATATATATATATATATATATATATATATATATATATATATATATATATATATATATATATATATATATACACATATATGCTCACCATCAACTTTATTAGGAACACCTGTACAACTGCACATTCATGCAGTTATCTGATCAGCCAATCATGTGGCAGCAGCACAATGCAAAAAATCATGCAGATACAGGTAAAGCGCTTCAGTTAATGTTTACATCAAACATCAGAATGAAGAAAAAGTGTGATCTCTGTGACTTTGATCGTGGTGTGGATGATGGTAAAAAAGGGGCTGGTTTGAGTATTTCAGAAACCGCTGGGAACTTTACACACAACAGTCTCTAGAGTTTACACAGAATTGTGCAAAAAACAAAAAAACATTAAGTGAGTGACAGTTCTGTGGGTGGAAATACCTTATTGATAAGAGATGTGAGAGGAAAATGGCCAGATTGGTTCGAGCTGCCAGGAAGGATATAGTAACTCAAATAATCACTCTTTATAACCATGGTGAGCAGAAAACCATTTCAGCACGCACAAAACATTGAACATTGAAGTGTATGGGCTACAACTGCAGACGACCACATTGGGTCCCACTCCCACTCTGGGGGGGGTCACCTGGTCTTTTTCCAGTCTTCAACTGTCCAGTTTTGGGGAGTCTGTGCCCATGACAGCCTCAGATTCTTGTTCGTGGCCAACCTGATATGGTCTTTTGCTGTTGTAGCCCATCCACCTCAAGGTTTGATGTGTTGAGCATTCTGAGATGCTTTTCTGCTCACCACGGATGTAAAGAGTGCTAATCTGAGTTACTATAGACTTCCTGTCAGCTCAGACCAGTCTTGTCATTTCTCCTCTGATCTCTCTCCTCACACAGACCCTCCACACACAGGATGTTTTTATTTTATGCACAACTCTGTGTAAATTCTAGAGACTGCTGTGTGTCAAAATCCCAGAAGATCAGCAGTTTCTGAAATACTTAAACCAGTCCATCTGGTACCAACAACCATGCCACGGTTAAAGTCACTGAGATTTTTTCCACATTCTGATGTTTGATGTGAACATTAACTGAAGCTCTTGACCTGCATCTGAATCCAACAGAACACCTTTGTAATGTGGTAGAATGGGAGATTCGCAGCATGAAAGTGCACCAGAAAAATCTGCAGGAATTGCGTGATGCAATCATGTCAACATGAACTAAAATCTCAAAGGAATGTTTCCAACATCTTGTGGAATCCATGCCACAAAGAACTGAGAATTTTCTATTTAAATACACAATAATGTAAGTCATCTAAGACAACATTTTTATTTAAAACATTAGGGAGGCTAAATCCTCCACTCAGTTGTTTATTACTATTATTATTATTATTATTATTATTATTATTATTATTATTATTATTATTATTTCTTTTATTTTATTTTGTCTTTTTGAGTTATAGACTTGAGCTTCATCTCACTGCTTCACAAATGTCCTCAAAATTTCCTGACTGCATTCATAATTGAGATGCATCTGTCTTCCATCAAGAAGGTTCCCATTACATGCAAGTCAAGCTTCATCCCATTGAACTAAATATATCTGAAGGAATTAAAAGATTCTCCCAATGATTGATTTGTAGTCCCAGAGATTCAACTTGTTTGACTGAAGGAGCTTCAGTAGTCCAGGAGTACATACAGACCCTCGCTGTGCATGGGCTCTAAAGCAATGGATGTTTTGGCAGTAGTTGATGGAGAAACTGTTAACAATACCCTGTGGACAGTGTGCTCAGCAACCACTAATCTGATGTCCACCATCAAAGTTATTTCCAGAAATTTTTCCAGAATATGGCTGTTATGGTGTCATGGTTTCACAGTTAGGGCCGATTTATACTTCTGTGACATGTCCACTAGGGGGCAGAGTCGCATGAACCACACCAGACTTTATAGAATTTAAACCGCAAGAAAGAGCTTAAACAAAGCAAACTTCCATGTTTCACTGCAGGAATAAACAGAAAGATAACTCAGGCATAACTTTATTTTGAAAAGGGCTGAGGGGAAAATGAAACTTGAACGATCAACTATAATCCAAATCAATTCTCTCAAGCATTTCTGAAGCATTTTTACTTGCCTGTATTCAGCGGTATCCAGCAGCTCTTTTATCGAAGCACTTCAGTTTAGAGTTTAAATTCACAATTCTGTCAACCATGGAATGCTTTACATTTTATTTTAATTGTCTCATTAAAATTGGGCTTTTGGACCCACCAAACTACTAAGAGTGTAAAACAGACATGAACAACTAGTATTTTTGCGTTTCTGATTAAAACGTCTTTCTCATATATTTGTGTCTGTAAGAACTTTGCCAGTTATATAACCCCTAAAATTATGCCCTATCCTATCCAGCCATAAACCATACCAGAAAAGGTCAACAAAAGGGTTAGGATGGACACTTTATTCATACTATATACTCCACTTTCTGCCTGATTGGAACTTGGAACTCTGGAGTAAGTTCCTTGAATGCACAACACAACAGGTTGTGTGACTTCAGCTAAATCTCCACCACTGCAGGATGAAGACGCATGAGAACTTTGTATACATACAAGTATAAACCAGGCCTTTGTCACTAAGCATGTAATGATACAGCGTATTACAACACAAACTCACAAACTGCATAGTGAACAGTACAATCAACAGACTGCATAATAAAATAGGCAATTCATCATAAAATATTGTTTATATTACATGCTGTAATAAACATTTAAACTTAATCAAGCCCACACTACCTCTGAAAAAGTATTTTCCTCTTTATCTCGAGGGAGAGAAATTTCCTTGTTTTAGGAGAATACGTAAGAATGTTTTTCATGAGCCAGTACTCCAGCCTAATAGTGTACTAGAATACTAGAGTATTAGCTTGAGAAAAACAGCAATGGGTATGCAGCAGCAGGCAGGAAGTGGAAGATTGCCCCAAATATTTAAGGTCTGGTATATGGGAGCACTTTGTTACAATGCTGATGGCCAGCGAGTTGTGGACTGAAACGTTACAGTGTGCCGAATATAAGTACAATACATGGGCACTAATACTACAATTACTCATCTGCGCCGATATCACCCCGTTTTTGTCAGCTGGTAGAACCAGACACACACACACACACACACCTCTCTGCTGCATTCAGACAGCCTTTCTTCAACAATTCAATCTGGGTTAAAGAAATCACAGCAATGATTGGGAGGTTCATATTTGGTGGTGAAGAATGCAGGCTTTAAAAACATATTAAGGGCTACAGATAGCTACATCACTCTGACAGCAAAACTAGCTAACTGCAGAATAAAAAAAGCCCTGTGATTCATTCTCCCGTGAGTCCCACCAATAAAAGCTTGGCAAGAGAGCCAATGTTTATTTAGCCATATTTAATTTTGTTAAATTCTAATGCACAACTTTTGTTTTGTTATACACTGCTAAGAGTCTCAATGGATTATGCAAACACTGTGTCATTATAAACTTTCAGTTACTGTGCTTTTATAATGTTGAATGTTTTAATCAATTTAAAATGGAATGTTAAGGCACATATTCAGGCAATGCTTATTTTTGCTATAACAATAATATCATATTTAATTTGAATTTTGTTTATCATTAGACCCCTGTTAGTCACAAGGTACATTCTTACTTCACTGCTAGCTTTTACAAAATACCAATTAAATTTCCTAATTTTATTTTTTACCTGATCAAGTTTCTTACTCCAGTGGTTCTTATCCTTGTCCTTATCTTTATCCTTATCCTGCACAATCCCTTCCCTCTAGACTCCCCCTATATCATAATACAGGAACTTCGATTTCCCCCACCCACCAACATGTCAAACTCCAGCAAAGACACCATCCCTACCCCCTTCCCTCCTTCCTATAGTCCCTGTGAACCCCTTCTGATCCACCTCTTCTGCACACACCAGTTGGAATGGTGGCAGTTTTGGAGAACATTCTGAACAATCTTGCCAATCCCCTCCATGCCGTGACATACAGGAGCATCTGTAGCCACTGGCTTATTCTACCAAGGTGCTATCAGACTCCACAGTGAATGTCAGTATAAAATTCACTTGCAATACACCACTCAAACATTTGTTTGACTTCTGCTTAATTTTGTTGATTAGGCACAGATTTTTTTTGCTCAAATGTGACTTACCCTTCACATTAAAATCATATGCTCTTATCCAACACACACTGAAAGTGAATGTTTTAGTCGATGCTGTGTTTCCACACTTTGCCTTGCTTGTGCACTGATGTCTTTTCATTGTGGGATTGTGTAAATGCAGTATGTGTAGTATGTGTAATTAGATGTATTTATTTTGTGTACTTAATGTCCTGTGTTCTTCAGCTACTGTAGTTCCCCTATTTCCCCTCTTGGGGGTCCATTCTCCCATCTGTGCAAGAGAAAATTGTAGGGATTTAATAAAATCTCTACCAACCAAATAAAATGCTGAAACTGGTATTTTTAGAACTGCAATGATATTTATAATGTTTGACTTTATTTGCTTAAACTGCTATTTTTATATGATAAACATTAATCAATATAGAAAAAAAACTTGTGTATTGACTGCTGCAGCAATTCAGCAAATCTCCATTTAAATCAACAGGCAATCAAATCACTTATCTAATTTTTAAAGCCTGTTTTATAGTTGCCTAAAGCGTGCCTAAAGTTCACAGGTTCATGAAAAACTTCCTGCATTTAAAAAAAAAAAAAAAATTTCCTGTGATGGACTGAACATAATGTAATGAACATGAATGGATTCAGTGTATGTTGCTTTCATCAAGAGTAACAGAGAAGGTGAAAGCAATGCCATTTCAGTCATCATCTCGTTAGTATGCTTTTGTCAATAAAACCATAAAGGTCACATAAGCTTTTCTTCATGAGTAAACATTTTGAATTATTACAGGATGCAGATTAGCCAGGCAACAGTCACATAATTAGTGTGGATCAGAGATATAGAGGAAGGGAAGTGAATGGCCTTTAAACTGTCAGGAGCCAGTGAGATAATCCATATAGTCTGCTCATCTTCCAGCCACAAAGACACTATACCTTTAATGAAAAACACCTTAACTCCCTAACCTTACTGAACACTATATGATTTGTCTTGGTCATTAGCTACAAGAGGTGTGGAGAATGCTCCAAGTCACATCTTGCATTTTCAAAGCTAAATGATAAGTGTTGTGGGGAGTGTGTGGCTTGTTTTATACAGTATATGTGTGTGTTTTGATGGGACTGAACTCTGATGCTACATGCTAATATTTGCAAATGAGTGATAAGACCCAGGTATTGTTGGAGTGGCAGAAAGGAGGGATAAAAGAGGAGTGAGCATGAGAGGAATGTGCTTATATATTAGGAGCCGCTGAAACCTGATGAAAGTCTGCAGACCTCTACTGCTAGTGTGATACATGAAACAATCACACAATCACACAGACACTCATGCCACTCATACCACTTCAGGAGATTCCAATTGTGTGACTAAGGGGGAGTGGGAAACTGAGGCAGCTTATGCTGCATTCGACTTACCTCAGAAGCTGGAAGTTACAGTTCATAATTACATAATTTTTGACTGTGTGCGTTCGAGATAAAAACACTCTATCTTTGTCTTTTGTTAGCAACAAGCAAGCCAGTTAACTGTGATGAGTGATGTATATTTTCCTCCTCACAACAACTAACTGTAGTCAATTTTATAGATTTAACAAGCAAATATGTCTGTACATTGATTAATCTAAAGCAAATAATTGTGTAATTCATTTAAAGGTAAGAAGTGCTACATTGTTTACTGCTGTGATGCTGTGAACAGCCATATTGATTTGACATCACTTGCTGAACTTGGAGTTGAGGAGACCATCACGAGTTCCAGAGTAGGAATTCCGAGTTGAGGGGGCATTTTCTTTGGTTTTTCATAGTTGGAGGTCTACGAGTTACGACCTATAGTCGAATTCAGCATTAGTGAGTATGTGTGTGGTTGTGTCTCTGCTTGTGGTGCATTGCCAGACGGGTAAACAAACTCCCCCTTGCAGACACAGACTCCAACAAAGCACTCCTCACCTTACACACACGAGCAATACGTGAAACAATGGTGTTGTCGAAGAAATCAAACTCTTTCCCTGCTTCACTGAAGAAGAAGTAAATTTTGTCATCGTCACCCACTGCATTGCCTTTTGGGAGGCTCTCCTGGATGAAGGCAGAGCCTACAAAAGCTGGGTCTGTGGAAGGAACAAACCCAAATATTACTGTAATAAACACATATATTACTCTACTGTAGTAAACAACAGTTCTGCTGATTATTTGTACTGATACTTTATACTGTATGTCTTTTTATCTACAGTGTCCTCAAGAATTAGGATTAGTTAGAAAAAACAGGTTTCACATATTATGCAAATTAGCTCGACATCTGTATGGGTGGAGCTAAATGATTCCTATGGCTTTTTTCTTTGGCAGAAAGCAAGAAATCCAAGGAAAGATAATTTTGCCTGTAGACCTGGTGGTTAATGAGATAAAATGGCACGTAAAACACTGTTATATAGCACCAACATCAGGCCAGGGCATGTCCCCTTACTTCATTGAGTATTGACAGCAATTGGGCACCATGTGATAACATTTGGTGTTCCTGTGTCTTAGTCTTGTGCTCCCCACTGCGTTTTTAGTGTCTAATAATAATAATAATAATAATAATATGAAGAAGAAGAATCCTAACAATTCCAATAAGGTTACAAGAACCCCTAATAAGAAAAACTAGACCTTTGGTGTTTGTGCCCCTACCAGTAAAAGTGATACAAGGGCATTGTATCGTTGTATTTAATTATGGTTTCATTTGAAACACTATTTTAAAAGTGTTTAAAACTATTTTTAAATTAAAAGTTTTTTTTTTTTTTTTGAAGTGGTACAATTTTTTTAAAATAAAATAATAAGTTAAAAAGGGGGGGGGGGGGGGGTGTCATGGCAGGGGCTCTCTAAATTCCTTTATATTCTTAGGTTTGTGCATGAGGACTTCCTTCTTCAACCCAGGTTTTCAGTAGAGTTCAAATCCAAAGACCAAAATATGGTCATTGCAAAACTTTTTTAATTTTGTGTTTCTTTATACTCTGCAATAGAAATGGTCTGCCATGACCTACATTGGTATTTTCACTGACTATGATGTCATCTTCAAATGCTTCATATCCATAAAATCTGCACAACCCAAGCTAAGTGGCTATGTAAATCAATAACCCATAAAAACTGGAAAAATACAGAAATTGTATCATAATTTTTTCTACCAAATTTTACTAAATACTCAGGCCAAACATCTTTATCTAAAGAAACTGACAATGAAAGAATTTTTGTGAGCAGAATGCAAAAGCATTTTTGTTAGTTCTGTTTGTGCAGGTGGTGTATTTTCACTTTCCTGTCTACATAGGGGCATTTTGCCAGCCTTGCTTTTCTCAGGGATTTCCTTGATGCCTTGTTCCTGAAGACAGAAGCCTTGGCTTTCAAATGCAAAAAGAATTATGATACTAGCAGTTACCTTTTCAATTTTAGAGCCATTTAAACAGGAATATGCAAATGAGGCCACCAATGGCCCAGATAAGGTTAAAGCATTAGAAGTATGTTTGGCTCATCATCATTTTGAAAGCTCTATCTATTGTCAAGTCTGAAAATCCTGTCAGGTTTTGGGCTGAAATATCCTGGTACATACCATGAATCTTCACTAGGGCCACTGACCCACCAGCTACAAAATAGCTCCATAGCATCAATGACACACCACCATGTTTTACAATGGGTATCAGCTGTTCTTCCTTGTACGCAGTCCATTTTTCCTAAAAACAACACTAATTCTAATTCTATTTTTAAATGTATTTTTATATCCATTATCTGATTTGTGCAGGTCAACAGCCATCTGTCTCTTTTGTGTTGAAAGCTCTTTGGTTTTTGCCATGGTATTGGATGACAGTGATTTTACATGCATTCACCCTCATATTGGTACCCCAGGGAAACTGGACATGGTTGTTAAAGGCAACAAGAGAATTCTAGGGGAGAGAGAGTAAATGAAAATTAACATGCAAGAATATTCACGCACATAGCATCATCCTACAGAGCACCTGTGGGGTCTGGTAGAATGGAAGATTTGCAGCATGAATGTGCAGTTGACAAATCTGCAGCAATTATTCGATCAACATAGATCAGAATCTCAAACAAACGTTTCCAAAACCTAGTGGAATCCATGCCACAAAGAATCAAGGCTGTGATAATATAATAAGGGGGAAAATAGCCATGAATTAGGGGGGGTAATAGTGTGCTACCCAGTATTAGTATAGTGTTACAATAACGTGGCCAGTGAGTGTATATTTTGAGAGAAAATCCTTCTATACTAAAAACCTATTATACTATTAAATCATTCTAATGAAAATGATTTTTGTTTTTTTGAACAAATATAAATATAATATATAATATATATAATAATATAATATAAACAAATATAATACATTTCCTATTGGTTGAGAAAAACTGAATTATGTGGACTGGCTACTTTCCCTATCAGAAAGGTTTTCAAGTAGAACATTTTTGGAAGCTAGGAACCCTTAATTATCCAATGAACCGATAAACAGTCCCTGAGGAACCTTTTATTCTAAGAGTATAGTGGCATTCTATGACATCTCATCTTTATGTATTCCTCTGTCTTAAGCAACCATACTGAAATAAATGTAAGTCTTACAATGCTTTCCAGTATTGATTCACTTATCTACAATCTATTAAACATTCAAAAAAATAATTCATGTACATGTAAATTTCTTGTGTTGTATGGCAAGTGTGGTGCTTATTTTGACAATAATTGTAATGTAATGTAATGGCCAAAAGTATGTGAGCTACTTCCTTAAGTATGTGGGTCTAGGATAGTTAGCATAATCTTACAGTTCTAATCAGGTCAGCAATTTCATCTTACAATTAAGTAAACCTGGTCTGTACAACAGAAGTCATTCTAGAAGAAGTAATGATTTGATGTAAGTAAGAAGTAGAATTTGGTGCCAATAGTGTCTACGAGGATGCCTCCATCACCAACTTGTTCTTTAAGCCATTTTACCTTTTTGTGACCCTGCTGGCTACAATGACAATTCCATATGAAGTCTACAAACATTCAATTACTCGTTGAAATTTTGTCTGCAGGGATGGATGGACAACCGGTCATTCAGTGGTACCTGGATGCAACGCATGTTCCTGTGACTTTATCCACAACCTTCAACCACACTAAATAGTATTTTAAAATAGTCCACCACCTGCGGCTACCATGGCTGCCTTTTCTGACATGCTATTGGTATTGTAGAAATAGCCATGAATGCACTTAAAAATTTCTGTTTGTTTCCTATTGCATTTCCTCTGTATTGAGCTATGTTATTAGTGTGAAAAAACAGTCATTTCAGCCATTAATTTCATTCTGGTTTTCTTATATGTAAATTTATATTGAGCATTAAAAAAGACAGATCTCCAACACAGACACACTTATTTTCCAAATAAGAGAAGAAGGTGGGAATAAGGGGACTTTGAGCTAAAAACAGACAGTCCTGGCTCTTACCTTGAAGCCAGTTCAGTGAGTTTTCTGTCTTTAAGGTAATGCCCTGACCAAGGCTTTTGTAAATGATGGGCTCATTCCCTTGAAAATTACTGACTGTAGCAGCATACAAATCTCCACCTGCAGACAAATTACAATTTTAGATAGACGTACATAGACACATATTTCTATGTATATAGATTGGTGAGTGTGTGTGTGTATGTGTATATATATATATATATATATATATATATATATATATATATATATATATATATATATATATATATATATATATATATATATATATATATATATATATATATATATATATATATATATATATATATACATACATATACACACACACACACACACACACATTACATTAAAACATTACATTAAAGCACAACATTAAAACCAGGTGACAGGTGAAGTGAATAACATAACCTTGATTATCCTGTTATAATGGCACCTGTCAAGGGGTGCCATGGTTACGCTATTTGGCAGACACCCTTATCCAGAGCGACTTGCATTTATCTCAGTTATATAACTGAGCAGTTAAGGGTTAAGGACCTTGCTCAAGGGCCCAACACTAGCAGCTTGGCAGTGCTAGGACTTGAACTCACAACCTTCTGATCAATAGTCTAACAGCTTAACCACTGAGCATATTAGGCAGCAAGTGAACAGTCACTTCTTGAAGTTGATGTGTTGGAAGCAAGAAGAATGGGCAAGTGCAAAGATCTCAGCGCCTTTGACAAGGGCCAAATTGTGGTGGCTAGACGACTGGTTCAGAGCACCTCCAAAACGGTAGGTCTTGTGGGATGTTCCTGGTATGCAGTGATTAGTATCTGCCAAAAGTGGATCAAGGAAGGACAACCAGTGAACCAGCAATAGGGTCATGGGTGCCCAAGGCTCACTGATGCACGTGTGGAGCAAAGGCTAGCCTGTTTGGTCCGAAACCACAGAAGAGCTACTGTAGCACAAATTGCTGAAAAGGTGAATGCTGCCTATGATAGAAAGGTGTCAGAACACACAGCGGATCACAGCTTGCTGGGAAGCTTCTGGGAAGAAGGCAAGCCAGCAGAGGCAGTGTGATGCTCTGGGCAATGTTCTGCTGGGAAAACTTGGGTCATGGCATTCATGTGGATGTTGCTTTGACACATACCACCTACCTAAACAGTGTTGCAGACCAAGTACACCTCATCATGGCAACAGTATTCCCTAATGGCAGTGGCCTCTTTCAGCAGGATAATGCGCCTTGCCACAGTGCAAAAATTGTACAGGAATGGTTTGAGGAACATGACAAAGAGTTCAAGGTGTTGATATGGCTTCCAAATTCCCCAGATCTCAATCCAATCGACGATCTGTGGATTGTGGTGGTCAAACAAGTCCAATCCATGGAGGCCTCTCCTCGCAACCTACAGGACTTAAAGGATCTGTTGCTAAGGTCTTGGTACCAGATACCACAGCACACCTTCAGAGGCCATGTGGAGTCCATGCCTCTATGGGTCTGAGCTGTTTTGGCTGACAATATTAGGCAGGCGGTTTTAATATTAAATATATATATATATATATATATATATATATATATATATATATATATATATATATATATATATATATACATGGATGGATATACATACATACACACACACTGGATATAAAAAGTCTACACATCCCTATTAAAATGGCCGGTTTTGTGAAGTAAAAAAAAACTAAGATAAATCATGTCAGATCTTTTCCCACTTTTAATGTGAAATTGCAAAGAATACAAAGAAAGTGAAATACAATTAGAAAGGATTTAATAGAAAAAAAACAAAACAAAAAAAACTTACAATAACCTAGTTGCGTAAGTGTGCACACCCCTTCATTGAAGCACCTTCTGATGTTATTACACCACTCAGTCTTTCTGGATAAGAGTCTATCAGCATGGACACCTTGACTTGGCAATATTTTTCCACTCTTTCTCGCATAAACATTCGAGATCCATCAAATTGTGAGGGCATCTCCTGTGCACAGCCCGCTTTAGGTCACCACAGATTTTTAGCTGGATTCAGGTCTTGGCTAGGCTAGATCATTCATAAACATTGATCTTCTTTTGGTTAAGCCATTCCTTTGTTGATTTGGATGTATGCTTTGGGTCATTGTCATGCTGAAAGGTGAAATTCCTTTTCATCTTCAGCTTACTAGTAGATGCCTGAATGTTTTGCACTAAAATCAACTGGTATTTGTAGCTTTTTCATGATTCCCTCCACCTTGATAAAAGCCCCAGTTTTGACTGAACAAAAGAAGCCCTAAGCATGATGCTCCCACCACCAGAAACAGCTGGACTTTATTTGGGGTCAATCAGAATAATTTCATTGATGACAGCTGAATGATAATTACTTTTGAATATGAGATTGAATGTGATTGGTTCATTCTGAACATAGCAACATCCCCAATTGTAAAAGGGTGTTATGCAACCAGGTTATTGTTACGGTTTTATCTTTTCCTATTTTTCCCTAAAATGTTTCTGATTGTTTTTCACTTAATTTCTGTACATTGTAATTTCACATTGAGAGTGGAAAAGGTTCCGACATGATTAATCTTAGTTTCATTTTTTTACTTCACAAAAACCTGCCATTTTAACATGGGTGTGTAGACTTTTTATATCCACTATGTATGTGTGTGTGTATATATATATATATATATATATATATATATATATATATATATATATATATATATATATATATATATATATATATATATATATATATATATATATATATATATATATACACACACACATACATACACAAAATTAAATGTTACAGAAAAATGTTTGTATGTCAGTAAAGAAAGCAGCATATTACATAAGAGACCACTTTTCAGACAAAAAAAACATAATGAAGGCTGCTGGGTTTTGCTGCAAAAATAAGAAGCAAGTGTGACAGTCAAAGTCTCCAGAAGAACTGTGGCTGGTTCTGCAAGATGCTCTGTAAAACAGCCAATTTCCTTACAAAACTGCAAAAATTGTACCTGAGACTACTATTTTTTTTTTTAAAAAAAAGCAAAGGATCGCCACACCAAATATTGACTTTGTAATATATATATATATATATATATATATATATATATATATATATATATATATATATATATATATATATATATATATATATACAGTCAGGTCCATAAATATTGGGACAGTGACACAGTTTTGGTAATTTTGCCTCTGTACACCACCACAGTGGATTTGAAATGAAGCAGTCAAGATGTGACTGAAG
>CM040459.1:18993932-19014217 GCA_022758105.1 Pangasianodon gigas | reverse complement strand
CACACACACACACACACACACACACACACACACACCACCACAATGGATTTGAAATGAAACAATCAAGATGTGACTGAATTGTAGACTTTCAGCTTTAATTCAAGGGCTTTAACAAAAATACAGCATTAACCATTTAGGAATTACAGCCATTTTTACATAGTCCCTCCATTTTCACAGGCTCAAAAGTAATTGGACAAACTAACAATTACAGACATGGACAAATTTGTTGGTACTCACAATTTTCTCTGAAATAACTTGAAACTGACAAAAGTAATTGGCATCCATCATTGTTTATTCCATATTTCATAAAAATCAGACTTTGCTTTTGATTTTTGATTCACCAGAATATTTTAAATGATAAAACAAATTAAAATGGCATGGACAAAAATGATGGGACCCTTAACCTAATATTTTGTTGCACAACCTTTAGAGGATCTGTAGCTCTCAATGAGACTTCTGCACCTGTCAACAGGTAGTTCGTCCCACTCTTCCTGAGCAAACCGCTCCAGCTGTCTCAGGTTTGAAGTGTGCCTTCTCCAGACTGCATGTTTCAGCTCCATAGATTCCATAGATGTTTGACAGGGTTCAGATGAGGGCTCATAGAAGGCCACTTCAGAATAGTCCAATGTTTTGTTCTTAGCCATTCTTGGATGCTTTTAGCCGTAGGTTTTGGGTCTTTATCCTGTTGGAGGACTCATGACCTGCGACTGAGACACAGCTTTCTGACACTGGGCAGTATGTTTCACTCCAGTATGCCTTGATAATCTTGAGATGTCATTGTGCCCTGCACAGATTCAAGGCACCCCATGCCAGACGCAGCAAAGTAGCCCCAAAACATAACTGAGCCTCCTCCATGTTTCTTTGAAAGCTTCATTTTTTATCTATGAACATAGAGCTAATGTGACTTGCCAAAAAGCTCCAGTTTTGTCTCATCTGTACAAAGGACATTCTCCCAGAAGCATTGTGGCTTGTCAAAATAAAATTCCAGTCTGGCTTTTTTATGTTTTTCTGTCAACAGTAGAGTCCTCCTGGGTCTTCTTCCATTGAGCCCATTGTCACTCAAAAAGTGACGGATGGTGCAATCAGACACTGTACCTTGACCTTGGAGTTTAGCTTGTATCTCTTTGGAAGTTTTCCTTGGCTCTTTGTCTACCTTTTGCACTATCCTTCTGTTCAATCTGGGGATGATTTTCCTCTTGCAGCCACATCCAGGGATTGGCTACAGTTCCATGGACTGTAAACTTTTTAATAATATTTGTAACTGTAGTCACAGGAACATCAAGCTGCTTGGAGATGGTCTTATAGCCTATACCTTTAACATGCTTGTCTATAATTTTCTTTTTGATCTCCTCAGACAACAGTCTCCTTTACTTTCTCTGGTCTGTGTTCAATGTGGTACACACGATGATACCAAACAGCAGAGGGGCTACTTTTCTCCATTTAAATAGGCTGAATGACTGATTACAAGATTGAAGGCATGTGTGATACTAATTAAAGAAAACAGTTAGATTGAAATATGACTATAATCTAAACATTTATAATCTTTTCTAGGGGTATCAACAAATCTGTCCAGGCCATTTTAGAATATCTTTGTAGAATAAGCAAAAATTTATCTCTTTTCACAGTTTCTTGACTTTACTCTATGACATACCAAAGGCATGCAGGTACACATGAGATAATTGCTTTTAATTTCATCACTTTTCAGGAGGAATGAAGCATTGTTTCAAGGGTACCAACAAATTTGTCCACATCTGTATAAATATAAGGATTATTTTTAATACTTAGATGCAAATCCTTTGCAGTCATTGACTGCCTGAACTCTGGAACCCGTTGACATCACCATATGAGTTTCTTCCCTTGAGATTCTTTACCAGGCCTTTACTGCAGCTGCCTTTAGTTGCTGCTTGTTTGTGGGTCTTTCTGCCTTCAGTTTTGTCTTCAGTAAGTGAAAAGCATGCTCAACTGGGTTGAGGTCAGGTGACTGATTTGGCCATTTGAAAACATTCCATTTCTTTTCCTTAAGAAGCTCTTGGGTTGCTTTCGCGATATATTTTGGGTCATTATTCATCTGTACTATTAAGTGCCGTCCTATCAGTTTTGCAGTGTTTTGACTGAATCCGAGCAGAAAGTATAGCTCTATATACTTCAGAATTCAACCTGCTACTTCTATCAGCTGTCACATCATCAAAAAATACCAGCGACCCAGTTCCATTGGCAGCCATACATTCCCATGCCATAACACTGCCTCCACCATTTTTGACAGATGGTTTGGATCATGAGCTCTTCCTTTCCTTCTCCATATTCTTCTCTTCCCATCATTCTGGTACAATTTAGTCTTGGTTTCATCTGCCCAAATAATCTTGTTCCAGAACTGGGCAGGCTTTTTTAGATGTTTTCTAGCAAAGTCTAATCCGGCCTTTCTGTTCTTGAGTGTTACCAGTGGTTTGCATCTTGAGGTAAACCCACTGTATTTACATTCATGAAGGAGTCTCTTGATTGTAGACTTTGACAATGATATGCCTACCGCCTCCAGTGTATTCTTGACTTGGCTAAATGGCGTGAAGGGGTTTTTCTTCAACAAAAAGAATTCTGCTCTCATCCACTTCTGTGATCTTCCAGGCCTTTTGGTGTTGCTGAGCTCGCCATTGCATTCCTTCTTTTTAAGAATGTACTAAGTTGTTGATTTGGCCACTCCTAAAGTTTTTGCTATCGTTCTGATAGGTCTGTTTTGTTTTTTCAGCCTAATGAGGGCCTCCTTCACTTGCATCGACACCTCTTTGGACTGCATAATGAAAGTTCCCAAATGCAAATTCAAAGCTTGGAATCAACTCCAGACCTTTCATCTCCTTAATGTGTCATGAAATACTGAGGAAACTGGCCACATCTGGCCATGAAACTGCTTATCAGTCAATTGTCCAATTACTTTTGAGCCTGTACAAATGGTTGGTGCTATGTAAAAATGGTTGAATTTCCTAAACAGTTAATGCAATACTTTTGTTAAACCCCTTGAATTAAAGGTGAAAGTCTACACTTCAATCACATCTTGATTGCTTCATTTCAAATCCATTGTGGTGGTGTACAGAGGCAAAACTACAAAAATTGAGTGACTCTCCAAATACTTATGGACTTGACTGTATATTAATTAGCCATAACTGACCACTAACAGGTGAAGTGTATATATACATACAAAAATATTGCATTAACTGTTTATATATATACTGGCTTTTGTTATCTGCTATTGTTAAAGTCAAATGTCATCATAAATCAAATTAATGTGACAAGTCTAGGTCAAAGTTCATCAAGAATGTTATGTATATGTCAAAGGTTAATGATGATAGGATCTCACTGAATATCTCTATGTGGTTTTAAACTTAGATATTAAAAATATATATTTTTAAAAGAATGTCACATTTTTCCTCACCATTTTCCATCTCTCAAAGGAGTTCAATTAGACACACATACCCCCAACAGATGTTAAATGACAAACAAAACATTCTTCTGCCATTTTCTATTTCCAAAAAGGGATGGCTCAATTGGACACACAAACATACACACACACACATTCTGGTGGTCCACAGATGTTTTTTCCAAAAAGGGATGGTTTAATTAGACATATAAACACGTTTTCTTTTGTCCACATGGTTAGAAACAAATAAACAAACAATTACACACATTACGTTTTTAAGTAGTGAAGTGAAAGTGAAGTGACGTGTGGCCAAGTATGGTGACCCATACTCGGAATTAGTGCTCTGCATTTAACCCATCCAAGTGCACACACACACACACACACCGTGAACACACACCCGGAGCAGTGGGCAGCCTTTTTTGCTGTGGCACTCGGGGATTTGGGGGTTTGGTGCCTTGCTCAAGGGTCTCACCTCAGTCGTGGTATTGAGGGTGGAGGAGAGCGCTGGTCATTCACTCCCCCCACCTACAATCCCTGCCGGACCTGAGACTCAAACCCATGACCTCCGGGTTACAAGTCCAACTCGCTAACCATTAGGCCACGACTGCCCCCTGTAATGCTGTCTCTTGCTTTCTTTACCTGGACCCACACCACCCTGTTTGGGGATAGGAAGTGGATGTGTTTTTCACAAGTGAAAAGTTTAAGGAAAGTTTTGTAGTATCTGTCATAAACAGTGTTTTATGATAAAAAAAAACCTTTTGTTTCTGTCCGTTTTATCTCTGTACCAATAGTTATTGTGGAAAGGCGTGAATTGTTTGCCCAGCAGGGGGGCTCACACCCCTCCCCTTTCCCACCACCCTGCTCACTAGCAGCTAAACACAGAGTCACGACACTTATAACAGACTTGCAGCGATAAAATAATTCTTTTGTTTATACTTGAAAATGTTCGATAAGTTGATTTCCATTCCACCGGCAGAATATAACACCAGTGCACTGCTAGAAAGGGTTAATATAATGTATCTCCCTGCCACTATTCCACAAAACTCAGGACTTGCAAATGAGCATGCCCCTCCAATACCAGTGTTCAACTGAAAAATGTTTTGTTCCTATTAGCCAAAATCTTCAATTAGATATTGTTGTGGAAAGCATAACATCTCAGAATAACCGACATCTGCAAATAGATATTACTGTGGAAAAAATGCCATCTCAATAACCAAAATGCACAAGCTAGTAATGGGTTAGATCCTAATACTAGAATAATTAATTGTGATAGATTTAATAACACTAAGTTTAGGAGAAGAGTGAATTTTTCTTCAACTGAAAATGTCAACAGTTTTGTGAAATTTTAGAGATTTTAATCAGTGTGAGAGATGTAGCAAATGAAATAAATGCACCAAAGGATGTTGTCACAATTGAAATCGGAAGTGGTACACTTAATGTTCCATCGCGTATTCAAGTAATCAAAGGTGTCACCGATATTCAATGTTTTCTGACAGTGCTCAAAAATGCCATTCAGGGCAAACATGAAATTTTTTACAGACTATACACTTGAAATAGTAATCCAAATAGTCCATCTACCTCAGGGACCTTTGAGAAACATTTGAACTGTAAAATTGTAATCATATAATCACTTTAAACGCATTTTTTGCCACGGTGATTGTCACAAACACCATAAAATGTATCGAGGTGTCCAGCTTTTCAGAGATTGTTTTGACAGGCATAAAGCAAAGCTTCAGTCGAGCAATGGTGAATATTCTATGGGTGAATCAGGTTTCTACTGCCTTAAATGCAATTATGTGATATCACATAACCCTTTTTACCCTTAAAAAAAAAACCCTGTGCTCTCAGAGCATGTGCAAACTCTGTGGTGAAAAAGTCAAAATAGATACTGAGCATAATTGTTTTATACAGCTGGCTAAGGAAGAACAAGCAGATGAAAAATATGTATTTTATGATTTCAAGACTAGACAGGAAATAGGAATGCATATAACTAACTTATTATGCTGTACTGCTTTTCACAGAAAGGTGTGGGTGACCAAAGTGGTCAAAGGGGTCGATGTGTTTTTCGTAACAAATATAGAGGCTATACATTTATCACACATAATGCTAGAGGGTAAGAGTCATAACTTTTGTTAAAACATTTGGTGAAAGAAAAAATCATATCCTAGCCCAAGGTGGTAAAATTTTGTGTTTCACCGATTCTGAGTTTCACCAGTCCTACATCGATAGCCTGTAATTCTTACCCATGGAACTATAGAGTAGCCTCCCAAAAGCCATGGGACTTTCAGAAAAAAATAAAAGGTTATTTTCCTAATTACTGGAACACTTTAGAACATCAGGACTGTGTAGGGCCATATCCTGAGCCTAAGTTTTATGGTGCAGATAGCATGATGCCGAAAGAAAAAGAATTTTTCAAGTGGTACAGAATGGTTTCTGACAAAGTCTTTGATTTCAAGAAAGAGGTGGCCAAACAATGAGAGAACGACACTCAAATTTTTAGACAGATCTGTTTAACTTTAAGAAATGAAATTCTGAAAAGTACAAACGTCGATCTTGTCTGCATGAAAATCTTTAGAACCAAGTTCCTTCCTAAAAACACTTTAGCTATTCCACTGCTTGATAATTACATCACCAGACAGAAATCTTTCTCAACACCTTTTATACAGCGGTACGAACATATCTCTGCCAAACAAAACCTACCCATTCAACATGCGCTGAACGATGGTGAAGCCAGGTTTGGGAACTATTTTGTAGATGGTTACTGTGAAGATGGTCAGACACATAAAGCTTTTGAGTTTTTGGTTGTTTTTAACACAGGTGCGAAAAGTGTTTTCCCTCCACATCCTCTTAACTCATCTAATGTTAGTTTCAGAGATGTCCTTCAAAAATCATTGGAAAAAATTCAGCATTTGCAAGAGACTCACAATTTGCAGGTCACAGTGATGTGGGAACATGAGTAGAATGAAATCGAGAAAAGTGACAATTGTGTGATAAACTTTTAAACTTTTTTTTTTCTTTTTTTTAAGAATTTGACTTTACTGATTGTTTAAATCCACGAGATGCTCTTTTCGGTGGCTGAATATATGCATTATATGGAAGAATGCCTGGTGGAAGAATCAATTATTATAATTTTACCTCTCTTTACCCATATGTAAATAATACAAAGACATACCCGATCAGTCACCCATTGTCATTTTCCATGACTTTGAGCGTCTGGAAAATTACTTTGGTATAGTAGGTCGGCAACCAAAAACCTTACCGCCATCCTTGTAAAGATTTTGTTTTTATTAAACCACAATTAGAGCTGTACATCAATGGATGTCTATCAATGCGGGGACACATTTGTTTGCATTTTTGTTTTGTGATTTCACCAGATTGGAGAGCAGGCGATAAGTGCAGCACATGAGCCGTGTGCACGTGAGCTGTGTGCACGTCTGCGTGAGAGAACGTTCCCGGCCCTGATGATGACTGCAGCAAATACAGCAAAACATTAAAAATCTTTAGAATGTTATAAATGATGTTAAAATTATGATTTTTTTAAAAAAGATCTAAAAATTAGGTTTTAAATTTATGTGGCATTTATGTAAACAATTTATATTTTCTGTATTAAAGAATCTCATTACTGCTGCCTTCACACAAGAGAAAAAAATTGTTTTTTCAAAAATACTAGTGTTTGTTTGTCATGGAAATGAGAAATGACAGCATAAGTCGATTTCAATTATTCTTAAAGTTTTCTCTAGACAAAACATTATACATGACTTTTTATGCTTGGCAATGTATTTGAGCTTATGTATTAATAACAGTTTGAGTCTTGGACAATAAACAGTGTTTATTCCTTAAGTGCCTTAAGGAATGAAAGATAAGACATAATTAGTTTTTACAAATTAAATTTATTCATACAAAGAAAATGGGAACATTAAGTCGAACAAATTTTTTTTTTTACATATTAAAAAATATTTACATGTTGGTTAAAAATGCAGGCGCCTGTGGGCAACAGTGTTCCTTGGGGAGCATAAGAACTTGTTGACTCTGTCTTGACTCTGATGTGCTTTTGGTCAGCTTCTGTCATGTGGGGGAACCTCTGGTAAACGGTCTTCAAGAAAAAGTGCCTTAGGTTCATGGGCAATACATATTTGCCCCTTGAACCATCCTAGTTGGTGCCCACTCTTTTTACTACTGCTCTGGTAAAATGGCACGGAACAGGAAGCAAATATATCAATCTGGCCGTCCCCGACTCTGCATCATTAGGATCTGTAGCTGCTCTGGTGAGGGACAAGAAAACTAGAGTTCAGGACGACAGCCTCCAGCTGGTGTTGTTGGCGGTGGACATGTGGTGACGACAGAAAATGGTGTTTGCCTATTGCCTACATCTCCACTTAGGCTAGCAGCGACCACGTCAGACAGTCTAATGTTGGCGGGCGGGCACAGTCGAGTTGAGTCCTCAATGCCTCTGTTGCTGTGTGCGCCTCTCTTAGCTGCATCACAACAGCCACATGAGCCTGGACGAGCCCAGTGTGTGTTGTTTTTATATCTGCAAGAGCTGCTTTTGCGTCTGTGTCCTTGCAGACACAGAGCTCCCTCCTCAGGGCCTCAAATCTCGGCGTTCCGCCCCGCTAGATCAGGCCTCAAGTCCTCCACCACATTTTCTCTTTCTTAGTGTCCAGTGTTTGAAACTTGTTCAAACACAATACTTGCCTATACTGGAAGAAAGCACATTTTATTAATACACTATATGTTTTGTATTATACAATATATACATTGTATTATACACTAATAACAAGCAACTTACCACTTTCTTCAGGACCATGCGCCACACTTAAGTACTGTAGGTCTAGGCGGCTGTGAAAGGTGGATGGGGTTAGAGTGAAATCGGGGGAAATATGTGGATGCACAGGAAAATATCTATAATGGTTTATATTATTATGAATGTACTTGATGACTTACATGTCAGTGTTTTATTGACAAATAATTTTTTACATTACAAACAGTATTGATATCAGCAGTTATCAGTGTTTTTAACATACTGTAAGTATATTTTGTCTTGTGCTGGCAGATTATTTTCACCAAGACCAAGAAATGTCAGAAACCCCTCTCCGTGTCAACATTTTTTTCTAAGCTCATCAAGATACCATTCATAGTACCTTACTTTTAGGTGTTCAAATGTTTCTTATGAATAGTCTATATAAACATTATAAATGAAAAGTTGCGTTTAGCATTTCAGAGAAATAATCTTCAATTTTGAGACATTTCAACCTTAAATAGCCCATTTGACCGTATGGCCCACTTTACCCGACATAAACCTACACGAAGGTGTCAATTATGGTAAGTAATGCATTTGATGATAAACGTAGTCACATTATAATGAACAAGACAACAATATGATTGTTAGTTTATCATTATACCTTAACCCATGATAAAAGCTCATTGTTAAGTGTTCAAGAAAGTATAGATATTCTAAAACCTTTAGAAAGAAATGTTAAAAACATTCAGAAGAAAACATTTAGATATCTGATAACAGTGCAAATATTTTAAACAGTTTGTATGAATAATACTGCCCTACACCAAAAAAAAAACTTTTTTCTTTGTAGGCCTATACAGAATTTTAACTCTTATATTTAATGACGCTGGAGGCATGTTTCTTAATAAATTCTCAAATAGCTTTATATTACAAAATCCACTCATATGACTACGTTGCTACAACTTATTAATGAATATTAATTATTCATTAATAAATTATTAATTAAATGTCTACTCAATTTATTAATGAATGAGAAAAATGGAAGGCAGTACACTGATTTAAAGGCTCTCAAAAGATTACTGCTGTACTGCCTCCTGTTGAATAGCTGCATAATTGTGTGATTTGTAATAAATTACACCACTTCTTTGAAATCAATTCATTGTTTCTATTGCACAATTATCATAAAATTTAGCACCATATTAAATGATGGTGCAGCCTCTTTAGAATGGCAACTACTAATAGTCCTACTCTTGGAGCTTGGGTCTGACGAGACGTTCTACCAGACATTCAGCCATGACGAAGATCTCTCCCAAGATTAGTGACAAGATCGGTCTATGTGGAGAGCCGGACACTTCCTGACTGACATCAGGGGTTTCTTGTTGCAGTCAGGTGTGTGTGTCTCCGACAGCACATTTAAATGACATTGTTGTCGTCATCAGACTCAACTAAAAAAAACAATGGTACTGAAAATGAACAGGTACAGATATGCTTCTTTTCTCGATCCAGCTGATATGTATACAATCTCAATAAAGCTGATATCATATACAACTTTGTGTATGTAGTGTTTATAGTGTAGCACACTAAAAGAGCTTCAGAGTGAGCTTCAGTCCCGATTGCAATTACGAGTATCAACCAGCAACCATCAGGAGACGCATAAAGCAACTTGGGTGGACATACAGTAACACCCGACGAGCAGAATGGTGCAACGCAGCTTATAGATTTAATTTCTGTGTTTACAGTTTTTACAAATACTGAAATCTGAACAGACCCTATGATCTGTGACAACAAGAAGGCCCTGCATCTTACCAAAGTTCAGCAGTGGATGGCTGCCAAAGAGACCTTCGACAAAGTAATCTTCTCTGACAAATCACTGGTGGCTTTGGAGCGCTTTGCTTTGATGTGCTACAAGAAAAAAGGGCAGCGCATCATGAAACCAAAAGCTAAGCATCCTATTAAGCTTCACATTTGGGGGGGCCATATCCCATCAAGGAATGGGACCACTAGTTGTCTTCGAAGGTTAGTCCGCGAATGTTACCAAGAATGTATCATAAAATCTAATTTGGCGCCATACATACGGCAACACTGCAACCAAGGTAAATAGTTAATGGACTACACACTGACCACAATGAGCAGCTCCTTCGTATTTTTTTATTATTATTACTTAAATTATATTAGCGGAATCGATTATGTATTTTCTAACGTTTCTGTGTGATTACAGACAATGACCCAAAACATAGAGTGGCCAGACATTGTATTTCTGGGGAGGGGGTCAACTGGGTGAAAACACCAGCCGAGTATGTTTCTCATCTGTCTGTCTTTCTTGGGTAGCCTATTTAGGTGAACTCGTTTATGTTTAAGTGCGTGCAAGTCAAATGAATCTAACGTTAATTTATTTATTATTTATTTGTCTGCAGATCACCGGACCTCAACCCAATCGAGCTGGTTTGGCACGTACTAAAGGAGTTTTTCAGATGCAACGCCAAGCCAAGGAGTAAAGATGAGCTTCTTCAGGCCATTGTGACTTTCTGGACAGATCACCCGACTAAAGCAGCCTGCAAAAGATTCATCAACCACCTTCAGAAAGTTGTACCAGCTCTCGTTAAGCATAACGGAGGCTCACCTAGAATGTAGCAAATTTATTGTATTGTTGCCATTAATTAGTAATAAACTGCTTGACCACAATACCGTACTCTCTCTCATTTCTATATTTACAACAAAGAATAGGAAAACCTAATCCTTGTTATCGAGTTTTGTGCCAAAATCGGTTAGTAGACTCAAGCTTTACATTAAATAGGTATGATGCTTACAATAATTAAAGAACAGAAAACAAAGTCATTACTGTATTGTCCATGGGTCAGCAATGGTAAAGAAATCTGAAAGGGCAAATTAATCTGATCTCTTTGGAGCTCACTCACTTGCTTACTTTCAGTAACAGCTTTACCGCTTTCAAAGTTAAGGTGTTACACATGCATTTAATTTAAAAAAATGCAGTTAATGCGTTTGTTCAATTTGACATTAAACTGTTTCATTCTGTTCTGTGCAACTTCTAAAAACTGCTCAGAACCTTCGGGGCTGACTAGGGGGCCATTTACACGACAAAGTTTTCAGTCAAAAACAGGAAACTTTTTATGTGTTTTGCCTGTTTGTTTACACGACAACGGTGTTTTGTGGACTGAAAACGCATATTTTTGAAAACGCGTTTCAAAGTGCAAGTTTTTGAAAACGCCGCCGTTATCGTCTCCATGTAAACACCAAATACCGGAATCTTTGAAAACGGTGACGTCATGCGCATGCGTAGTATGTGTTAGGTATGTAGACATGCGCAGTACGTGTCTACTGTAATGGCAAGCGCGAACAAACATATACAACAATGGCGGAGTACATGGTAGTGTTGTTGCTGCTCAAGAGTTTGATAACGCTTCTTCAGCAAAGTGTGGATTTACTTCACCAATATTACAACCAACTAACAAGGTGACAGCGCCAACTACTGGCCTGGCATACGTAATACAGCGTTTTTGGCCGTTATCGCGGATATGTGTAAACGCGAATTGTTTTGAAAACGTTGTCGTGTATACGTGAAACTTTTTGAAAACGCAAGAGAAAAACTTCCGTTTTTGACTACATCGTTGTCGTGTAAACGTAGCCTAGAACTACTAGAGTGTCCTCATTGACACCTCTTTTCCACCAAAATGGTGCTGGTTCTCGAGCCTGAGCTGGTGCTCGGACGACAGCCGGGGGAATTGCAAATCGCTTTCAGAACCGGCCCGGACCTTCCACCTAAATTGCCAATATTTATATATATATATATATATATATATATATATATATATATATATATATATATATATATATATATAAGATCTGAGTACACATTTTGCCATCGACATCTGTGCCTCTCCACTCTTGAAAAGCACCATACTGACAGGCATACTGTTGACTCTCACACTTTCAAAAGTGTGAAACGTTTGCAGTGTGGAGACAAGAAATGTGAAAGGGCAATTGGCAATAAAGACAATAGACTGAATGGAAGCTTAGAGGATGAGTTTATTTAAACTATCCTTAAAGTTTCTCTAAAAAATTCACAAGACAGGGTCTTATAAATCTTTATAAAAACTTTAAGCTTGATCATCCATCACTGCCATGTTAATGGTCCATAAAACAACTGCATTTCAGCAGCAATTCAATTTGATTTTCACACGATTTGTTTGTTTGAGCAATAAACCCACAGATATATTGGCTTAAGTTTAAAAAAAAAGTTGGCTTTTATTCAGCACCATTTTACCTGAAAACTCCTGCAATGATGCATAAGCAGTGATACTCTTTGTTGCTATAACGAATAGCATTAGTTATGATGATCAAGAGTTCAAATTGTCATATTATCAGGCATTAATTCGACATGTATCACAAGAGCTCTTTCCAGCCCAAACGCTGCTCCTGAGCAGAATTTTAAATTTATAAATATTTAAATAAATTTTATATTTATGTAATTATATATTAAATATAACACACACACACACATATACAGTTGGGGTCATAAGTTTACATACGTCTTGCAGAATATGCAAATTGTTAATATTTTTAAATATATGAGAGGGATCATAAAAATTGCATTTTGTTTTTTATATAGTACTGGCCTGAATAAGCTACTTCACGTAACAGATGTTTACATATAGTCCACAAGACAAAGTAATAGCTGAATTTACACAAATGAACCAGTTCAAAAGTTTACATACGCTTGATTCTTAATACTGTGTGCTGTTACCTGGATGATCAATGTCAGTTTTTATGGTTAGTGATAGTTGTTCATGAGTCCCTTGCTTGTCCTGAGCATTTAAACTGCCCATTGTTCTTCAGAAAAATTCTCCAGGTCCTGCACATTGCTTTCCCAGCATCTTCTGCATATTTGACCCCTTTCCATCAGTGGCTATATGACGTTGAGATCCATCTTTTCACACTTAGGACAACTGAAGGACTTGTACACAACTATTTCAAACTATTACATTAAACATTCATTGATTCTCAAGAAGGCAACGCGATATATTAAGCGCCAGGGAGGTGTAAAATTTTTAACAGGATGATTGGTTATCCAGTTGAGCATGATTTTCACTTAATGGAGACAAAACTAAAGGCAGAAAGACCCATAAACAAGCAGCAACTGAAGGCAGCTACAGTAAAGGCCTGGCAAAGCATTTCAAGGGAGGAAACTCAGCATTTGTTGATGTCCATGGGTTCCAGAGTTCGGGCAGTCGTTGACTAAAAAGCATTTGCATCCACGTGTTAAATTTAATCCTAATATTTATGATTATGTTAGTTTGTACAATTACTTTTGAGCCTGTGAAAATAGAGGGACTCTATAAAAAATGGCTATAATTCCTAAATTGTTAAAGCAGTATTTTTGTTAAACCCCTTGAATTAAAGCTGAAAGTCTACACTTCAATCACATTTTGACCTCTGAAGGTGTGCTGTGGTATCTGGCACCAAGACATTAGCAGCAGATCCTTTAAGTCCCGAAAGTTGCAGGGTGGGGCCTCTGTGGATCGGACTTGTTTGACCAGCACATCCCACAGATCCTCGATTGGATTGAGATCTGGAAATTTTGGAGGCCAAGTCAACACCCTGAACATTTTGTCATGTTCCTCAAACCATTCCGGAACTTGCAGTGTGGCAGGGCGCATTATCCTGCTGAAAGAGGCCACTGCCATTAGGGAATACTGTTGCCATGAAGGGATGTTCTTGGTCTGCAACAATGTTTCGGTAGGTAGTAAGTGTCAACGTAACATCCACATGAATGCCAGGACCCAAGGTTTCCAAGCAGAACATTGACCAGAGCATCACACTGCCTCTGCCAGCTTGCCTTCTTCCTGCAGTGCATCCTGGTACCATCTCTTCCCCATGTAAGCGACCCACATGCACCCGGCCGTCCACATGATGTAAAGGAAAATGTGATTCATCAGACCAGGCCACCTTAGGCGCTTTCAGCGATGGACAGGGGGTCAGCATGGGAACTCGACCAATCCGCAGCTGCACAGCCCCATACGCAGCAAGCTGCTATGCACTGTGTGTTCTGACACCTTTCTATTATAGCCAGCATTAACATTTTCAGCAATTTCAGCTACAGCTGCTCTTCTGTGGAATTGGACCAGACAGTCTAGCCTTCGCTCCCCACGCACATCAATGAGCCTTTGGCGCTCATGACCCTTTCGCCAGTTCACCGATTGTCCTTCCTTGGACCTCCTTTGCAGATGCTCTGTCCCAGTCATCTAGCCATCACAATTTGGCCCTTGTCAAATTTGCTCAGATCCTTCTGCTTGCCAATTTTTCCTTCTTCCAACAGATCAACTTTGAGAACTGACTGGTCACTTGTTGCCTAATTCACTTCACCTGTCACTGGTTTTAATGTTATGGCTGATTAGTGTATGTATATGTATATACACCGATCAGCCATAACATTAAAACCACCTGTCTAATATTGTGTAGGTCCCCTTTGTGCCCCCAAAACAGCTCTGACCCATCGAGGCTTGGACTCCACAAGACCTCTGAAGGTGTGCTGTGGTATCTGGCACCAAGACGTTAGCAGTAGATCCTTTAAGTCCTGTAAGTTGCGAGGTGGGGTTTCCATGGATCAGACTTGTTTGTCCAGCACATCCCGCAGATGCGCAATGGGATTGACATCTGGGGAATCTGGAGGCCAAGTCAACACCTTGAACTCTTTGTCATGTTCCTCAAACCATTCCTGAAAGATTTTTGCAGTATGAGGGCACATTATCCTGCTGAAAGAGGCCACTGCCATTAGGGAATACCTTTGCCATGAAGGGGTGTACTTGGTCTGCAACAATGTTTAGGTAGGTGGTACATGTCAAAGTAACATCCACATGAATGCCAGAACCCAAGCTTTCCCGGCAGAATATTGCCCAGAGTATCATGCTGCCTCTGCCGACTTGCTTTCTTCGCATAGTGCATCCTGGTGCCATCTCTTCCCCAGGTAAGTGACGCACAAGCCCCTGGCCATCCACATGATGTAAAATAAAATGTGATTCATCAGACCAGGCCACCTTCTTGCATTGCTCCATGGTACAGTTCTGATGTGCACTGGTATCAGGTGTTCTGACACCTTTCTGTCATTGCCAGCATTAAGTTTTTCAGCAATTTGTACTACAGTAGGTCTTCTGTGGGATCAGACCAGATGGGCTTGTCACGGTTCATGGGTTCACCGGCCCCTTCTGGCCGTTTCATGTACTACGGTTGATTAGTTCATTGCTTTCAGCTGCCACTCATTACCGGCTCTATTTATACCTCAGCGTTTGTCCTGTCTTTTGTCAGTTTGTTGTTTTCATGTTTGTGCTCTTTCACAGTTCCGCGGTTGCGCTGTGTTCTTTGAACTCTGGAGGATTACTGTTCCCAGCTGGCTCCCTTGGACTGTCTGCTCAGCCTGTCTTTACCTGCAACCTCATTAAAAGCCTCAGATTTACTCGCTCTTGAATCCGCCTCCTATTTCGCCGTGACAGGGCTAGCCTTCACTCTCCACACCCATCAATGAAACTTGGGCGCCCATGATGTTGTGTATGATTGTGTATGTTCCGAAGAAAAAAATTTTAAGTACAAAGGGAAGTTTCAAAGGAAACAGCTACCACATGTTCTTTCTTAATAAAACTGTCTCATACAAATGATTCCAATGTGATGAGATGGTCCAAGGTGCTTTTGCACCGTCTAAAGCCACACTGATAGTCACTGATCTTATGCCCTGACTCCAGTACCCATACCAAGCGATCATTGACCATTCTCTCCATAGTTTTGCAGAGACAGCTGGTCAGAGCTATTGGGCAGTAGTTGTTAGCATCAGAGTGGTCCTTGCCCAGTTGGGAATGGGAATAATTATTGCTTCTTGCCAGGATGGTGGTTTATCTCCTGTTCTCCAAACAGTATTAAAGATTTCCAGAAGGAGTAATGATACTGTGTGGGGCAGGTGTTTCAAGAAATCGTAATGGCCTCTGTCTGGTCCTATTGCTGTGTTATGAGAGCGTTTGAGAGCACCGGTGAGTTCCTCTATTGTGAAGGGTTGATTATGGTTCAGTGTTATTTGAGTGGAAGTTTAGGGGTTTTTGCTCCTGCTGTATTCATTTTTTTTTAAATTCGGGTCGATAGTTTTCTAATGAGGGATTCATTTCGAATGACTTTGCTAATATATTGGTTATTTCTTGACTCATGGTTAAGAGGGTGCCCTGATGTTTGATCTGTCATATTTGGGATTTTTTTTTTTTGCTGTTAGGCTTTATAAGAAATCTTCTCCAGCTCTGACTCTTTGTATCATTAATGACTCTGCATGCTTGTGCTCAACATATTTTTAGTCTTACCATATTCTCCTTTGTAGGATGTTTGTTGAAGGTCTTCTCTGCTTTTTTCCTAGCTGTCATGGACTTTTTGCAGTTATCATTAAACCATGGATTAGTTCTGCAGCTTGGCTTTGATGATGTCTTAGGTACAGTCTCATTTGATATTTCGATAAGTATGTCAGGAAAGCTTCTAGCAGTCTTCTAGGAGGGTCTTGGCAGTCTTGAGGCACTGTATTAAATTTATTGTAATACTGGATCTGAAAAAGGTACCAGTTGGCTTCCAAGTTGCCATCTTGGAACTTTATGTTGAATACCTGATCTTGTAGAGATAATGATAAGGGGGAAGTGGTCACCCCAAGTGGTCATCCCAAGTGTGCCATGAGAAATCAAGTAAAAGCTCAGGTCTGCATATCGTTAGGTCGATCACAGAATATTTTCCATGTCCTGGATGCAAGTAAGTGTTTAAGCCATCGTTGAGGAGGCACAGATCATTGTTACTAATGAAATCTTCAGGTTTTTTACCCTTCGCATTAGTGCAGTTTTCTTCCCATAATGGGCTGTGACCACTGACATCTCCCATAATTATGTAGGGGGTTGGTAGTTGGTCAGCAAGTTTGTTTAGATCTTGAATTGTCACAGTTACGTTTGGAGGTATATAAACAGAACAAAGAGTGATGGCCTTGTGAAGAGTCAAATGTAGCACTATTGCCTGTAGGCTAGCGTCTATTGTGATCTGGCTGTGAAGTATGTCATGACGAACTAGGATGGTTGCTCCACCGGAGGGACGATGTATGTTGGGCCATATACGTTAAAATTTACAAACTTTTCCAGCGACATAGGGCTGTTTGGTGTTAGGCGTGTTTCTTGGAGGCAAAAAGCAAGAGGGTTGTGTGTCATGGCTAGTCGTTGAAGTTCTGCAAAATCTGCCTTAACACCTTGACAGTTCCACAGAATAATACAGCTACCTATCATGTTGGTAGGATCAGCACCTGGCCTCTACTCCTGCTCTTAAAGTAGGGGTTCCAACTACATGTCTATGTCCTTTAAGGGGTCGGCTTTCCATAATCTGTTTTCCTGGCTAACCTTTTGTTGTTGAGCTCTTGCACTGTGCTGTGCCTTCCTTCCTTTTGAAGTCAGCGGGAGGTCCACTATCAAGCGTGGGTCTTCACTAGTTTCTGTTTGTGTTACTGATTAGTTGTGGTTTTTCTCTTGTTAACCAGGTAATATCTGTCTGACACTCAATCCAGTGCTTGGCCTGTAATGCTACGGAGGCAAAGGATTTCTCAAATTGGAAAACAGGGAGCATCTCAACCTCTTTGTGTGCTCCTACATAGTTCACCTTTTAAGCATTTAATTGTTTGCGTTTAATCCACGTAGGGCAGTTTTTTGATGAGGCCGGATGGTCACCTGTGCAATATCCCCATTTTGGTGGTTTTGGAAAGGTTTCCTCATGCCTTTCCTATCCACAATTGCAGCAAATAGGTTTCTGCTTGCATCCAGCAGAATTATGACCAAACATCTGACAGCTGAAGCATCTCAGATGGTTGGTAAAGAAGATGTTGACAGGGACCCTCAGACATCCTAATGGGATCCAATCTGGTGATTGGGGTTTCCCTGAGATTCCTTTGTAAATTGTAAAAGGGGATAACTTTGTAAGTGCCATGTCAGTTGACAGAGATTATAAAAGGATAAATCTCTGCCAGTTTTCATTCTTTTTGACAAGTACACATCCAGCATCTAAATCATCATCAGAATTCTGTTCTAGTATTGTTTTTTTGGAGGTTTGTTTATTTACCATATTTGTTTATTTTTGCTTCATCATCTTTGCTCCCCACCCACCTCGAAGCCCAACCAGATCATGCACAGAGCCGAGGAACTCCTGCAGATATGCACCAGGGATAATGGATAGTATATTTGCAAGAATAACTGAGGGTTCAACTTGCTTGAAACTTGCAGCTAATTTAATTGCCGGTACCTACCCAGGGCACGTCATGACTAGCCGCTTGGTTTGATCGGGGCCTTCCAATTGCCTGTCTATATGAAGTTGGAGCCAAGCACTCTGTTGGACTGTACGCCCTTTTTTCTTTCTTTCTTTTTTTTTTTTTTTTTTACAGATGGAACAAATGGTTCAGCACGTCTGAAGTGTAGCTTAGCTATACCATCGGGTATAGCCATCAGGATTCATACAGAGCATATACTGTATGCTAAGTTTTCATTAGCCTTGAATGTATATGTTTTTGTGTCACAATATGCATTTCATTTTTCATAGGGGTATAGGCTCCATTTTGCTCTCCAGTTTTTTCACTGCTTTGTTAATTTCCAAAAACAGTTTTTCAATATTTTCATAATATTCTTGAGTGATTTGACAGAGATAATATTCTGTTCTGTTTACACCATTCATCAGACTCACATGAAATAGACATTCATGCTGGGTTACTGAGTACCAACTGTGTACATATTGCACTTCAGAAAGGGCAAGAACTACATCTTTGGCTGGAACCCAAGAATTAAATTTATCAGGCTACCCCACCCAAATCACCAGAAAACCTTTTTCTGGTTTTGGGTCTTTTCAGCCAAGATTTTCTCTATTTTGAATGCCCTGTCTTTTGCAATAATAATCTTTTGTATCGCAGATGCATGAAAAGTTTATTTTTTTACGATCGCAATTTTTTTTACTATCATAGTCTTACAATTTATATACTGGGGATCTAACATTATCTGCTTGGAAATGGTAAAATATTCATCTGTAAAGTTTTGTTCAGAGCCTTTGTAGGTACCATGCATGCACAGATAGGGGGCACACCTTTATTAAAGTACTTTTACAGCAAAGTACTTTAAGATGACAGCGCAAGTACATAAGATGACATATAGTCACCTCTGTGAACCATCAGAAGGACTTTACACCAGCCTTTCCTAACTCTCTCTAGGTCAAATTGTCATGGTTCAGGCCATGTCCCCAGAGTATTTCCCTGTTTTTCCCCTTCATAGAGTTCCAGTGTTTTCTCTCTCTCTCTTGTTTCTGTCATTTGTGTGTGTGTGTGGGCGTAGCACTCCAGTTCGTGCCTCTCCTGATTGATTCATTGAACCCTGTTTTCGAATTGTTTTGCCAGGAGTTTCTTGCCTGCATCGGCGTCTTAACTATACTGTTTCTTTCTTTTTTTAAATCAATAATATCGCGCTATCGTTTTCATCTGTTGTATTTTTCACGTTCTCTTCTACCGTATTTTCATTTTTCTTTCTCTCGAAGTGCGCTTTTGTATTTTGTCAAGACAGCGAGTGGAGGCCATTCACACCGGATCCACGCCGTCTACAATAATATCAACAAATCTTCGACTAAGGTGCGTTAAACAACATGTCTAACATTCAGCTTGTTCAGTGTGTTGAGTGCAGGATGTTTAGTCACTCTTCCTCCGTCGTTAGTATTAGCTTTATTTGTGATAAATGCATGTTAGTTAGCTCTCTGACGGAGAAGATTGCAGCATTAGAGGTGCGCATCCAGACTCTAGAGAGGGTTAGTGAGAGTGAGAGCAGTGTAGTTTCTGTAGGGGAAAGTCTGGATGCCTTAGGCGGAGTTAGTAATCCCCCAACTCCGGCATTAGAGCCCTCACAGCAGGGCGAATGGGTGACGACTCGGCGGCATAATCGCAAAGCCAAAGCTAACGCTAAGGCTCGCCCACAGGAGCACCACTCCTCTCCGCTTCACGTGTCCAACAGGTTTGCTCTCCTCAGTGAAGCACCCGCTGAGAAACCTGAAAGAGCTCTGGTTATAGGTGACTCTATCTTGCGGCACGTGAAATTAGCTAGGCCTTTA
>CM040459.1:18972324-18984107 GCA_022758105.1 Pangasianodon gigas | reverse complement strand
TTTTAGGGAAAAATAGGAAAAATAAAAACTTATAACAACCTGGTTGCATTAGTGTGCACACCCCTAAACTAATACATTTTTGAAGCACCTTTTGATTATATTACACCACTCACTCATTACACATCAGTCTTTTTGGCTAAGAGACACACACACAATGATCAGCCATAACATTAAACCCATCTGCCTAATATTGCGTAGGTTCCCCTTGTGCTGCCAAAAGAGCTCTGACCTGTCGATGCATGGACTCCACAAAACCTCTGAAGGTGTACTGTGTTATCTGGCACCAAGACATTAGCAGCAGGTCTTTTAAGTCCTGTAAGCTGTGAGGTGAGGCCTCCATGGATCGGACTTGTTTGTCCAGCACATCCCACAGATGCTTAATCGGACTGAGATCTGGGGAATTTGGAGGCCAAGTCAACACCTTGTCTCTTTGTCATGTTCCATAAACCATTCCTTAACAATTTTTTGCAGTGTGGCAGGGCGATTTATCCTGCTGAAAGAGGCCACTGCCATTAGGGAATACGTTGCCATGAAGGGGTGTACTTGGTCTGCAACAATGTTTAGGTAGGGTGGTATGTGTCAAAGTAACATCGACATGAATGCCAGGACCCAACATTTCCCAGCAGAATGCTGCCCAGAGCATCACATTTGACCTACACAAGGGGTTTTTAATGTTATGGCTGATTAGTGTGTACATATATACATACATACATACATATATATATATATATATATATATATATATATATATATATATATATATATATATATATATATATATATATATATATATATATATACACATACATACACGTATATATATATATGTATATACAGTCTGGTCCGGAAGTATTTGGACAATGACAGAGTTTTTGTGATTTTGCCTTTATACACCACCACAATGGATTTGAAATAAAACAATCAAGATGTGATCTAAGTGATCAAAGTGTAGACTTTCAGCTTTAAGAGGTTCCACAAAAATATAGCATTTACCATTTAGGAATTACAGTCATTTTCAACAAAGTACCTCCATTTTCAGGGGCTCAAAGGTATTTGGACAAAGTGACATAATTGTAAATATAACTATAATTTTAATACGTGGATGAAAATCCTTTGCAGTCAATGACTGCCTGAAGTCTGGAGTCCATGGACATCACCAAATTCTGAGTTTCCTCCCTGGAAATGCTTTGCCAGGCCTTCACTGCAGCCACCTTCAGTTGCTGCTTGTTTGTGGGTCTTTCTGCCTTCAGTCTTGTCTTCAGTAAGTGAAAAGCATGCTCTGTTGGGTTGAGATCAGGTGACTGACTTTGAAGAATATTCCATTTCTTTGCCTTCAAAAATTCTTGAGTTGCTTTCTCAGTATGTTTAGGGTCATTATCCACCTGCACTGTGAAGCGGCGTCCTATCAGTTTTGTAGCATTTGGCTGAATGTGAGAAGAGAGTATAGCCCTCAGCAGTCACATCAATAAACAGCCATACATTCCAGAACATGGGAGGCTTTTTTAGTTCTGGCTTTCCTGTTCTTGAATGTTACCAGTGGTTTGCACCTTGTTGTAAACCCTCTGTATTTATATTCATGAAGGCGTCTCTTGATTGTAGATTTTGACAACGATACGCCTACCTTCTCCAGAGTATTCTTGACTTCTGTTGATGTCGTGAAGGGGTTTTTCTTCACCAAGGAAAGGATTCTGCGATCATCCACTTTAGTTGTCTTCCGTGGTCTTCCAGGCCTTTCGATGTTGTTGAGCTCACAAGTGCTTTCTTTCTTTTTAAGAATGTACCCAACTGTTGATTTGGCCACACCTAAGGCTTTTCCTGTCTCTCTTATAGATTTATGTTGTTTTTTCAGCCTAATGATGGCCTCCTTCACTTGCATTTGAGCCCCTGAAAATGGAAGTACTTTGCTTAAAATGGCTGTAAATCCTAAATGGTAAATGCCATATTTTTGTGGAACCTCTTAAAATAAAGCAGAAAGTCTACACTTCGATCACATCTTGACTGTTTTATTTCAAATCCATTGTGGTGGTGTATAAAGGAAAAATCACAAAAAATTGTCCAAATACTTCCAGACCTGACTGTAGATAGATAGATAGATAGATAGATAGAAAACACTTCCAAAAGTGAGAACACACACACGTGCGAGTACACACACAAACTCACGTTGCGGTGCAGATGCAGTCCGCTGATATCACTGAGGTTAAGTGCAAACAGAATTTCTCGTGCACCTATGTATAGTGTGTTATCTTCTGGGCTCAGAAGCAGAGAGGTAAAGTTGAAAACTCCAGCAGGTGAAAACCTCTTGGCTGGCCTGTCTTCTGTATCTGGAGACAAAGACATAGGAGAGACAGAAATGAAGACCGATATTTTAAAATCCTTGAAACACCGATGGTGAACCATACCCCATGGTGATAAAGTAGTTGGTGCTGTGGGATGTTTTCCTTGTTAATTTGATTATGTTCATTTTAGTTTTACCCAAAACAATATGATTATGATAACTTGCATATTGTAACTCTGTGACATGCAGCCATGCTATTCTGAGAACACGTATTATGAGCTTGTTATGTGAAGAAGCGCTAGGGTGCCCTCCTATTTTGTTTGTTCTACCTTATTGTCCTTCGGACTCTCCATCTATGCTTAAGAAATGGTTTTCCTGACAAAAGGGCGTGGACTTGTGTCCGACTGTGGACTTGTGTCCGAAGATGTTTATATTTAAGCTGTGTGTTTTTAGACACCAAACCAGATCAGATACCAAACATACTCCGGACACATGGAAACCTTCGATGATCAGACAATTATTACATATCACCTTCTTTTGTTTATTACACTTTTTGCTCGCACTTAAAATTTCCTATACTTTTACAATCTGGCTCTTGGCTGGTCTCCTTGTTCCTGATTCTGACTTCTGAAAGATTTTCAACAGCTTTGGTGACTCCGGTGGGACAGTGATGACTTCCTCCTCCTTCCACCTGTACTCCAGAAGTTAGGTAAGTTGTGCTTGCAGAAAAAGGCGAAAATGTGTAAGGAGTTTAACCTCACAAAGCAGGCAGAGTGGTGTAAAGAACAATGTTTTTCTTCCTTGAGAAATATGTGAAGAAAAAGGACCTTGAAAGAGCAGTGCAAGTTTTCAGACAATGGCACTCCTTGTTCACGAATAAGCAATGTGAGAAAATTTGTACACAGGCACAAGAATGTTCCAAATTGGCACAGGAATGTTCTAAACACAAACGTGCCGCTATTTCTGATCAAAAACCTATGAGCATTCTCAAGGCTCCGTCAATACAATTCAAGTCAAATTTGGACAGCTTGAGCAAGAAAATGCAGAGAAGAAAAAAATTAAATATCCATTTTCTTTACACTACTGTCATGTAAAATCTAGTTGTTCTCTTTGCATCCTCTGGATACTATTTCAGTGTGTTCTGAAGTGCTTACGCAAGATGAATTAGACAAACTAAATTAGACAAACGTCCAGCAGGTATGCTCCCAACTGCTACAGATGTACTCTGATCCTCCTGCATTAGAAATCTGGTCCTAGATGGACCAGACCATGCATCCGGATTCTGCTGGCTTCTGGACTAAAGGGGGGAGGTATGTTGCCCCTGAGGCATTGTTGCCATATTTGGCCTGACAGTTCCACAGTCTAGGACACATGGATGTCCAGAACATGGTCCATCGATTTTCTTCAATATGATGGAATCCTACGTTCTGTGCTCATGCATTTGATGTGGTGTGCCATTGTAGGTTGTGTCAACCTAACAAAAAAACTGCTGGAGCACAAACTCCTCCCTGTCAGGGAAAGCAGGATGTGTTGGTATTGGTCAACAATTCTCACGTTAGGTTGAAGCATACCCAACCAAGAGGGAACAGCATTGCACACTGCCAAAGTACTAGTAGTGTCACAGACGACTTTCTCAGATGGGGAACAGCAGAAATAATTTTCTCAGACCGGGGTACTAATTTCTCTGCAAAAGTAATACAAGACGTCATGAGAATGTTGAACATTCTAGGACTAAGGCTTCTGGGCAGGTTGAAACAAAATCAGACTTTGAAACAACACTTGTCAAAGTGGGTGGATGCGCTGCCTGCTGTGCAGCCTAAGAGCCACACCCAAGAAGGCAGTAGGTCTAAGTCCCTATCAGATCATAACACATCCCTGCCTTGAACCACTGACCTCAAACAAGCTGATGTGCGTCTTACATCTGATGCAGTAATGAAGTAAGCTCTGCTCAGCAGCGTGTCCGGGAGGCATGGCAGGAACCAACAAAGGGGGACACGCCATTGTACCTGGACAGTGGGTAATGATCAGAAACCACACAGCTGCTCTGCTAGATGCTAAATGGTAGGGACCTTTTCAGGTCCTTTTGGAGATGGATGCAGCGGTATTGTATCAAGCACAAACCACATGGGTACATACTTCACACAGTAATGTGGTGCTACCACCTAAACATGGAAAATATGAGTGATTCTGAGGATAGAGCTTTGAGAGGAATTGATAGCATTTAGGCCGCGGGCATCAAACTCAAAGTGAAGATTTTCCACAGATGTGATTAGCACTCCCTACTCTCCTCAGTGGACAGGACTCATTTTAGGTAGGAAAAGTGGGTAGCGCATCAACAGTGTTTGAAATAAGACTCAGAGATGTTTGGTTGACTAATGTCATGTATATGTAAAATATATTTGTGTGTATATAACATATAATTTTCATAATTTTGCCTCTGTACACCACCACAACGGATTTGAAATGCAGAAATCAAGATGTGACTGAAGTGTAGACTTTCAGCTTTAATTCAAGAGGTTTAACAAAAATATTGCATTAACCGTTTAGGAATTACAGCCAGTTTTTACACAGTCCTGAATATATATCAGAATTATTTTTAATACTTGGATGCAAATCCTTTGCAGTCAATGACTGCCTGAAGTCTGGAACCAGAATCAGAAATCTGAGCAGAAAGTATAGCTCTATACACTTCAGATTTCATCCTCCTACTTCTATAGGCAGTCACAGCAACAATAAACACCAGTGTCTCAGTTCCATTGGCAGCCATACACGCCCATGCCATAACACTGCCTCCACATGTTTGACAGATGATGTGGTATGCTTTGGATCATGAGCTCTTCCTTTCCTCCTCCATTCTCTTCTCTTCCCATCATTCTGGTACACATTAATCTTGCATCAGAACTGGTCAGGCTTTTTCAGAGGTTCTTTAGCAAGGCTAATCTGGTCTTTCTGTTCTTGAGTGTTACAAGAGGTTTGCATCTTGAGGTAAACCCACTTTATTTACAATCATGAAGGTGTCTCTTGACTGTAGACTTTGACAAAGATATGCCTACCTCCTCCAGAGTGTTCTTGAGTTGGCTAGATGTTGTGAAGTGTTTTTTCTTCAACAAGGAAAGAATTCTGCAATCATCCACTTTAAATGTCTACCATGGCCTTCCAGGCCTTTCGGTATTGCTGAGTTCATCAGTGCATTCCTTCTTTTTAAGAATGTGCCAAATTTTTGATTTGGCCACTCCTAAAGTTCTGGCTATCTCTCTGATAGGTCTGTTTTGGGTTTTCAGTGTAATGATGTCCTCTTTCACTTGCATCGACACCTCTGTGGACCGCATATTGAGAGTTCCAATGGACAGCTACCAAATGCAAATTCAACGCTTGGAATCAACTCCAGACCTTTTATCTCCTTGTCAGGAAATAATGATGAAAAAGCCACATCTGGCAATTAAACTGCTTATCAGTCAATTGTCAGTCTATATATATATATATGTGTGTGTGTGTGTGTGTGTGACTTTAACCGTGGCATGGTTGTTGGCGCCAGACAGGCTGGTTTGAGTATTTGAGAAACTGCTGATCTCCTGGGATTTTCACACACAACAGTCTCTACAGTTTAATCAGAATGGTGTGAAAAACAAAAGACATCCTGTGAGTGGAGGGTCTGCAGCCTGAAACACCTTGTTGTGAGAGAGATCAGAGGAGAATGGCTAGACTGGTTTGAGCTGTCAGGAAGACTACAGTAACTCAAATAAGCACTCAGAGCATAAAAGTATCTCAGAATGCACATCAAACTTTGAGCTGGATGCACTACAACAGCAGAAGACCACATCAGGTTCCACTCCTGTCAGCTAAAAAAAAGAATCTTAAGCTACCATGGGCACAATGTTGTGCGCATACTGAGATGCTTTTCTGCTCACCAAGGTTGTACAGAGTGATCTTTTGAGTTTCTGTATCCTTCCTGGCAGCTTAAACTAATCTGGCCATTTTCCTCTGACCTCTCTCATCAACAGATTTTTGATTTCACTCTATTCTGTGTAAACCATAGAGACTGTTGTGTGTGAAAATCCCAGGAGATCAGCAGTTTATGAAATACTCAAACCAGCCATTCTCATACCAACATCCATGCCACGGTCAAAGTCAAAGAGGTTACAGTTTTTCCCCATTCTGATGTAGGATGTGAACTGTGGAAGCGGAGGCGTGGTCGAGCGCCGGTTTGTGAATGGAGGGCGGAGCCGAAGAAGGTGAGTGGTAAGAATACACATCTGCCACAAATTCTGTTAATAAGTCTGTTTGTCTTTCAGTGACAACGATAAAGAGGGAAGAGATGAGTGCCTCGAGAGAGAGTGAGAGTAACCAGCACCGAGCCATCTGTGCTTGCGTGTGAAAATAAAAGGCACTGAAAGTGAAAGTAAAGAATAAAGCAACGTTTGCGTGTTCAAACCTGTCTCCAGCTTCCTCATTCTCTCCTCAAACTTGGGAACTGTTACACTGGTGCCAAAACCTGGGATCACTGAGGAAGATGCCATCATGGAGTCCTCACCGCTGGCCGAGATCACCATGTCCCTCGCCAACCTCCACCAAACCCAGCATCAGGCCATCCTCAAGCTGCGCTGGGATCAGGAACAGCGCGTCCAGGGCCTGCTTGGCGCTCAGGCAGTTGATCAGCAGGTGCTCCGGGGCCTGGTCCTTCATGCAAGTATTCCAGCCGCAGCCCCAGCGGCCATCGTGGCCATGCCATCTCCAAGATGGGTCCGCAGGACGAACCAGAAGCCTTTTTAGAGCTGTATGAGCACTCCGTGGTGGCGTGGGGCTGGTCTGAGGGCCAAGCATGGAATACTCGGACCTGAAACAGGCAATTTTGCAACAGGTTTGCCGCACCCCAGAACAGCACCATCAGCGCTGGCCGAAGACCACCTGGCGGCGAATCGGGGTCAGGCAATTCCTCCACTTCTCACTCTCTCTCCCTCGCCCTCATGTTCCCCCTCCCTCTTGCTACCCTCCCGCCCCTCTCCCTACCCCACGGAAACAGGGGCCCATTCCCCCGAAGCCCACTCCCCGCTCCCATGTTCTCCCCCTTGTCCCTCTGTGTTGTCCTTTTTCCTGCAGGTGGGTGAATCCGGGGCTGTGGGTGTGGGAGTCAAGTCTGGGCTGGTCTGCTGGCACTGCGGGGAGCCCGGGCACTTCCAGGACCAGTGCCAAATGATGTAGGCGTGCCACAGGTTGCCCCAATCAAGCAGGGACATACCACATAGCAGTAAATGTCCAGGGGGGTACATACCAGGCATTGGTGGATTCATGCTGTAACCAAACCTCTATTCACCAGTGCCTGGTTCAAGAAGAGGCACTGGGAAATGTATGGTTGGTGAAGGTGAGGTATCTACACGGGGATGGTCATGAATATCCGCTGGTGCCCATCATCCTTAAATATCGGGGACAAAAAACATAGTGGAGGCGGAGGTTAGTCCTTGCCTCACCCATCCACTGATCCTGGGAACCAACTGGCCGGGGTTTAACACATTAGCAAAAGAAATGTTTGTGGATGGGTCCTGCAGTAATGAGATACAGGGTGGAATGTGCGCAGCATTGGCTGGGGAGGCGGTGCCGGGCCTTTCGACGTCAGCTCCACATCAGGGCAACACAGGGAGTGGGGGGGCCCCACTCCTCCCTTCTTTGCAGGGATTCCCCTCGGGGATTTCCCCTATAGGCAGTTGTATGATGAGACCCTCAAGGAACGCCTTCAACCAAGTCAGCAAATTCAGCCTAATGTTGCCCTAATGTCCCACCCCTATTTTTCAATTATTAAGGATAGGTTATATTGAGTGACAGAGGACACTCAAATCAGAGATGAAATGACCCAGCTGTTGGTCCCAAAGAGCCGTCGGGAAATGTTATTCCAGGTGGCTCATTATAATTCCATGGCAGGGCATTTAGGGTAGGACAAAACACTAAACCATCTAATGGCTTGTTTTTATTGGCCAGGCATTCGCGGCAATGTCGCAGATGGTGTTCAGCATGTCGGGAATGTCAGCTGGTGAATCCATTGGCCACCCCAAAAGCGCCAATGCGCTCCTTAATGATAGAGGTCCCCTTTGAACTAATTGATATGGACCTCATCAGGCCATTAGAACGGACTGCATGAAGGCATCGCTTTGTGTTATTGCTAGTGGACTACGCAACGTGACACCCTGAAGTGATGCCTCCCTGCATCATCTCCGCACATAATGTTGAGGAGGCAACAAAGAGATTCTGACTGATCAGGGCACATCATTCATGTCACGAACACCATTTGAGCTTTACAAATTGCTGGGGATTAAATTGATTTGCACCAGTGTGTATCATCCACAGATGGATCGAGTAGTTCCACAGTGACTGGAGCAGCCCAGTGGTTTTGGTCCCCAAAACTGACAGGACGGTTCGTTGTTGTGAGGACTTTAGAAAAGTCAACACGGTGTCTAAATTCAACATGAACGATTGTACAAAAAGTGTATGTAAACCAGTTCAAAAGTTTTATATACACTTGATTCTTAATACTCTGTGTAGTCACTTGGATCATCAAAAACTTTTATGTTTCATGATAGTTGTTCATGAGTCCCTTGTTTGTCCTGAGCAGATCCATCTTTTCACACTGAGGACAATTGAGGAACTCATGCACAACTATTACAAAAGGTGCAAACATTCACTGATGCTCAAGAAGGCAACACACTACATTAAAAGATGGGGCATGTAAACTTTTGAACAGGATGATCAGTGTAAATTATTATTTTGTTTAAATATCTTATTCTTTTCATTTAGTACTCCCTTCAGAAGCTACATAAAATATTTACATGTTTCCCAGAAGACAAAACAATAACAATTTACAATGATCATCATTTTTCTTAAGAACAGTGGGCAGTTTAACTGCTCAGGACAAATAAGGGACAAATAAAGATGGTGGTTTCTCTAGGCATACTAAGATAAAGTATGGTGTTCCACAGGGTTCTGTTTTGGGCCCACTGCTTTTTTCTCTATATATGCTACCTCTGGATAAAATTATTCATAAACAGCTTCCACTGTTATGCTGATGACACACCATAAGTTGAGGAATGTATAAAGGACAGACATTGGATGGTTATTAACTTCCATCTACTTAATTCTGACAAGACAGAAGTACTTGTACTAGGAGCACATGCAGTTAGAAGTAAGCTTTCTGATTACATAGTAACTCTGGATGGCATGTCAGATATTATGTACAGCAGTAAAAAACCTTGGTGTGATTGTTGACTGATTATATGAAATATAATGCGATTACATGATGCAGAAAAACTAGTTCATGCATTTGCTACCACTAGGTTGGATTATTGTAATGTCTTGCTGTCTAGATGTTCCAGTAACTGGAGTAGAAGCTCCAGTTAGTCCAGACTGCAGCAATGAAATTTTGCAATAATTATAAAATACTACTATTGACCTATAAAGCATTGAATGGTCTCATGCATAAAATGGTCTTTTATGACCTGCCATGCCGACTCAAAAGGCGCAGGCTCTTTTTTGGTACCTCAAATAATGAAGGCTAGAACAGGCTGCAGAAGCTTCTCTTACAAAGCTCCACATTTATGGAACAGCCTTCCAATTAGTGTTTGGGATTCAGACACAGTCTTAGTGTTTAAGTCAGGCTGAAAACATATTTGCTTTTGGGCACCCTCATGTCTGTGTTACCTTCTGGCTCTCCCTTGCAGTTACTCTGTCATATTGCCAGAGTCCCTGTTTGCACTCTGCATACAATGTACATTTTCCATTTACCCTATTAACCATTACCCTGTTAACCAAGAGTATGTGATGAAAGACACATGATGTAATCAGTTAAGATCAATTCAATGTAATGTCTGCTTACTCATGATGCATGTGTCTGTCCTTTGTTCGCTCATGTTGTACACATGTCTGTTTCTAGGGTCATGATGTTTTTGTCCTTCTTCTTGTTTTTCTGTTTTTCTCTTATCTTAGCCTTGGGCATTATCTATATGATCTAGAGTGTATCCTTTGCATGTACCCATCAGTATAAAAGCCAACTGTGTCCAACTTATGTTTAGACTATAGAACGCCATATAAATGACCCATATAACTGATCAGTCTGCTAGTTCTGAAGCTTATTAACCACACTTTGGACTGACGTGCACTCTTGCACTGGCTTATCAGACAGCAGTGACCCCAGCAACTTAATCTTGCCCATCTAATTCTCACTCTTTTTTATAGCCAGCTCTTTTTCTGGCTACTGGTAGGGCTAAAGGGGAATTATTTCTATGTGTGTAACTTCAACTTGAGAAGGGAAGGTGAAATACTTGATGCTGTGAGGTCTGGGAGGAGCCCTAAAACAATGGAGAACATGCCTCGCTTGTCTTGAGAGTAGGGATTGTTAGGGTGGGGCATAATGTCACTCCAGTCCTTCCATGCTGGCACTGTTTGTTGCCCCAGGCTTAGAAATATTTAATGGTGATTGGTGATCTATCAAAGCAAATGGTATTACATAAATGAAAACTGGGGCTTTGGGGTTTTGCAGTGAAAGGGGTGGCTCAGCCAGTTATTACCAGTGTCATGTCACAAAATTGGGCACAACTAGAATATACAGTCAGGTCCAGAAGTATTTGGACAATGACAGAGTTTTTGTGATTTTGCCTTTGTACACCACCACAATGGATTTGAAATAAAACAATCAAGATGTGATCAAAGTGTAGCTTTATTTTAAGAGGCTTCATTTTAAGAGGTTCCACAAAAATATGGCATTTACCATTTAGGAATTACAGTCATTTTCAACAAAGTATCTCCATTTTCAGGGGCTCAAATGTATTTGGACAAAGTGACATAATTGTAAATATAACCATAATTTTAATACATGGATGAAAATCCTTTGCAGTCAATGACTGCCTGAAGTCTGGAGCCCAAGTTCTCAAAACTCAAAGTCTGAGTTTCCTCCCTGGAAATGCTTTGCCAGGCCTTCACTGCAGCCACCGTCAGTTGCTGCTTGTTTGTGGGTCTTTCTGCCTTCAGTCTTGTCTTCAGTAAGTGAAAAGCATGCTCTATTGAGTTGAGATCAGGCGACTGACTTGGCCATTGAAGATTATTCCATTTCTTTGCCTTCAAAAAGCCTTGAGTGGCTTTCGCAGTATGGTTAGGGTCATTATCCACCTGCACTGTGAAGTGGCATCCTATCAGTTTTGTAGCATTTGGCTGAATGTGAGTATAGCCCTATACACCTCAAAATTCATCTTGCTACTTCTGTCAGCAGTCACATCATCAATAAACACCAGTGAGCCCATTCCATAGGCAGCCATACATGCCCATGCCATTACACTGCCTCCACCATGTTTGACACATGATGTGGTATACTTTGGATCATGAGCTGTTCCTTTCTTTCACCATACTTTTCTCTTCCCATCATTCTGGTACAAGTTAATCTTGGTTTCATCAATCCAAAGAATCTTATTCCAGAACATGGGAGGCTTTTTTAGATGTTTTCTGGCAAAGTCTAATCTGGCTTTCCTGTTCT
>CM040459.1:18933438-18946944 GCA_022758105.1 Pangasianodon gigas | reverse complement strand
CAAAGTCTAATCTGGCTTTCCTGTTCTTGAATGTTACCAGTGGTTTGCACCTTGTTGTAAACCCTCTGTATTTACATTCATGAAGGCGTCTCTTGATTGTAGATTTTGACAATGATACGCCTACCTTCTCCAGAGTATTCTTGACTTCTGTTGATGTTGTGAAGGGGTTTTTCTTCACCAAGGAAAGGATTCTGCGATCGTCCACTTTAGTTGTCTTCCATGGTCTTCCAGGCCTTTCGATGTTGTTGAGCTTACCAGTGCTTTCTTTCTTTTTAAGAATGTACCCAACTGTTGATTTGGCCACACCTAAGGTTTTTGCTATCTCTTATAGATTTATGTTGTTTTTTCAGCCTAATGATGGCCTCCTTCACTTGCATTGAGACCTCCTTGGACTTCATATTGGTAGCTCCAGTCAAACAGCTGCCAAATGCCACCTCAATACCTGATATCAACTCCAGACCTTTTATCTGCTTCATTTGTCTTGAAGTAACGAGGGAATGGACCACACCTGGTCAATTAACTTCTTGTCAGTCAATTGTCCAAATACCTTTGAGCCCCTTGAAAATGGAGGTGCTTTGTTGAAAATGGCTGTAATTCCTAAATGGTAAATGCCATATTTTTGAGGAACCTCTTAAAATAAAGCTGAAAGTCTACACTTCGATCACATCTTGATTGTTTTATTTCAAATCCATTGTGGTGGTGTATAAAGGCAAAAATCACAAAAACTCTGTCATTGTCCAAATACTTCCGGACCTAACTGTATATACACTATATGGCCAAAAGTATGTGGATGCCTGACAATCATACCCATATGTGCTTGCTGAACATCCCATTCCAGAGTTGGACCCCACTTTGCTACTATAAAAGCCTTCACTCTTCTGGGAAGCCTTTCCACTGGATTTTGGAATGTGGCCATGGGGATTTGTGTGCATTCAGCTATAAGAGCGTTAGGGATGTCAGGCACTGATGACAGGCAGTGCCTGATGTGCAGTCCACATTCCAGTTATTCCCAAAGGTGTTCAGTGGGTTTGAGGTCAGAGCTCTGTGCAGGTCACACACACTGTGCAGTTCTTCCACATCAACCTTGGCAAACCATGTCTCTATGGATCTCACTTTGTGCACAGGGGTTTCGAGCCCTTTAATTCCAGTAATGTGAAATTTTATTGCTACAACACAGAAAGACAAACAATTGTGTGCTTCCACCTTTGTGTTTGGGGAAGGCTCACATATGGGTGTGATGGTCAGGTGTACACATACCTTTGGCCATATAGTGTATGAACTGAATGAAGCAATTTATTAAGAAATGCTTTAGGATGTCATTCACTAAAAAAAAAATCAGTAGTTCAGTTACTATGACAAATATCTGTTATTTTTATTTTTTTAATAAATTATTAGATTTACTCAAATATTTTAAGTACTGTACAAAAGTAGTTAATGTTAATATGTGGCTAAACCCCAAAGTGTATATTTTACTTTACTTACTGGGTTAAATTTACTATTATTTTGCAAGAGCTCACAAATTAGAACTGTTTACTTGAACTGATTGCATACTATTGTGGGGGCATGGATTTTGAACTCAATTTATAGAATTTTAAACTGATTGAATTTTGAGCATTATGGATGGGCTGTTTTCAGTATTTCTTGTTTTGCTTTAAGGTTATTGTATATGTGTATATGAAATCTTTTGGAAGTGTTTCAGTAAAGTTCTCTTGGTTCACCCTCTTTGTTTTTCTCAGTTAGGTGTATTGTTAGTGTGTGTGCAGGCAAGTTAGTTAATTACTCTTGTTGGGTTCTGCCAGTTCAGTCTTTATGAAGGCTGATGTAAATGCATTTACCCCACTGGAATTCAATTCAATGGCAATTAAGAAGTAATTATGATAAATGGTTTGTGAAATCAATTAACTTGTTTCATTTGTACAGAAGCTAACCATTTAACTTGAGTGAGCAAAATTTACTAATTAAAAAAGAAAACTGCTACTTAAAATTACTTAATTTTTTTAATGAGAGTAATCCTCAGCGCGAGGTAAACCTTACTTAAAATATGCGTAGATAATTTTACTAAGATTTTGTGTGGAAATTGTTACCGCATTTTTCTTGAGTAAATCTCAGTCCAATACTTTCTTGTCTAGAGGTAGACATGATGGGAAACATGTTTAGAAAACGCTATATATGACAGTTCATAACAGTGTTTCTATCCTTGAGTTTCTTCGAAATTAGAGAGTTAAACATAATTATGTAATAAAATGTGTTCTTGCAGAGTTCCCCTATTCACGGGTTGTAATGTTTATGCTACGGTTTTGTCCCGCCCGACAAGTAATCTGATTAGCCTACTTTCTTTTGATGTGTCATAGATGAGCTCTGATTGGATCTCTATATATGTGTCCTGTACAGACTGCGTTTAAGTTTTTAGAAGAATGTGCACCAATCCTAATTGCCAACATTTTTAATAATGTTAACAAAATATGATTTAGAACCAGGGATAGATGAACATTTTTTTTAGGCTCAGAGCTTAAATAAGATTTTTTTTTTATCTTAGACCAAGCATAGTCTATATTGCAGAAGTTAAACCTAGAAGACTAACTCTGTCTTTATGGACAAAAGCTGACATTTTCTGCATACCACAAGTGTTCAGCTCTGTTCTTGCACCTTGGCAATTTCCCTGTTCTATTATACCTACTTAATTTGGTAATTAACTGATCATTTTAGCTAGGCATGCTTGACCAGGGAAATCATGTTAAACTGTGGCCCTCCAACACTGGATCTGTTTTACTGAAAATTTTGCCAAACCTTTGTTTTCGGATAATTTTAATTTATATAACATCAAAACATCAATTTAGGGCTTGGATAAGCATAGACTACAGGCCATCTTGACGTTCCCAGTAACTCGAAAAAGAGATGTCTGCTCCACCATGCTTTGTTTACCATCGTTTACTGCTGAAAAGCTAGCAGAAAGTGTTAGCAACTGTTGATATGATGTCAGTTTTGCTTTGTTCAATAAGTTTAAGAACAAGTTTTTAAGTCATGGAAAGCTGGTCCAAGAACAGAAACTGTAGGGACGTCCCACAGTCCACCTAGATATTGAACAACTGCTGCTCAGCATTTTAAACTTATTTCAGATGTGGGCTATAGTGCATACAATTGTAGCCAGTAACACTTCAATGTATCTGTGTCTGTGTGGTGTTCTTACCATATACAAAGCTTAGGCGTGGTGTGACATCATCCTCAGCTCTTTGCACTGAAGCAGCCTTGTCAAAGATGATGGTCAGGAGGAAAAGGGAACAGGCTGAGAAAGAGTGCCATACCACACTTGTCATCCTTATGCTGCTTCTTGCAAAATTCATGAACATTCAGGAGCTTATGGAATGCACATATAACATTCGTTTTTTCTTGTAAGGTTCCTTCTCTGAGTCCTAGTACTACACTGAATGGCAGAGCTGTGTGTTGATGATAATGATAATGATGATGGAATGCTTGAGCTTAGAATTCAACATAGCATCCTTCCACAAACAGATAAGCCTCCCAGTACAGGCAGTCTACTCATTTCAGCCTCCATGTGATTACAGCACCTCAAATAAAATCTGCAAATAGAACACAAGACAAAAGTCAGGTTAGTCACATCACAAGGTAAAAATTTTCTATTTTTCATCCTGTGGACATGCCATATCAAATTGTAATCCCACAGAATATGCATAGTAAGTGACTGACCTGAAACATAACACTGTGTGTGCTCTTGTTGCACTTTGCCTGGCATGAGTGAGACAATGCCTGTGGTAATTTCACAAGAAATACAAGTCTATGGAGAGATGCATTGTCTCCATATTGTTTGTAATTTATTTTAACTTATGTTCACAACATTTGACATAAAACATAAGAAAAATCGGGAATAGGGTATCTACTACCTTTACGACTATATGCTACTTAGTTGAACTTTAACTAACAAACGGGCCTCATGTATCACTTTGTATACAAACGGATTTATTTGTAAATCGTTTGTAGGAACATTTACACAAGAAATTTGGTATTCATAAAAATCAGGTAAATTCGGGAAAACATGCATATTCTAATCGTGCTCCTGAGTGTGTGCACATTTACGCATATGAAGACTAACTAATGTAAACCTCAACTGATTGATTTCAAATCATACAATTTGCAAAGTAGTTACTGCATTTCAATTGCCAAGGTGATACAAATGACATAATTGATATTACTGGAACTTGACTGGAAATTGATATTAGGAGGCAACAGAGACCAGTATGATTTTTTTATTTTTTTTCGGGAGGATGAAAACTGGCTAATAAGCCAGTTCCATTTGCGAAGGCATCTTCTTTCAGTGCTAGATCCAGCATTAATTCAGCAGACAAGATCCTGTGCCATTGCTGTGCATGTCCAAGTTTTGCCAGTGCTAGTATTTCTTGCTACTGGCACATTTGTCTAGGATGTCTCACTGCAATTTGCTGTATACTCCCTAGTGTGCTGTTAACCATTTGCTGTCTGCAGACACATGCTTTTCTGCTTTTCTAACACCACGTCAGGGAGGGTGCAAGGGATTTCTGGCCAGGAGTCATGGTGTGTGTGTGTGTATATCTGTGACTTTAACCGTGACATGTTTGTTGGTGCCAGATGGGCTGATTGAGTATTTGAGAAACTGCTAATCTCCTGGGATTTTCACACACAATAGTCTACACAGAATGGTGTGAAAAACAAAAGACATCCTGTGAGCAGGAGGTCTGCAGGCTGAAACACCTTGCTGATGAGACAGAGATCAGAGGAGAATGACCAGACTGGTTTAGCTAACAGGAAGTCTATTGTAACTCAAATAAGCACTTTTTACAACCATGGTGAGCAGAAAAGCATTTCAGAATGCACATCACACCTTGAGGTGGATGCACTACAACAGCATAAAACACACATCAGGTTCCACTTCTGTCAGCCAAGAACAAGAATCTGAGGCTATCATGGGCACGATATTTTGTGCATGCTGAGACACTTTTCTGCTCATCAAGTGTGTAAAGTGTGATTTTTTTTGAGTTTCTATATCCTTCCTGGCAACCTGAACCAATCTGGCCATTTTCTCTGAACTTTATTACCAACAAGGCAACAACTCAATGTTTTTTTGTTTTTCGCAAATTCTGTGTAAACTCTAGAGACTGTTGTGTGTGAAATTCCCAGGATATCAGCAGTTTCTGAAATACACAAACCAACAACCATGCCACAGTTAATGTCAGAGATCACACTTTTTCCCCATTCTGATATCTGAACAGTGTTTGTGAACACTGAAGCTACTGGCCTGTGTCTGCATGGTTTTATGCATTGTGCTGCTGCCACGTGATTGGCTGATTGGATAACTGCATAAATGAGCAGGTGTACAGGTATTACTATGAAAGTGGATGGAATAAAGAGGACCACGATCACAGCTACAGAGGTCCTGTTAAAAAAAAAAAAAAAAAACAAGACAGGAATTAAAATGGGATTCAAGTAGTTTGCTAAATGGTTCCCAATTCTCTTTAATATTGTTTTTTTTTTCTGAAAAAATTAGACAGTGAGCCAAGTATATAGTCAGGTCCATAAGTATTTGGACAGTGACAATTTTCATAATTTTGCCTCTGTACACCACCACAATGGATTTGAAATAAAGCAATTAAGATGTGATCGAAGTGTAGATTTTCAGCTTTAATTCAAAGGGTTTAACAAAAATATTCCATTAACCGTTTAGGAATTACAGCCATTTTTGACAAAGTCCCTCTATTTTCACAGGCTCAAAAGTAATTGGACAATTGATTGATAAGCAGTTTCATGGCCAAGTGTGGCCTGTTTCCTCATTATTTCATGACAAATTAAGGGGATAAAAGGTCTGGAGTTGATTCCAAGCATTGAATTTGCATTTGGTAGCTGTTCATGGGAACTGAACTATGTGGGAACTATGTGGTCCACAGAGGTGTCGATGCAAGTGGAGTCCATCATTAGGCTGAAAAAACAAAACTATCAGAGAGATAGCAGAAACTTTAGGAGTGGCCAAATCAACAATTTGGTACATTCTTGAAAAGAAGGAATGCAATGGCAAGCTCAGCAACACCAAAAGGCCTGGAAGACCATGGAAGACAACTAAAGTGGATGAATGCAGAATTCTTTCCTTGTTGAAGAAAAATCCTTTCACATCTAGCCAAGTCAATAACACTCTAGAGGAGGTATGCATATCTTTGTCAAAGTCTACAATCAAGAGACGCCTTCATGAATGTAAATACAGACAGTTTACCTCAAGAACAGAAAGGCCAGATTAGACTTTGCTATTTAAAAAAAAAAAGCCTGACATGTTCTGATACAAGATCCTTGTACCAGAATGATGGGAAGAGAAGAGTATGGAGAAGGAAATGGAGGGCTCATGTTCCAAAGCATACCACATCATGTGTCAAACATGTGGAGGCAGTGGCATGGGCATGTATGGCTACCAATGGAACTGGGTCACTGGTGTTTATGATGATGTGACTGCTGACAGAAGTAGCAAGATGAATTCTGAAATGTATAGAGCTATATTTTCTGCTCAGATTCAGTCAAATGCTGCAAAACTGACAGGACAGCGCTTCGCAAGACAGATGGATAATGACCCAAAACTTACCACGAAAGCAACCCAAGAGCTTCTGAAGGCAAAAAATCAAATGTTCTGAAATGTCTGATGACCTCAACCAAATTGAGCATGTTTTTGACTTACTGAAGACGAAACTGAAGGCAGAAAGACCCACAAACAAGCAGCCACTGAAGGCAGCTGCAGTAAAGTCCTGGCAAAGCATCTCAAGGAAGGAAACTCAGCATTTGGTGATGTCCATGGGTTCCAGATTTCAGGCAGTCATTTTGCAAAGGATTTGAGTCCAAGTATTAAAAATAATCCTAATATTTATGATTGTTAGTTTGTCCAATTACTTTTGAGCCTGTGAAAATGGAGGGACTCCGCAAAAATATTTTTGTTAAACCCCCTGAATTAATGCTGTAAGTCTACACTTCAATCACATCTTGACTGCTTCATTTCAAATCCATTGTGGTAGCGTACAAAGGCAAAATTATGAAAATTGTGTCACTGTCCAAATACTTGACTGTATACCTTAGCTAAATAATGCTAATGGTGCTCGTCCCTGTGGTTTGTTTGAGAAACAGACTCTCTGGGTGGAACTAAAAATTCCTGACATACAGTCGTAGACACTCTATTCAAGTCCAAAATTAAAATTTCCTCTTACCCAGTCATATTTACTCAATTCCAAAGATCAAATTTCCTGTTTCTTGCAGAACTCAAGGTGGCAAATACCTACCAGCAAATGGTCACTGTACAATTGCGCGGTTGAACAGACAATGGCGAAACAGTCGACCCTTAAAAGTTACTTCCTAAAAGCAAGCAATTCTGATCAGCCTAATAGAGACAGTGAGGAACATGTTGAGATCATGGGGCATATGATCCTTGTCCAGCTACACAGAAGCACATTCTGGTGTGTTACATACATTTGAGACTATACATTGCAAGGTAACGTTTGGGTGCTTCTTTAAATACATTTCAATCTAATTAAAACAAAGATAAATAAAATATTATTAGCAGTCATGTCATAAAGTAATACAGTAGTCAACATTTGAAGTGGATCAAAAAAGTTCATCAAAGTTGTCCTAAGACAAGAACGGGTATTGTTCAAAATTCATGTATAACATGTAAGTCTGCTATTAATCAATGTTGTCATCAATGGAATTTCATGCCTCATCACTTTTGATGGTGCCCAGACATGATTGTTTGTCACAAGGTGTGAAGTGGCTTGTCACACATTCGTGCACCAAAAAACTGTTGGTTGTTCAGTACTTCTGTGATTCACCTGAAGTCACAAATGGACTGGAAATGCCTCTTAAACATTATTGCCTGCAGTGCAATACTGTACTGTACTGTATTGTAGTCACTCTGTGTGGAGCATCAGAGCGTCAGAGCTTGAAGCAGGACCCAAAACAGGAAAGAAAGCTTTTTCCAGTTCAACAAAACAAGATGTTACTGCACATGTTACAGCAGATCAAAAATCTGAGTTCGAACTGTAAAACGAACATGAATTGCATGGTTTAACAAATGCGACAAACAAGTCATAAACAAGAAACAACAAATTTTATGCATTGAGACAACCATTCAGTAGTCAGTGTTACCACCTCTGACACTGATCACAGCCTCACATCGCCTGTGCATGCTTGAGATGAGTTTTTGGATATTCTGTTGAGGGATGGCTTGCCATTCCTCCAGCAATGCTGTTCACAACTCCACACGGGTTCCTGGAGGGACCTGGCATGCTTGCACTCTTGACTGTAGCTGCTCCCAAATGTGTTCAATGGGGTTCAAGTCGGGTGACCGGGCTGGCCATTCCATCCTTGATGCCCTCCTCCTCCAAGAATTCTGTCACCAGCCTTGCTCGATGTGGGCGGGCGTTGTCATCCATAAGCACGAAATCTGGCCACATTGCACCAGCATACGGTCGCACAACTGGTCTCAGGATTTCATCCCTATACCTTTGGCCTGTCAGGCTGCCATTTTCAACGATGACAAGCTCTGTCCTTCCACCCATGGAGATGCCTCCCCAAACCATGACCGATGATCCGCCAAAACTGTCATGCTGTACAACATTTTGTGGCAAATTTCTCTCCCCAGGGCAATGCCAGGCCCTCCTACGCCTGTCTAGGAAGTTCACACAGAACCGGGACTCATCTGTGAAGAGCACTGTACCCCACTCATTCAGTGTCCACCTGCGGTGTTCTGTGGCCCACTGCAGACGTGCCAGTTTGTGTGCTCTGGAAAGAGGCACCCTCACAGCTGGTCTTCTGGCTCTCAAGCCAACTTCATGAAGTCGTCTCCTCACAGTCTGAGTGGACACTCGCACCCCTGTTGCCTCCTGAAGGTCATTTCGCAGGCTGACTGCAGGCATGAAACGATTTCTGCGGGCATGCAGGGTCAAGTATCAGTCTTGATTTGGTGTTGTGACCCATTGTCTGCCTCCACCATGCCTTCTACTCACACTACCAGACCTTCTGAACCTGTTTCAGGCTCTGGAAATGACACTTTGAGACATTCCCACTGCGTCTGCAACTTCACTCTGAGTCATGCCTCCTTGCAGCATCCCAATGGCCCTGTTGAGGTCAGAATCCTGCAATCTCACTAAACGTGGCATTTTCAATGCTTTCTGACCTCAAGTGAAGCTTTCAGAGCCTTAAATGATGACCAGTTCCTAATTACGGACACCTGTGACAGGTCAATTGGTACCTAATGACAAACAATCATGTCTGGAGACCATCAAAAGCCATGAAGGATGACATTTCATTAATGACAACATTGACTAATAACAGACTTACATGTTATGCATGAATTGTGAAAGAAACACATTTTGGTTTTAGGACAACTTTGATGAAAGGTTTTGATCCACTTCAAATGTTGACTAGTGTAGTTTTCGTTGACGGAAAGTTTTCTTGTTCTCCGTTGTTTGTTGCGTTTATAGTGCCTGTTGACTATTTTATTTATGTTTATTTAAATATTGATTTTTTTTGCACCTTGTTTTTATTTTATTTGATGGTGTCATTCTTGTTTAGTCCAAAATTTCAGTGTTTTCCCACTCATCTGTCCGGTGTTTTATACTCATCTGTCCGGGGATCATTCCTGGACACCATTGACCGACACCAAAAATTCCTAGCAGAGATTCTGATCTAACAATGTTGGACTATTAGTTCAACTGTCTCTTCCAGTAACAAAGCGGTAACTCAAGTCTGTGTGTATGCAAACAGAAGTTTGTGTGTGTGTGTCTTATATATTATTATGTATTATATGTGTTATGTTACATATTGGTGGGGACTAGATATCCCCACAAAGACAGAAATGTGTTCCTTTTTTTGATATTGTGCCATTAATTAGCTGTAATAATAATTATATCAGTGGAAGGTTCTCACAAGGAAATTAAGACAAAATGTGTGTGTGTGTGTAGAAACAGGTAGAAACTGAGTGTCTATTTAATGAAATTGATGTTCCAAGTAGCATATCTCAACATAATTGTGTCCGTTATTTATTTGTAAAATGTTGCTACCTATACTACTGTCCACATCACATGGATACAAACATGCAAAATGTCCTCATTGGCACTCAAAACATAGCACATATCCACTAGGGTTGGCCACAAGGCAAATAAGATTAATGGTAAAGTATATCACTGGATAGGTCTTCTATAGTTATTATAATCTGATCCCCAGTACATCAGTAATGTTAAAATAATTTCCATTACACTTGTCTCTGAGGCTAACCATTTAAGTGCATGAATAAAGCTAATCCAATTCTGCCCACTAGAAGTTAGAGATTTAATATCAAGTCAAACGCTAAGGGAAAGATTGCTTTTACAAACTGCCAGCACTACAGAAGTAACAAATAGACTGAAGTCTTTAAACCATCATTTTGCTTGGAGGACATGCAAGCAAAAATACTATTATTACTAATAATAATAATAATGGGTAACAGAAATTACTTTGATATGCCTAATACAATTATACCTCTTTGTAGACATTTGTGATCATCATCATACTTGACTAATTCAATATCTAAGTCACACCTAGAACTTTCAATTACAGAATGAACAAAGATAAGGTTTTTACCCATGTGTGTTAAATATGCCTATGTAATCACAAAAAAGAAAGCCCCTCTGTTAGTTTTGTTTAGCCATTGAATTAGAAATAGCAGATGCACAACAGAGCAACCAGAAAAAAGTAGTTCAACTGTCAAAGGAAGTGACAAAGTTGGAAAAGACTATATCCATTATACATACAATTAAAAACGCAGGGAACCTAGAGCCTTTTTACCACCGCACAAAGAATGTAAAAATTTGGCATAAGAAAACTAACACTGATTTTACTTTTGGCACCAGTCCAACACCATACAGTAAGCTCCAGCCATGTGGCTTTTGGCCCAGGTAAAGGTAAACAGTAGATGCCACACTCCCACTGCAGTACACATCAAAACGTCTACCATACTGGAAAGGGCCATATTCAATATTAAGAATCAATATTATGGACAGTTGCTGGTCTACCCTAAAACAATAGCTGTAACTTGTTTATTTAACTGTTTTATGTTCAGCTGATTTTCACAAATCAGTTGTATGATTTGCTCTAGGCTAAACAAACAGTTTGACAAAAATCATAAACCAAAATAAGACCTGTCAGTCTTGAGTAAGCATCTTACTGCTATTGACACATTTCAATTTTCACTGTTCACTAAAAAACTGAGTAATTTTTGATTTTTTTTTTTAAATCACTTAACAGGAATATATATTTGTAGTAGTTTTAAGTTGAAAGTTAAGATCACAGGATAGGTATACACAAGCAGAGGTTTCATGTATGATTATGTAAAAATACATTTATAGCAATAAATGTTCCTAGACTTATCATACAGATCATACATTGGGCCTCATTTATCAAGCTCGATACAAACTGATTTATTTGTATCATTAGTAGGAGCATTTATACAAGAAATTTATAGAGCATTTACACATGTAATCCTGTAATTTTGAAACACATTTGTATCCTACTCGTGTAAATTACATATAAGAAGACTAAGGAATGTGAACCTCAACTGATCAGCTTCAAGTCATGTGAAGTTTCTGCACATTAACAAACAGATTACACTGTCAAGTTCAAATAGTTTATGTATTTCAATTGCACACACAAATTTATTGAACATTTTGTGAAACCCAGTCATTTCATATTAAAAGGTATTAACTAAATAAATATTAAATATGAAAATAATAAGAAAGCAAGAAAACATAAACCTATAATTTAAGACAAATATCACCTGTGTGGGATTATTTCATTATTTATTATTTTTCCATGATTCAATCATATAAGATCAATTCAATGTGATCTTTGCTTACTCATGAGGCATACGTGTCTGTCCTTTGTTCACTCATGATGTAGACATATCTGTTTTTGGGTCAATATGTTTTTGTCCTTGATTATGTTTTCTCTTACGTTTTTCTCTTATGTTCTTATTAGCCTTGGGTATGTCCTTTGCACGTACACAGCAGTACAAAAGTTGGCTGTGTCCAACTTATGTTTAGACTATTGATTGCCCAGGTTGTCTTCGTGCATGCAATAAACCATCTCTCTTATTATAACCTGGCTCTTCTGATTCTTTAGTCATCTTCAGTACTTCTGGTATTTTGACGGGCATCCAGAAAGATTTTCAACAATTTTGGCGACTCTGGTGGGACAGTGATGTTCTCCGTGCATGGGCTGTGACGATCCAGATGACAGACATCACCACCTATCTGATCTGATCCAGTGATCATGTTCCTGTGGTCCTGACAAACCTATGTCAGCACAGGTGAGTCAACATGTCAAAGAACTTACTTGATAACTGAATCATTTTAATGCGAGCCAGAGGTGTAAAGTACTTGAGTAATTTTACTTGATTACTGTACTTAAGAATTATTTTTGGGGATTTGTACTTTACTTGAGTACAATTAAAAATGAATACTCGTACTTTTACTTAATTACATTTTTAAAGAAAAAAAGTGCTTTTTACTCCTTACAATTTTACTTACACTCAAAAAGTACTCATTTCAGTTGAAGAAAATGGAGGAACATGATTCAGCTGCAAATACAGTCCAAAATCAGCCACAGGATCAAGAGCACCGTGGCCGTACCTTAGCGAATTCGTTTCTTGTAGTGGTATTAGTAAGGATTCATACAAGATGAAATGTATTCTTTGTCTCCCACTCACCAAGGAAATATCTGCCTTCAAAAGTTCGCCATCAAACAAAGAAGCATATTGAGGTAAGTTAGTTTTTTGTTTTACTGCTACTCTTTTTTTTTTTTTTGCGCATTTTGACCTTGACTGGCAAGACGCTTATCTGTGTAGTAGGCCTATGTTCGCTAATGCATGCGATTGACGATATAAGGCTTACGTAATAAAATGTTAGGAATGCATAATTGTCTGTAAATTATTTGCTACGATAACTGTCTGCAATCTGTGGCAGTTGTTGAGGGTTTCGGCAACTTTGGCGCCTATTAGCTGTATTGCTTTGAATCGTCATTATTGTCCGGCGATCTCATTGTGGTTGAATTCATGCGCAAGAAATGATATCCGTGAATTGCTCGCCCAAGCGGGAAAATGTGTTTCTGCAACAAGATCTGGATTACCGAAAATCACATTGTATTTGATGCAAAACTAATGCAACTAAATCATTACAAATGACTACCGAATCAATCCACCCTGTCATGCCAGCCTTACAGTTCTGTGTTTTTGTCAATGAGAAATACACTGCCTGGCCAAAAAAAGGTCGCTGTTTGGGTTTAAATAAGCAAATACTTAAGAGCCTATGATTGGATCATTACTGCAGTGATTAATATGTTTCAGCTGGCAACAATTCTTTTAACCTTAACTGATGCAGTGTGTAGCTTCTCATTTCTTAAACAACCATGGCAGATTACGTATCCCATGGTCATGGAAAAGATGTTACTGAAGGGGAA
>CM040459.1:18911433-18933338 GCA_022758105.1 Pangasianodon gigas | reverse complement strand
TTTGGGTTTAAATAAGCAAATACTTAAGAGCCTATGATTGGATCATTACTGCAGTGATTAATATGTTTCAGCTGGCAACAATTCTTTTAACCTTAACTGATGCAGTGTGTAGCTTCTCATTTCTTAAACAACCATGGCAGATTACGTATCCCATGGTCATGGAAAAGATGTTACTGAAGGGGAAAATTGTTGGCCTGCAAAGAAAACAACTAAGGAGATTGCTGAAATCACTGGAACTGGGTTATGAAATGTCCAGTGCATTATTAAAGCCTGGAAGGATAGTGGTGAACCGTCAACTTTACAGCAGAAATGTAGTCGGAAAAAAATCTTGAATGATCGTGATCGGAGATCTTTAAAACGCTTGGTGATGTCGCATCGTAAAAAAATCGACAGGAGAACTCACAGCTATGTTTAATAGTGAAAGTAAGAGCACTTCCACACGCACAATGTGATGAGAACTTACAGGATTGGGACTAAACAGCTGTGTGGCCACAAGAAAGCCATTTGTTAGTGAGGCTAATCGGGAAAAAAATTACTTCAATTTGCTAGGGAGCATAAAGACTGGACTGTGGAGCAATGGAAAAAGGTCATGTGGTCTGATAAAATCAGATTTACCCTATTCCAAAGCAATGGGCGTGTCAGGGTAAGAAGGGAAATGCATGAAGTGATTCACCTGCCATGCATAGTGCCTACTGTACAAGCCTCTGGAGGCAGTGTTATGATCTGGGGTTGCATCAACAGGTCAGGTCTAGGCTCAGCAACATTATGTGGCAATAAAATGAAGTCAGCTCAGCACCTGAATGTACTGAATGACCAGGTTATCCCGTCAATGGACTTTTTCTTCTGGCACAGGCATATTCCAGGATGAAAATGCTAAGATTCATCAGGCTTAACTTGTGACAGAGTCGTTCAGGGAGCATGAGGAATCATTTTCACACATGAATTGGCCACCACAGAGTCCTGACTTTAACCCCATTGAAAGTCTTTGGGATGTGCTGGAGAAGACTTTACGGAGTGGTTAGACTCTCCTGTCCTCAATGCAAGATCTCAGCCAAAAATTCTGGATGGAAATAAATGTTGTGAAGTTGCATAAGGTTGTTGAAACAATGCCAGGACGAATGCGTGCCGTAATCAAAGCTAAATGCAGTGCAACAAAATATTAGATTGTGCGACTTTTTTTTTGGCCAGGCAGTGTATAAATTCATGTTCGATAGTCACTAAATTATATTGTATCTCTAAAATCAACAAGTGTTTAACATTATAAAGTGTGCAATTGGCTGCAAATGTCTCAGTTTTTATTAATGCTTTAATCAGAGAGTGCATAAGTGTAATTAAGTTACATTTATATTGCATACCAATATAAAGACATGTTTTTTTAATATTTGTTTATTTATTTGTTGTGTTTTTTTGCTTTTTGTTTTACAGAGAATGCACCCAAACTACCTCAAAAACTACTCTAAATTGACAGCACAGAAGAGAAAGATCAGGATCTCCACCCATGCTTCCAGCAGTAAGCAACTGAAAGTTGACTCCGTTTTCCCAGTCAAACATGTGTATCCAGTCACTGTGAACAAAGCTATATTGAGGTACATTATTCAAGGACTTCATCCTTTCAGCACTGTTGATCTCCCACATTTAAAGAGCTGATTAGTACACAGCAGCCTGGCAGTTCTGTCATTACAAGGCCTACTTTACGCTCCAAGATAGCTGAAGCTGCTCTGATCATGAAACAGAAAGTGACTGCTGCCATGAGTGAAGTTGAATGGATTGCAACCACAGTGGATTGCTGGACTGCACGTAGAAAATCATTCATTGGTGTAACTGCTCACTGGATAAACCCTGAAAGTCTTGAAAGACATTCTGCTGCACTTGCCTGCAAAAGATTAAAGGGCTCTCATACTTTTGAGGTACTGGCCAGTGCTATAAATGATATCCACTCAGAGTATGAAATACGTGACAAGGTTGTCTGCACAACCACAGACAGTGGTTCCAACTTCCTGAAGGCTTTCAGAGTTTTTGGAGCAGAAAACAATGATATCAAGACTGAGGCAAGCAAGTGTGAAAGTGATGACAACACTGATTCTGAAGGCTGTGATGAGGGAAGTGATGGTGTGGAATTCCAAGATGCCTCTCTACTCCTGGACCAAGATGATGGCTTTGAATTCCAGCTACCAAAACATCAAAAGTGTGCCTGCCACATACTTAACCTAGTCTCAAGTGTTGATGCCCAAAGAGCTCTCTCAAATGAACACTACAAGAAACTCTACAGATCTGTCTTTGGCAAATGCCAAGCTTTATGGAATAAAAGCAGCCGATCAGCTCTAGCAGCTGAAGCTGTTGAAGCAGAAAGCAGGCTTCAGCTTTTAAGGCCAAACCAAATGCGGTGGAATTCAACTTTTATGGCTGTTGACAGAATCCTCCAAATTTGCAAAGAAGCAGGAGAAGGCGCACTTAGGAATATATGCACCTCTCTTGAGGTTCCAATGTAAGTGTTTTTCCACTCTGTTGTAAACAACTTTGCTTTGTAGTTGTTGTATACTTTGCAAAAGTATTGAACATCTTGCAAGCGGAAACGAATACACAGCTGGGGTGGCTGCTGCCAAGTGTCCATCAGTTAAGCTTGAAACTTCAGTGACTCAACCATTCTCTCAGGTATTGTGGCCCACTTGTGGATACCCTTCAACAAGGAATCCAAACACGATTCGAGCATATGTTTGAAGATCCTGAGGTCATCGCAGCTGCCATCCTTCTCCCTAAATTTCGGACCTCTTGGACAAATGATGAAACAATCATAAAAAAGGTAAATTAATGCAAACAACAAACTTGAAGAAAAATTCTAATCTTGGCAATTTCTGAGCCATACCAATATGACTGAGCGGACTTTTTTTTGCGTACTTGCATCTAAAAGCCAAAATCTTAACATGGTTCTTACTATTACAAGTACACCTTTTATGAATATTATAACCCATTCTTGGGCTGTAATCTCAATGAATATCGATGTACAGTATTCATGCAGCAGTGAGGTAGTTGTACCTCAGTGTTTCTTGAACCATATTTTGTGTGGCTTGGAAATGCTGTTAGAATTTATGCTAAAATAGGGGATTGGCATGGTTTTAGACATTTACATGTAGATGTAGATGACTGCATGTAAAAAGTTAATGACAAAACCCATAAAATTTGTTCCCAGAACCCCCTCAACCAAACCTTTCTCTGTGTGTCTCCTCACTTTGCTTGTAGGCTTGGACTACATCAGACTGCATTTGGAGCCCTTGGACCACAATAAGGAATTGCACAACAGTTCATCTGATGATGAAGATTTCTTCGCTTCTTTGAAGCCAACAACACATGAAGCCAGCAAACAGCTGGATGGATATCTGGCCTGCATTTCAGACACCAGGGAGTCTCTGCTCACGTTCCCTGCTATTTGCTGCCTCTCTATTAAGACCAATACACCTCTTCCTACATCAGCTGCCTGTGAGAGGCTCTTCAGCACTGCAGGATTGCTTTTCAGCCCCAGAAGAGCTAGGCTTGACTCTAACAATTTTGAAAATCAGCTTCTGCTGAAGTTAAACCAGAGCTTTTACAACTTTGAGTAGCATGTTGCATATTACCATTAGGCATGTCTTGTAGTTTGATAGTTAAATACAATTAAATACAAAAAATTCTAAAGCAGGATAAAACATTGTATGTGGTTCATTCACTTCATATTGTGAAAGATTAAATGCTTAAACAAGAATCTCTAGTTTTCATTCTTGTGGTTACTTTTACTTTTTTAATACTCAAGTACAATTTTAATGTGGTACTTTTTTACTTTTACTCGAGTATGTTTCTGGCCAGATACTTTTACTTGAGTAAAATTTTCACTCAGTATTTGTACTTTCACTTGAGTAACATTTTTGAGTACTTTTTACACCTCTGATGCTAGCTAAAATAAAAGGGCTCGATTGATAGGAGTTCAGTCGAAGTTTCTCTTTACCAAATGAGTAGCATTGTTTTATACAAGTATGGCACCGATTAATCAGGATCCTAAGGGTGTTGGAGAGTCTTCCTCACCAGTTTTGAGTTATCTTCACCTTTTGCTGATAATCTCAGTTTTGAGAGGGAGCTAGGGCAAATGCTAGATAAATTGTGTGGGGGAAAAAAAGACTAAGTTATGTAAAGAGCTTGGTATTTCAAAACAGACAGTGGAGTGGAGTAGATAGCAATGTTTTTCTGCTTTGAATAAATGTGCCAAGCGTAAAAGACCTTGAGGCAGCTGTGCAGGTGTTCAGATGGTGGCATGCTGTCCTAATACAAGATAGGGATAAGAAAAAGTGTGATGAGATGTTCGCTAAGCTGGTGCAGAAATGTGCTAACCATAAACATGCCGCTACCTCCACTCAAAAAACTTGTGAGCAGCTCCAATGTTCCAATAACTCTTTCCAAGCTAAGATTGAGGTTTTGGGAAAACAGACGCTGCCTTTGACCAAAGCAAAGAGGCTGTATCCATCTCTTAAAAGCCTTAACAGCCAATAAAAAATGCAGTCTCTGAATTCGTCATCCTCTGATGATGATCCAGACGACCCTGGCTTAGATCCAGCAACCATCAGGACAGCACCGATGGTAATTAAAGAGTCAAAGTCAAAAAAGGATGAAGTGGCAAAAGTAACAATAAAACATCAGCTATTAAGTCCTGGAGAAGTAGATTGCATGGCAAAGGATTTTAAACATCTCAGAGAAATGGGCATGGGTCCGTTCCTGACTCAGATGACACGTAAAAATTCAGTTATACACGTTGCACCCATTGGATGTTATTTCCAGATATGAGAGAGACTGGAATGTGAAAATGCATGTCTGCTCTGCTGCAAACAAATGCTAATTTGGAAAATGCTCAATCTGTTCAGTGGGAATGTTGGTATTGTCTTAAGCAGGGGCATTGGGAGCGTGCATGTCATAAGAAGGCTATTGTACACTGTTATTTCTGGTGTGACTGGGGAGAATTCTCACACTTACAGAACTGAACCTGTTCATTTGTGTTTTGGCACTAAGTCACTTGACATCTCTCTTTATGGCAACACGGACTAACAGCCCTCCTATTTTAGGGATTGACGCTATTTCACAATTACACATGCAGTTGGATTTCCAGTCACTAATTTAGTTATTACTGCCTATTACTGTCCAGTGTTATTGACACAACATCTTACTGTTGTCCACATGCTGTTCTTTCTCTCTGTTGTCCTCAGCTCGTGTGATCACAGTGACTGCCCAGAGATGAGGCAATTGACTCGATGCTCTCACAGCACCCAACATTACCCTGCAAAGGGCCAAGATCACCAACCTCTCATCATTAATGATGACTGCAATGTCTGATACACAAGATGAGAGTGTATTGAGTGATCATGATTGTGTGATGCTTTCACACTCACCACCTTTGAGCGTTTCTGAGATTCCTCTGGAAAATCCAGACATGATTTTGTTCACAGATGGTTCAGGTCAAATCCTAAATGGATGCAGACGTGTTGGATGGGCTGTCTGCTCATCACATGTGGTGATAGCTCAGGATCTTCTCCCTGATCTCTCTCAGCCCAGGTTGCTGAACTTGTGGCTTTGACTAATGCCTACATCCTAGCTACTGGTCGTACTGCTATGATTTACACAGATTCATGATATGCCTTTGATTATTGTTTATTTTTAAAGTATTTGGCGGCGACGTGCATTTTTGACAGCTGCAGGCACACCCATTAAACATGCCGTGTTTGTGTCTGACCTCTTGTCAGCATGTGAATGTCCAACACGTTTGGCTGTGGTTAAGGTTAAGGCTCATTGCTCCCTTGACACTGTTGAAGCTTGTGGTAATGCTGAGGCTGATGCTGCAGCCAAGGCTGCATGCAGTCTTCTTTCTGTGACGATTTCAGCCAACAAAACCTCAGACTCTGATAAGGTTAATCCTGTCACACAGCAGATATGGTCCTCCCTGATGGACATGTATGCTAATGCTCCTGCATAAGAGATGTTTCGCACCTTTATCCTGGGTGAATAAAGGTGCAAATCTAGATTCTGCTGGCGCATGGACAAAAGGGTGAAAATATTTGGCTCCTGAGGCACTGCTACCATACTTGGCCCAACAAATCCACAGTCTATGTCACGTGGGTGTTCAGAGTATGGTTCACTGATTTTCTTCTACATGGTGTAACCCCCAAGTTCCGCACTCATGCATTCGATGATGTATGACACTGTGCTCTGTGCCAGGCTAACAACAAAACAGCTGGGGTACCAACTCCTGCAGCTCACACCCAGGCACATGCAAGGCCATTCAAACACCTGCAGGTTGACTACACCACACTTCCCCTGTGTTAAGGTAAAAAGGATGTGTTGGTGGTGGTTGATAAGTTTTCACATTGTGATGAAGCCTATCCAACCAAAACAGGGACAGCCATGCACAATGCAAAATCACTGTTCAAAGACTTCTTCCCTCGCTGGGGAATTGCTGAATGCATTCAGTCAGACTGTGGAACTCGCTTCTCTGTTCAAGTTGCGCAGGAAGTCATGAGAATGTTCAATGTTCACTGGAAGCTTCACTGTCCATATAGGCCTTGTGGACAGGTTTGTGGGCAGGTCGAGCATCAAAACCTGACTTTGAAACAAAGATTGTCAAAGTTACACTAGAGTGGGGTGTCGGGGTGGATGCGTTGCCAGCTGTTCTGTGCAGTATTCACTCGGCACCCATGAGAGGGGTTGGTCTCAGCCCATACAAGATCACTACGGGTCGGCCGATGGACCTATCGGGGACTTTGATCTAAGACAAGCAGATGTGCATCTTATATCTGATGCGCTAACGAAGTATTGTGAAGAGCTCACTGAAGCTGGTAGATCCACGCAACAGCGTGTCCAGGAAGCGCGAACCTTACCTCAAAAGGGGGGACATGCTTTTGTACCGGGACAGTGTGTGATGATCAAAAACTACACCACTGGGCCATTAGAAGCAAAATAAAAAGGCCCTTTCTAAGTCCTCTTAGTGACTGATTCGGCAGTGTTATGTCAGGGACATAAGACTTGGATACATGCCTCACACTGTAAAGAGGTGCTACCACCTAAATAAGTATAGTCTGGGTGGCACTGAGAGGAGAGCTTTGAGAGGATCGAATGGGGTTTAGGCCGCAGGAGTTAAACTTGAAGTGAAGATTCCCTTTCCCCAACATGCGATTAGCGGCCCTTACTCCTCTCAGCGGACAGGAACCAAGTTAGGCAGGGAGAGACAATAACCCTTTACAGTGGTAATTTATATGACACTTGAACATCTGGTTAAAATACATATTTGTTTTCAAATAATGTTCTGGAGAGATTAAAAAGGATATTTCTATTGAAGCTATTGAAGTTGTTTTTGTGCCTGTCACAAGATACTGCTATCTTTTGTGTGTGTGTGTGTGTGTGTGTGTGTGTGTGTTTGTGTGTTTGTGTGTTTGCAAGAAAAACCAAGTGAGGCATATTTGGAGTTGGTGCAAGTGCCACTAAAGAACCAAGAAACTACTACTGGATACATTGGGTTTCCACTCGCTCCCAATTGGCCCCACGCTGCACCTCAACGCTGTCTGCCGTCTGTGTGCGCCATGCTGAAGCAAGACCCATCTGTGCTCGCCATCATCACAAGAGACTGTATCTATATAACAAGTGATTACGAATTAGTCACAATCACTGGTTTCACATTATACAACAATACATATAGGGACACTGGGCCTCAAGGTATTTCATGAAGCCTAAATCTCCTACAGTGTGGGAAAATCGTGTAAAAGCTGTAATTTGCTCGGTCCACGCTAAATTTATTCACCTCCCACAGTCATAACCCAAGAGTTAGGGACATATCAGCTGAGTCCTAAAATTAAGGTCAAGACTTTTCTAAAGCTCCTTCAGCAGGACCTAAACTATTTTGGGTATGATCAGGGTATTGGTCTTATAGTGATAATATTAGTAAGGGTTGGGAAGTCATCAAGGTGTACACCGATCAGCCATTACATTAAAACCACCTGCCTAATATTGTGTAAGTCCCCTTTGTGCTACAATAACAGCTCTGATCCATCAAGACATGGACTCCACAAGACCTCTGAAGGTGTGCTGTGGTATCTGGCACCAAGACGGATCCTTTAAGCCCAGTAAGTTGCAAGGTGGGACCTCTATGGATTTGACTTGTTTGTCCAGCTCAACAAACAGATGCTCAATCGGATTGAGATCCGGGGAACTTGGAGGCCAATTCAACACCTTGTGTTGAATTGAACTCTTTGTCATGTTCTGCAAACCATTCCTGAACAATTTTTCAGTGTGGCAGGGCACATTACCCTGCTGAAAGAGGCCACAGCTGTTAGGGAATACCGTTGCCACGAAGGGGTGTACTTGGTCTGCAACAATGTTTAGGTAGGTGGTATGTGTCAAAGTAACATCCACATGAATGCCAGGACCCAAATATTCCCAGCAGAACAATGCCCAGCGCATCACACTGCCTCTGCCAGCTTGCATTCTTCCCATAGTCCATCCTGGCGCCATCTCTTCCCCAGGTAAGTGACACACATGCACCCGGCAGGCCACATGATGTAAAAGGAAATGTAATTCATCAGACCAGGCCACCTTCTTACATTGTTCCATGGTCCAGTTCTGATGCTCACATGCCCATTGTAGGCGCTTTTGGCAGTGTAGGTACTGTGGCCGGTCTGCAGCTACGCGGCCCCATACGCAGCAAGCTGCGATGCACTGTGTGTTCTAACACCTTTCTACCATAGCCATCATTAACTTTTTCAGCAATTTGTGCTATAGTAGCTCTTCTGTGGGATCGGACCAGACGGGCTAGCCTTCGTCTACCTAATCTCAGCTATCTTGTAAACAATAGGGCAAACATTAGGACATCCCTGACCGGAGGATGAACCCTCTCAGCCCCAGAGGAACCCTGTCAAACCAGTTGATTTAGGTCATTGGCCAAGCCCAGGTGGCCGGTCCATAGGATAAAACCCAAGGACCCTCAACGATAAATCTGATAACCTAAGGCCAAAGGGGGTGACTCACCCGGGGCAGGCCTCAAGAAAGAGTCTGGACTTCTTACATTCCACAAACTGCATCAGAACACTCCATATAATCAACAGGGACAATGACTGTGAAAATAATGCATTAACAACTGCAATCGCCTATTTTCTTCCATGTTTTACTTTGTACTTATGCTTATAGCCACAAGGTTGCCCTTATTTGTTTGATTATTTAGCATGTATTATTATGGTTGAACAGTGTATTAACAACAACCACTACATGTCTTGTTTGGTATGTGTGTGTTCTTTGAATAATTTTCTGAAATATGAGAGCAAGGAAATTTAGGTAGAATGTCATCATATGCATGTGTTAATATTTGGAACCAAAGTTTGATCCACACTTCATGAAAAAGTGTGAAACCACATGACTGCAGAGACAATGGACTGATTAACATCATAGGCAGAGAATATGGTTTACACCCTGCCCTAAGACAATGTTTGATTGGAGGAAACATTTTGGGGTTGGACTAGCCAGAAAGGTTTAAAACCCTATGCCACCAACATATCTTGGAGTCGATTGGGTGTCATGGAGACATCAAGGGGAGTCATCAAGTCATAGGAGAGGAGTCGAATCGAGTGGAGTGGAGAGGAGTCGAGTCATCCATTAAGAGTCACCAAGAGCTCCAGAAGTTTTCCCCCCTCAACATCACGAAGAGATCATGCTCGCTCTGAGACTGGCTCCTGCAAAGCCTCCGACTCCCGCCTTTGCACTACCGAGAACCACCATATCACTCATCAACGCTCTTCTGCAACCCACCTACAAGACTCCGCTGGTGTGCTCTTCATTCTATTCATCATCCTGATTGGTCTCCCAAGACACCAGATCAAAAGCAGACCTCTGGTGAATCCACATTGCCGGATAAGCTCTCCAGACAACGACGCAATGAGGGAATCCCCTCAACGCAAATGCAAGTACCTTCGGATTCATGCTGAACTGGTGCTTTTAATACAAAGTTTAAAGCCCTTCTAAAGAAAGGAATGGAGGTTAAATTGATGAATTGATGGTTCGTTCAATTTAACCTCTGTTCATGTGTAAGGCAGTAAATTGTAAGCACAAAGACACAAGATACTTGCCTTTAAAATCAGATGAGACTTTATTAAACTATTCTAAGACACAGAAACTAATCTAACACTTTGGCTCCAAGGTCTCTACTGTGCATACTCTGGCTCCAGTTTTCACAAGATGGCGACTCCCATTTTGACCCCAAAAAGGCTTTACAAACAATGGGAGTGAATGAAGTCCACTCATATGTACAGTCGTTGGGGTCTATCAATGTGGTCTATACAATCTTCTAAGAATGGAATAGGGAAAGCATCTGTCACTGTAACTAGATTCACCTTCCAACAGTCTATACACACCCTTAGTAAATTATAGAGCTTTGAAACCAGCACCATCAGTGAACTCCAATCACTCTGTCCTGGCTCTATTGCCCCAATTTCTTCCATGAATGCCAACTCCTGCTTAACCATATTGAGCTTAAAAGGAGAGAGTCTATAAGGATGCCATTTAACAGGGACTGCATCTCCAGTTTCAACATCATGCATGCTAGTGTTGCAAGACCAGGCCTGTCCCGTAACACTACTGAATACAGTTTTGTTTTTCAGTCTGCTTGCTGCTTATGCTCGAAATGGCCAAGATGGCCATGATGGAGACTCTCCATGACAGCCGAATTTCCCACACGTACTCCCACCGGGTTTACAGTCACCATGTCTTCAAACTCATCTTCATCACAGAATGTGGACATGCATGATCAATACTTCAGCTGAACGGTCATAATACAGTTTAAGCAGATTGATATGACACAATCTGGACTTCTTCCTACAATTTGGAGTTCCCACCACACAGTTAAGGTCACTCAACTTCTTTATAATAGAATACGGGCCACAGAAAACTGCACTGAAATTAACATCTTATCCCCCACTACAAAAGATCACTCTACAGCCTTCTGATCATAATAGAGCAAGACACATAGTGCAAAAGACTACCCTCTGGTTCCTGTTCCACAAGTTTCTCCTTAGCCATCTTGAAGGGGCCATGCCGAAAAACCAGCTCAAATGGCATGATCCCTGTCGACACATTCACAGAGTCCCTCACTGTAAACAAAAGAAAAGGCATGGCACAATGCCAGTTTCTGGGAAAATTAACACAGTATCTCTACATCATGGACTTCAGTGTTTGATGGTATTGCTCATTAGCTCCCTGAGACTGTGGATGATAGGCCAAGTACACTATTTGTGTACTGGCAAGTTCATGCATAGCCTGTTGAAACACCCCAAGTGTAAAATTAGTGCCTCAATCTGACTGCACATCCTTAAGCACACCGAACCTTGAAAAAAAACTGTGGTCAGGCCTCGATCAATGTTGGAGCTTTTATATTCAGGAAAGAGAGTAGTAACTCAACCACTGGGGTACAACACAATGGGGCTACTCGAATTTTCTGGTTTGGTTTTCTTGCTACTTGACAGGCACGACATGACCAACAATAGGCCACCGCATTCTTGTGTAGTTTTGGCCAGTAAAAATGCCTCATAATCTTGGATTGGGTCTTACAAATTCCTAAATGCTATAGGTGTCTCATGTCAACCACAACACTTCTTTTTGAAAACACTGAAGAAGCACCACCTGTTCCAGCACTGTCCACAACTCAGTAGATGTATGGTTAAGTGGCCTCCACTTGGACATAAGCACATCATTCTGAAGGCAATATCCCTCAGCCATCTTCTTGCTCTCTTCAAGAGGGGCTGCAGTTTATCTAAGATTGGCCAGGTCTGGATCAATCTTTTGCTCTTTATTAACAGCACTGTGCCTTAATAGAGGTTGGTAAAAATATCTTTCAAATGTTGAGAACCTATGATACAAACTGAGTGGTGAATATAAGGTGAATTTAGGTATACTGGGACATCAGTTAAATGGAGACAGTTAAACTTAGCAGCATTTATTTTATGGCCTGATAAGTGAAAGTCAAAACTTATGTTACTTGCTTGTGATGGAAATAATTCATGATTAATTCATGTGAAATCATATAAAGCGGGTGTGGTCAGCATCAAACATGAAGTTGACCCCAGAAATCTAGCTTTGGCTAGTTATAAGGTTATAAAATTGTCATGATTAATACATTACACATTTATTATGCATATATGCACTAGATGTACTACTGTAACAAAATAAGCACAAATCATTTTCAAGATGCCCCAAATTACCAAACATGAAACATTCTAAGAAGTAAGGGAAGCAAGGCAAACTGGAAAATACAAAATGTTACTTAGGCCTACTACTAAGTAGTGCTCGGATTTTTACTTAGTGTATTGTGTTCATAATTTTTCAATAATTTTATGCTTTTTTTTTTTTTTTAAATCCTAGTTAATGCTCCTTCTGCAACAAATAAATTATAAAATGTTACTTACCATTTCATGGTAGTTTTCTACTGTTATATTTACTTGATCTGTTTACACTAAATTTTCCAGAAGATTGGCTATTGAATTTGGAAATTTTCAAAGATTATCTAAATATTGTTATTGTTGTTATTCATGTAATAATGAATAATTAAGCGACAAATAAATGTTTTAAACGTGACACTGAAAATTAAAGTGAAAGCATAAACCAGTGAAAATGTCTTCCAAATTCCCAAACATGTGGTTGCAAATTACCAAACATCCTTTAAAATTGAGTTTCAGTCAATCTTGACAAAAGCACAAGTCATATTTGCACAAGCTTCACCTTTAATTTTGAAAAAACATATGGACTAGAATATTCGTCATATAGATACTCAATCAACAACTGTCCAGTGCCAATGACAGCATGGGTACTACTTAGTATTTCTGAAATGGATCATAATTAGGCAGAAAATTAAAATTTGTAATTTACATGTTCTTGTTTACTTTTAGCAAGCCATACTGTTATTTCTAATTGTAAGTAACAACAAGGCTTGGCCCCTCTTTATGCGGTTGGCCAAAAACATCAGCCAGGTAATTATTATGCCCTAGGACCTAATGCCTAGGGAGACAATAAATTAGTCTTTAAAAGAAAGATATTTCTGCTTTCAAATGATGACAAATAAAATAAATAAAATTGTGTTTTTTGAAAAATGTCATTTTTTGAAAAATTTTCTAACATATATCAATGAGTGCAGAAAATTTATAGGACATCCATAGAAAATTAGCTTCCAATTATTCTTTTTAATTCCATGCCAGTGCCATAATCACACTAATGCAATAGAAGAGTGTTAAAATATTAAAAATCCTGTGGCAGCATTCTCTTGGATGTAAATTCTGACAGGGCAGTGAGTCTACTCAATGAGGAATGCAAAAATAATTAGGCCTATTTTAATATATGATTATGAGTGAATTAATTGACAAATAAGCCTAATGGATTAATTGGCTTAAATGTGGCTTGTGTGAGAAGGGCTGTATCAAAAAACATTTGCCATTTTTATTTATTGTTTTCTTTTTTCAAAATAATATAAAGCAGAACTGCGAGGAACAACTTGACAACTTCTTTTTACTCTATTGAATACCTCCTTGAGGGCTAATCTAATGATTAGGCCTATTCCCTGTTACAATAACAATAACCAACTGAAATTACAAATTACAACATATACATGAAATTTGTAGATTTAAACTGAACTTTCTCTTGATTTCATTATGTAAACTACTAAATCGCATAAATGTTGCCTCATCAGTAATCTTAAGCCACTTACTTAAAATTATAATAATGTGATGCTATAACATTGACCATTTAGTATATTTCAGTCACAAAACAGGAGTTTTCAGGGGATTTCCTTTTTATTGCACCAAATATAAAAATCCAAGTCAATCATTTTCCAACATTAATGATTATGTTGTGGAATTATTTGATTTTCCTTTGCTGCTTCTTATGCTTAAAATCCGTTTTATTATCTTTATGCTAATTCTTATTATTTGTGAGTGCATTCAGAATATCAGGGTATTCTGACCTTATATGTCACATCATAAGATAAATAGATAGAATGTATTTAAGGAGATAGATAAGTCGTAAACGTTTTCATGTGAGGACACTTTTATACACTCATACACTGAGCTAAGCCTCTCTGAACATGTTATCACATAAATGACCTAAAAACTTTTTATATATTGGGTAGGCTTTCACACATTTAGTTAGACAGGAAGGGAGACAAGTTGCATGACAAGTCAACTCCGATTACACTCCTGTATTTCTCCATCTGAAGAATTTCTGCAAATAAAATTCATCTACTGTGAAGATTCTTTCTCCATATTTATCCTTCCACCCTTTGTAATTGACCGAAGCTTTAGGCTGGTGTAAAAGATGGCAATATCAACTAATCATTGCAGCCCTGCTTAGAAAGGTAAGCAATTTCATTCTAGCAATCCACTATGGTGAAACTCAGAAACAGGCCCACAAATACCTATCATGGTGCAAAAAGACTGCATCTTATTCCCTCCTATGTCCTTAAGAACTTTGTAGGAGAAATGTATCTACCACATTAAGCAAATTAAGACATTAAGCAAATTAGTCTAGGCAGGGAAGTAGCAACATTTGCCTGGGTGATCCTTTGTGCATTGCTCTGCCTGAATTAAAGGACAGTGGAGATGTTCTGGGCAATTACTCCCACAAAAACAAGCATTTCTCTGACCAGAGTCATGTCTGCAATTCAGATCGACTTTTACACATTTGAATATTTTGAGTAAAATTCCCATTCCCAGGTATTTGTATCCTAGACAACAGGCTGTGTCCCCAGAAAACTGTCTACCACACAATTAATCAGGCCATGTGCATAGAAATCACAGAGACAGTTGCCTACATCACTCTGCTTAGGAAAATCATATTAAAAAGCAGTTTTTCTCCCCGATTCAATAATGATTTTTTTTATTTTAACAAAAAATCCTACACACAGAAGTTGATCTACATCCAATCCATCGTGTAATTACAAGTGATAAATTACATAATGACAAAAAAGACAGTAAGAACCACTTATTAATTCACAACTTTAAATAAGGATAAGCTTTTGTCCATCAATATTTGAAGCACTGGTTACTGGTAAAAAAAAAAAAAAAACTTTAAGAGTGTCCACCACTATTTTGAATAATGAGCAGATTCTTACATGTCACACTTTCAGTACAGTGAGGTGAAATCAGTGATGTGCATGTTGTACCCTTAGGCTTTGTCCATACAGGTGGGAACAGATGTTATGATAAGATGTGAATAACATGATGTGTTAAAGGCAGGCTAAGCATTCATTTCCTGGCACTGTCATTTAACACCTGGAGAAAACTTAGCCTCACCCAATTTCACCCCAGTATGTGATCACATCTGCAGTGCCCTTTTTGTGCACTAATCCAAAAAGCATCTTAGTCTTTCATTATCTTCTTGTAAAAAAGTATTTAGCCACTGTGGTACCCCAAATTAAGCTGTAATCCTTTTATCGTGAATGCAGCCTAGATCAACAGTGAAATGAAAGCCTTGTAAAAGTGTCTCTTTCACCTGCCAAAATTGCCTATACATATATAAGGGGCCCTGTCACTGCCTTTGAAGTAGGGCATGTGTTTCATTATAACGGATAATGTAGAGTAAAGAGCAACATAGATAAGCCACAGTTAACAAGATAATATAACCTGTAAATTGATATTGCTGATGCTGATATTTAATATTGATATTTAGGAATATATTCTATACATTCAATTTACAAAACATTTGAATTCCATGGAATTTGAATTCCATGATTCAGCATGTCAAGTGATTTCATATAGTTTAAAGGGGACGTTGTTTGAATTGAATTAAGCACACCCAGTGAGGATTTAATAAGGAAATTGTGTACATCGGTATTAAGAACTCATACGTACTTACAGAGTTAAGCTCTATTCAGAAGTTACACAAAAGTTGCGAACATGGGGTAGATGCCTAAAACAGGTATCTCAGTTATGCATGATTCTGACCTTGGACTGAAGTGCAATATCAGCTCACACTTCGAGCAGTATGTCCAGTGCCACTGTCTGACAGTTTGATGTGACCACCATATGTCATGCTAAAATTCATGATTTGGGCTGGAAATACACTCCAAGACAATGGAATGTTATTTGAGGTCTATATTAAATACATAAATATAAGAGAAACAGTCTCTTTAAAGTTTATGAAAAGTTTTTTTTCCCTCATAGAGGACATTGGAGTAGAAAGCATATTATTCTGGAGGGCCAAATTTTTTATGGATAAACTTAGGAATGAGTCTCTACTTCAAACCGTGGGCATGTTTTCTTTAGGAAAGAGCACACTGAATTAACAAACACTAGCATTGTTTTATTAAATCGACAACTCAAAATAGTGAAATAAATGCAAGATAAAATAGCCTACATCCCAGAGACATATTACAATTTCTTGACCTTGATTTAGTATCTCATGGCTTCATTAAGTTGTGCACACAATTAACTGTCAGAGCATGATATAAATGCCATTGGCATCAGTGCGGGTGCCTCTGCCATCAAATAGTCTAGTCCTTCTCGTTACTGATTTGTATACCTGAAATACCTTTAAAATATACTTCAAACAGGAAGGACGCTATTGAAGAAAAACTATTTCAGACATCTGACCTTGCTGTGAACCTGACCCTGTTTGGATCAGTTCCAAAACCTCAACAGTTCAATGATAATTCCATATAAATTCTACAAGCATTCAACCATCATTCCTGAAATATCACACTACTTATTGGTGGAGGTAATTGCTCTAAATTCTTTTATATTTTTGTTTAGGCATATTTGGCATAATTTCAAAAGTGTTTTGCATTACTGGGCAAAACCGCAAGACATTTGCATTTCTAGTCCTTTCATATTTCGAAACGAAATTGCCTTAAATTTTTCATTTTACCAAATATCATCTGGTGGGACTATGGAGAAAAGACCATTTTGAGAACTGACACATTGAAAACAATTCAATGACAAAAAGTGACATTATAGTGCAACATGCCAAGGATCCTTGGAAACATCTAGAAGGTTTATAAGACATTGGCAAATTTGGAAACCATTTACACTTTTAGGTACTGCTCTACAGATTTGAGTGAACTAGAAAATATATACACAGCTGTATACCAGTTTGGCACCAGAGAGTGTCACAGTGTCAGCGCTATGCAGTTCCGCTGTCTGTGATAGATATGTCTTCCAGTGGCTCTTTCTGTGCTTTTAGACATAATTCATGATTAATTTATAATTTTTTATTACAGTTTAATTTGGAACAGATTTTTCTGCATTTTTACTGTGTTTTCCTTGAATTTCAGTTGATATGAGGATCAATATTTTGTTTATATTTTATTATATAGCTTATGTTTTATTATTTCATGAGAAAACATTTATTAATCTATTGTAACCTGTTTTCTAGAGGTTACTAAGTAGCAAAGAAAAAAACTGAATACCACAGACATTGGTTAGCAAGAGTTGAGTATCTCAATAGCAGAAAAGAAAGGTATTGTACTTCTTTTCCCTATTGTATTTCTGTTGATATTGTCTAAGGAATTTAGTTGGTTCTATTTCCTAAAATATAGAAAAGATTATTACCATAAATGTAGCCTCCAGAGTAGATCTGCGGGGTTAAAAAACCCTCTCCCTAAATATCGCCTCTTGTGGTCAGTTCTTGCTAACCTAAATAGAACGATAAAGAGCCCATACATGAACATACGTCATCAAGTTTTGTGATGATGGCTCAAAGTTAATTGTGTGAAATGCCTGCTAAAAGCTTAATGGCTGACAGCGGCCATGTTTTTGAAGTAACACGGTCACCATTAAAAATCCACTTCAGATTAGCACAATGATGCAGTAAACTTCACGTCAATCAAACTTACGGTTCCTGAGAAACAGCTATTTGAAATCAACACTGACCCCTACTGAAATCAAACCCAAAAAAATAAGACCCAAACTTTGGAACATTTGGAAACCACTCGCGGTTGCTGAGGATGGCCCCATAGCCTAAAGATACATGAGATTACTAAGAATAGTACCACTTAAAAACTATGAAGATGTCACCTATGGCTTGCTCAAGTTTAAAATTTATATCCTGAATTTATATATTTCTGTAAGGCTGCTTTGTGACAATGGCCATTGCTAAAAGCTCTATACAAATAAAACTGAATTGAATTGAAATTTGCACCTAAGAACCTTGTACTAAACAGGCCTAATGTGCACAGGTGTGCAGGGATACCAAGTCTGACTCACAAGGGGGAAATGTCTGAAGCACGGGCCTTTTTATTTCACATTCAGGTGTTAGCTTGCTGTAGCTCAAATGTGCTTTGGAATCCTGCATTGTCCACATTTTAAAGATAATCGTTGTGATTCCCTTAACCCGGATTGAATCAGAATCAACCAGGAAATGCTGTCTTGGGGGGTGGGGGGGGGGGGGGGGGGTGTTTAAACTGATTGTTTATTTCACCTCTTACTTTATTATGCAGTCTGTTGAATATTTTTGATAGGGAGATGTATTAAAATTGAGAGCCTAAGCATCAAATGATAATATATGCCATTACAGCCATTGTAATTTGACAGGAATTTTGTGCTGGGGTAAAAATCCTATGACTACTTCACAAAAATAGGTTTTGTATATTATGCAAATTTTCAAAAATTTAATTGGGCAGGGCTGAATGGTCCAAAAAGCTAATTTTTATGGTTTCAGCCAATGAGCAGAAGAAAAATTTCACCCTAGACCATATTACACAAGAGATATGCTTGTTTTTATGAGCAAAAACATGAATAGGTTTTTAAGAGAGATCCCAATCATTGAGTATGCCTGAATATGAGTTCATGACCAGGTGGAAGTAAATTAGGCTTTGCATCAATAGAATTGATTGGCATGTGGCAGTCATATTGTTTAGAAATATCAACATGTTTTTGATAATTATTGAGATTCACATTCTGCTGAGTAGTCTAACACCAATTTTTTGAAGATACTGTACAAATATTAACACTAGTTCGCAAAAATTGGTTTAGCATATTATGAAAAGTAAATCTAAATGGATGGCACGTGATGGTTCAAATTGCAAACTGGATTGGAATTAGCCACGGAATGAGACAAAAAAAAAAATTTCTATGCCTCGGGGATCTCGTGATATGGACTAAAAAGCAGGGCTTGCAAAATTTCAAAATCCCTGGTAGCCCTTCGGGCAGGCACTCTTCAGATTTTGGTAGCCCGAAATGAATTTAAGTAGCCCAAATAAAAAAAAAGATATTATTTTTAATGCAGAATATTGTAAAGGAGACAAAACATCAATCAAAAACATTTTCAAAACACAAATAACAACAATCGTATAAAATAATCAAATTACAATCATCAATACAAATATTTGGTTCTAACTGAACTGAAATTTCTATGAACTTGTAAAAACAGTATAGAACATAATTCAGTCTGTGTCAGATTCTGAATCTGAAATATCAACACATAACTATCAGCGATTTTCTCCACTGCGCATGCAATCTCTATCACATGTTTAAGCTTGCTGCGGGAGATTTCACTTGTCACGTGAGGATAGTAATGACTGACAGGACGAGCGTCACTGATACAAAGTTCGCGCGATCGCGAATTGAAAGTGAAAGTTGAAAGCGAGCGCGCATTCAAACGCGATTTCAATACCCCACATATTGATAGTGGCTCCCCGATGCCCAAAAATTACATACAACATAATTACCCGACCAAATTTGTGAGAGAATGCAAAAGCATTGCAATATATTTTTCCTCCCTATAAGATAGCCCAACGGGCAGGGCGGAAATACATTTTGGTAGCCCGACTGGATGACACAAAAGCCCCGGGACATCGGGCTAGCGATTTTGCGAGCCCTGAAAAGTATACATCAATCAGCCATAACATTAAAACAGGTGAAGTGAATAACATTTATTATCTCGTTACAATGTAAAATGTCAAGGGGTGGGATATATTTGGCAGCAGTGTTGGAAGCAGGAAAAATTGGGAAGCATAACGATCTGAGCCACTTTGACAAGGGCCAAATTGTGACGACTAGACAACTGGGTCAGAGCAGCAGACCAGTCAGAGTGCCCATGCTGTCTACCATGGAAAGCACCTACAATGGGCACATGAACATCAGAACTGGACCATGGAGCAATGGAAGAAGGTGACCTGGTCTATTGAATCACGTTTTCTTTTACATCATATGGACGGCCGGGTATGTGTGTGCATCGCTTACATGGGGAAAAGATGGCACCAGGATGCACTATTGAAAGAAGGCAAGCCGGTGGAGGAAGTGTGATGTTCTGGGCAATGTCCTGCTGGGAAACCTTCGGTCCTGGCATTCATGTGGATAATACTTTGACACGTACCGCCTACCTCTTTCAGCACGGTAACACGCCCTGCCACACTGTAAAAAATTGTTTAGGAATGGTCTGAGGAACATGACAGAGTTCAAGGTGTTGAATTGACCTCCAAATTCCCCAGATCTCAATCCGATCGAGCACCTGGGGGATGTGCTGGACAAACAAGTCTGATCCATGGAGGCCCCACCTCGCAACTTACAGGACTTAAAGGATGTGCTGCTAAAGTCTTGGTGCCAGATACCACAGCACACCTTCAGAGGTTGTTATGGCTGATCAGGGTGTGTATATATATATATATACATACATACACACATATACATATACATATATACACACACATATATACACACACACACCGATCAGCCATAACATTATGACCACCTGCCTAATATTGTGTTGGCCCCCCTTTTGCTGCCAAAACAGCCCTGACCTGTCGAGGCATGGACTCCACTAGATCCCTGAAGGTGTGCTGTGGTATCTGGCACAAACACTTTAACAGCAGATCCATTAAGTCCAGTAAGTTGCGAGGTGGGGCCTCCATGGATCGGACTTGAAGGCCAGCACACCCCACAGATGTTTGATTGGATTGAGATCTGGGGAATTTGGAGGCCAAGTCAACACCTTGAACTCTTTGTCATGTTCCTCAAACCATTCCTGAACAATTTTTACAGTGTGGCAGGACGCATTATCCTGCCGAAGGAGGTCACTTCCATTAGGGAATACCGTTGCCATGAAGCGGTGTACCTGGTCTGCAACAATGTTTAGGTAGGTGGTATGTGTCAAAATAGCATCCACATGAATGCCAGGACCCAAAGTTTCCCAGCAGAACATGATGTAAAAGAAAATGTGATTTATCGGACCAGGCCACCTTCTTCCATTGCTCCGTGGTCCAGTTCTGATGCTCACCTGTCCATTGTAGGCACGTTTGGCAGTGGACAGAAGTCAGCATGGGCACTCTGACAGGTCTGTGGCTACACAGCCCCATACGCAGCAAGCTGCGATGCACTGTGTGTTCTGACATCTTTCTATCATAGCCAGCTTTAACTTTTCAGCAATTTGTGCTACAATAACTCTTCTGTGGGATCAGACCAGACGGACTAGCCTTCACTCCCCACACGCATCAGTGAGCCTTGGGCGCCCATGACCCTGTCGCTAGTTCACCGGTTGTCCTTCCTTGGACCACTTTTGGTAGGTACTAACCACTGCATACCGGGAACACCCCACAAGGCCTGCCGTTTTAAAGATGCTCTGACCCAGTCATCTAGCCATGACAATTTGGCCGTTGTCAAAGTCTCTCTAATCCTTACGCTTGCCCATTTTTCCTGTTTCCAACACATCAACTTCAAGAACCGACTGGTCACTTGCTGCCTAATATACAGTCAGGTCCATAAATATTGGGACAGTGACACAGTTTTGGTAATTTTGCCTCTGTACACCACCACAGTGGATTTGAAATGAAGCAGTCAAGATGTGACTGAAGCGTAGACTTTCAGCTTTAATTCAAGGGGTTTAACAAAAATATTGCATTAACCGTTTAGGAATTACAGCCATTTTTTACAGCGTTCCTC
>CM040459.1:18867870-18895340 GCA_022758105.1 Pangasianodon gigas | reverse complement strand
TGTATCCTGTTAGTAAGACAAACCTACTCTGTGATTTTAAATAAATAAATAAATAAATAAATAAATGGGGGGATGATGGGGGAGACACGACACACAAGCTATCCTAACACCTTGCAGACAGATAAGGTCTTGCTGCAGAGAGGACTCTCATGGAATCTCCACCTGCCCCTTCTCCTACTGACACCACACACAAATAGAGCGCTCGCAATAACAAACCTCACGTAGACAGAAGCATAACTTCCTCGAAAGGACAAGATCAGCACTGTAAACTCCCGTTTTACACACTAAGCAAACACCCGGCAATCCAGGATCAATCATTAACAGCTACCAGTTAATAAGGCAACACAACGTAATCTGTACCAACCACTGAGGACTCACTCTTGTCCAGGCTTGCTTTCCAGTGCACTCTTCAAAGCAGTCGAGGGAGATAAAATCTAGAATTCCTTTTTTGCTGGACGGATCTGCAACAAATAGGCGGTTACCCACGGTTAACTGAGCTGAGTGTCGAATGCAGTTTTGAGCACGCTGCATGCATATGTGTGGTGAGTAACTGACACGCTGCTCTGCCCCTCCCCTCACACAAAAGACAGGGAAGGTTTAGGAGGCAGGGAGAAGGGCGGAAGGGCGGAAGACACAGGCAAGGATATATATATATATATATATATATATATATATATATATATATATATATATATATATATATATATATATATATATATATATATGTGTGTGTGTGTGTGTGTGTGTGTGTGTGTATAGCATGATTTCGCTGCTTCATTTTATTTTGGTTTAAACCCTATTCAGATGCATTAGATTTACTGGGGACCTTGGGGGTATTCCCCGAAGTGAGCTACCCAAATAAACCAGGCTTATTTCACCAAGGTCGGCTAATTTCCATCAATTTCGGTTCCACAAACGAAGCTAATCTTAAAACCAACCGAGTTACTATGGGAACACATACTTTTGACAAACCTTCCCCGTGTCTGGTTAGTTTTAAGCTTGATTAATTCTATTGGCCAACCCTTGTGCTTTCACAGTCCCGTCGGGCGGAAACAATACTCATAAACAATTGTTCCGCCGTAGTGCAGTCAATGCACAGACAGTATAAAATCTGGGTATACAATCTTATATCCACGTTTTATGAGTCAGAAAGGTTTATATGTAAGAAACAGCTCTTTAGACTTATAAACCTTTTGTATGAGTTTATATATCTTTTTATTTATTTTATTCATTTTTATATCTTTTTATCTAAATATATATTTTTTTATTTCCAAATTGTCTAAACATTCTTGTCATTAATAAAACAAAATCTCCAAAATATGATATATTTCTGATATCCTACATGTGAAGAGAAAATGTTTCTATCATATCTGAAGAGCCATGGCTTACACTTTGTCAAGAAAACCATTTTTATGGCTTCTTTGGTAATCTGGGACATATTTTCATTGGCTAGGCCTACATATCCTAACATTGTATGTAGAGACAGTAGATTTAGTAAAATTGACATACCCAATAAGATGTTGGCCTGAGTAACATTCTATAATTTATTTCCTACAGCAATAACAACAATGACAAGGTTTAGGAAAATCTTAAATATTTTCCAAATTCAAAACCAATAAAAATAATAATAATTTTAAACAAATGTCATCTAAAAGTAAATATAAAAAGATAAAGTAAAAGTCATAATAAAAAAAATACAAAAAGGTCAGTAACATTTTATATTTTATTTCTTGCAGTAGCAGCATAACACAATAAAAAAAATTAAACATCTCTAAAATTATATGAACACAATAAACTAAGGAAAAATCTGGCTTTAAATTAGTCCAGTTACAAAAAAAAAAAATATATCCTCAGTTATATGACTTTGTCACAGTCTACTATTTGTACTTTTTACTTGAGGTCAAGTATGTGTTAAGCATGTTAGTTTTGACTATAGAACCAATTTAAATTGTCTTTTCTATTCTTTATTTATGTTTTAATTATGTTTTTCTGCATTATTTCCTGTTATATATTTTCTGCCAGGCTGATTCTCAAGCTTTGCTAATTGCTGCGGTGTTGATTTTCTTTGCAATAATGCTTTTATACTCTTATAGAATAATGCTATAATGCTTTTATAAGTCTTTGATCAGCTGGAGTGAAAAAGTCTCTCTCTCTCAATTGCTACCATATCATAATATCTTCACCTGACTGTTAGGACCAAGGATGGATCTCTGAACAGGCCTACCGGGCACAGGCCTGTCAGGGGGCCACAAAGCCAGTCCATCCACGTAAAGTCACTCTTATTAACTACCCACCGTCAAAGGGCCAAGTCTCCCTGAAATACTGAAGAAATAGCCTACCCAATAAATCTGAAGATGTCCATCATTACATGTTTCTGTAGGACTTTTGGGACTGGATTCTCTGTTACTGATGCCATTCAATATGGACCTTCCAACTCTGTGAGTAGAAATTGAAAGCAAGAACAACAACGGCTCCATTAGAAGTTCTAAGGGGTGTCTCAGAGGTGTCCAGAGAGAAATACACAAGGCCATCCACGAATAAAGCAGGATAGAGTTCCTGGAGCTCAATTCTATCCCACTGACATGTAAATGATATCTTTTCATTTAATGTAATTACATTTACAGGGGTGCTTTGTGAGACCACAAAGGGCTGTAATCTAAGGCTATTAATTTATTAATAGTTATTAACTCATAATGTATTTAAAATATTCTATCAATTAACACCAATAACCTAGGCTTTGAAATTAGAATAGGATGGTTCTAGGATAAAGAAGAGCTAGCATAATCTATTTAAGTATTTGCACTGTTAGATGATAATGGTTATTATACTGATTAAAGTTTTTTTTAATGAACACATTCTTTTTTTTTTATTTGGCTACCAGTTGCTCTGGTGAGAAACAATATTAATGAATTGGGATCATGCATTTTCCCAGTTCTGTCTGAAAGCTACTAGCCAGACAGCTACACTATAATCATCGAGATATCGAGGTGAGAACTGTTGAAAAAGCCTACTGGAGTTTTACTGCAGGAAGAGGAAAAGAAAAGTAGATCAGAACTTATAAGATAAGATATAATAAGCCCCTATTATTGACATGTTATTTTAATCATTTCAGTGGAACTGTCATAAAGGTAGCTTATGGTGACATTATTAATATGGCAAGGTTTTTTGATGGAAGATTGTGCCTTAAAATGATTATGCAATCATGATTTTATTTTGTAAAATAAAACTGAAAGTAATTACTGTTTACATCACTGCCCACATCCGACATGTTTCTGAATTGTTTTAGAGGCGAGTATGACTTACATCAAATGCAGCAGACAAGCCATTGATTTTGAAGCAGTGTTTATATGGGGGAGCATTTTGTGGGTCCATGCCCTGGGGCCCATTGTCTCAGAATCCGTCCCTGGCTAGGACTGCTTATATGTCATGTGCATGATATATAAGCAAAAATAACTTGCACCTGAATTTCATTGATGGAACATACTGAGCCTGGACTGACCTATTACACTAAATCAAACGAGGCTATTTCACATAAGCCCCACTTTTATTATCTTGCTTTGTGGAATATCCCCCTGGGGTGATATTTTTCCATCTGGATGGCAGCATTTTTCTCCCCCTTTGCTGAGAAAATTGCAAACAAAATTACCTAGTGTTTTTTTTTTTTTAGACAAATTCTGCGGTTGTCTGATAATTTTAGTCCCATCAGGATTTTACTGGCTGATGCTGCCTCTTGCTTTGGGGAAAAAAAATGCATTCTCTACTGGTACACACCATATAGTACACACAATATTAAACACTTCGGTTGTGTAATCAGAAGAGAGCAATACATTAATATGGGAAGTATTTTGTGCCAAAAATAAAAGCAAAATTAAAACTCCAAAATTAAAATGTAATCTCCAATTTGCCATTTCCTTTCCCATACATGTGTACAAAGATGGTACTGAAATGAAAAATGAAATGAATAACACCACTTGCATTTTAATTTTCCATGTAACCATGCAATATAACTGCCTGAATACTTATTTCCCCTCACTGTATACACAAAGAAGGTTCCTATTTCATGGGTTCTTGAAAGTTGTGAGAGATTTATGTGAAATTACGAAGCAGATCAAAACATGTGACCATGGGATTGAAATGGGAAAACATCATCTTGCTCACTTTCTTAATAAGTTACAGAAAACACCTAAAATAACTTATTGATAGTCATGAGGGCAAAGTTTAAGGTGGACGTTCTCCAAAATTAGACAGTAAAATGTGCTCCAATTTAATAAGGTGCACTGATGGCATCTATGAACTATGGAATATTTTGTAACTCAAGCCAAAATTGACCAAATAATGATGGTTTGAATGGTTTGAAGTAAGTTTGGGAACAGGCCTGGATCTGTGACACAAGACTATGCTAATTACAGCTAAACTGTAGATTATATAGCAGAGTCTACAATATGGTGTAAAGCCATGTTTTATGGTGTAATTTTGAAATACATGAGCATTATATTTGAATATTTGCCCAAGTGGAGCAAAAAATATGTCTATAATTGTGTGCCATTTTTAAACTTTCTCTACTATGCAACTGTCAATTTGCAGAAATAATATTCACCTTCAGACAGTATCAGACACCAGTTTATTACATAAAAAACTACTTTATCAATGTAATATAATATTTAAAAGATAATGCATCCAATGTGTCTTAATGCAATCTAGAAGTATAAATAAGGCACATATTGGAGTTACATCAGTAAACAAATCAATTGGGATGTACAGTTAGGTCCATAAGTATTTGGACAGTGACACATTTTTCGTAATTTTGCCTCTGTACTATAACCGTCCCGACTGTTTTAAACCGGGCCTGCTATAGGAGAAAAAAGGGGGGATCAGTTTTGCAAATTGGTTCTACTGGTTACAGTGAAACAAAGTTCTGATAAATGCAAAAAAAAAAAAAAAATGCAGTGGATATCCCTTTTCCAAAGTCACCATATATTCACAAACACTATTTTAAATGCTTCACAAATACACAAACAAATTCACACAGCAAGCAATCACAAAAGAAAATGAACAATGTCCGGAATGAATGTGCGGGGTTCTGTTTACGGAACGTCCAACAACTTTGATGACAATTTGAGCCAGTTTTGTAAATTAGTGCAGTTCATGAGCAGATTAACAGCCTTATCTGTTGACGAGACGATAGATGTAACGTAGATATCCTTGATGAGGTAGGCCGGGAATCTTTGGGTATAGTCCTTGGGCAATTGCGATAACGCACTCAAAGGAACACCAAAGTTGTGCTTCCACTCCTCATAGCTGTTAGCATGCAACATCAGCATGAATTGGAACAAATGGAAAATCCTGGTTGAGCAGCAAACAAAATGTTTCTCAGACCAGCATTGTTTGGACAACAAAGAGAAGCCATGAGGGATTCAAACTGAATCTCTCTCTAACTCTACTGTTTCCTGTCTTATACAGAAAAAAGGTGAGGCTACTGGTGCCACCTAGTGTTCGGGATGAACATAGCACACAAAATATAAAATAAACCTTGTGACAGGAGGTAACTGTTACATATGCCCCCCTTAATTAGAAAGAGTTTCAACAGTACCATAAAAAGGCTTTAAGTTTTGAACATGAAAAGAATCTACATGATCAGGGTCATCAACAAAAGACACAGAGTAATTTACTGGACCAAGACACTTGAGTACTTTGGCAGGACCTTTCCGTCTTGCAGCAAGCTTGGCCATAAACCCTTCGTTAGCCCGTGACAGAGGATGAGTACGAACCCAAACCAAATCCCCAACCTGGAAGAGAGCTGGTCGTCTTCTTAAGTTGTAGTAGTGACGCTGTTTTTCTTGGGCTCATTCCACATTCCTGTGTACGGTCTGGATCAACTCTTTGTATCTCTCCAGAACTGGATATGCTGGGCTGTCTGGGTCAGGTGTTTTTAGAATTGCTCTCTCTAAAGGATCTTTCAGTTTTCGTCCCAGCATGACTTCAGCTGGAGTGAATCCTATACTCTCCTGCCAAGCCGAGTTAATGGCAAAACGGAACTCTGCCAACCATCTGTCCCAATGGCGATGGTGATCTTGAACATATGAGGCAATCATGGTTTTGAGAGTACGGTTGACTCGTTCTGTAAGGTTTGTTTGAGGGTGGGCTGTAGTGGCTAGTTTTTGAATGACACTCCATTGTTTGCAGACTAGGCAGATTAGTTGTGAGGTGAATTGGGATCCTCTGTCAGATACAAGATACATCGGGGTACCCCATCTGGTGAAGATTCTTCCACCAGGATTCATGCAATCTGTGGAGCTTTTGCGACACGCAAAGGAAACAACTCCATCCACTTTGAACAATAGTCCACAATTACCAGAAGATGTTCATTCTGTTTTGGACTTTTGGGAAATGGTCCCATGAGGTCAACTCCCAGCATATGTCCGGGTTCCACTACTGGCGTAGACTGCATATGGCCGGCTAGTTTTGAAATGGATGGTTTGTGCTGCTGACATACCTGACACTCCTTACAATGCTTCCACACGTCTGAGCGTAGAGTAGGCCAATAGTAAACGTCTACAAGTCTTAACAGAGTTTTGAGTCTGCCAAGATGTCCACTTAGAGGGTTATTGTGTGCATAGTTGAGGAAATCTTGTCTTAAGCAGGTGGGAATGACTAGTTGAAGTTTGGGCCCTTTCGGTCCTTGCGGCATGCTGCGGAATCGAAATCCATTTTTCAACAGGTAATGAATGCGAGTGGGATCTGGGTCAATGGATGTTTTGGCTTTTGTGATGAGCTCTTGAATTTCTGTGTCTTCCTGTTGGGCTTTTGCAATGTCGGACCATTCAACAGGAAATGAAGAGAAAGTGGTTGATGAGTCCTGGGATTTTACCTGTGATAGCATAGTGAGTGGCGAGGTATCTGGGAAACTGCGCAAGAGGGTATCTGGCACAATGTTGCATTGACCCTTACGATACTTGACGGTGAAATCAAACTCTTGCAGGTGAATGGACCATCGGATCAGACGTGAAGATGGTTTTGGGTGATTAAATACCCAGGTTAGAGCTGCGTGATCAGTGATCACCTCAAACGGTCGTCCTTCCAAATATGGTCTCCATTTTTCAATTGCCCATATCACCGCACAACACTCCTTCTCGGAGACCGAATACAATTTCTCAGCTCCTTGTAACAGACGTGAGGCGTAAGCGATGACATGTTCCACACCGTCTATATCTTGGGTCAGGACTGCTCCCAGACCAATATCACTAGCGTCTGTTTGGACTCTAAAAGACTTTGACAAATCTGGGGCCATTAAAACGGGGGCACTGGTCAATTCACGCTTGATCAATTAAAAAAAAAAACTCTGACATTCCTCAGTCCATGTCCAGGTAGCTCCTTTCCTTTTCAAGGCATGCAGTGGGGCAGCTTTCTCTGAAAACTGATGGATGAATCTGTGGTACCATCCTGCTAGACCTAAGAAACATTGCACTTCATTCAGAGACTTAGGAACAGGAAAGTTTGCAACAGCTTCAACTTTAGCAGGGTCAGTTTTGATCCCTTCTGCTGAGATTACATATCCTAAAAACTTCAGAGATTTCTGCATCAAGTTGCACTTTTGGAGGTTCAGGGTGAGACCCGCTCAGCTTAGACACTGGAAGACTGCTCTTAGGTGGACTAGATGTTCTTCCTCAGACTTGGAGTAAACTACCACATCGTCAATGTATATGAAACAACTCTTACCCCTTACGTCCTTCAGCACCAACTCCATCAATCGCTGGAACGTGGCTGTGGCGTTTTTAAGGCCGAAGGGTAGACGGAGAAATTCATATAGCCCTGATGATGTAGTGAAAGCAGTTTTGGGAATACTCTCTGGCTCCATTTCAACTTGCCAATACCCGCTTTTGAGATCGAGGGTACTGAAAATAGCAGCTCCGTGCAGAGACTCAAGGATCTCATGTATTTGAGGCATGGGATAACCGTCCAAGTACGTCTTTGAGTTTAAACCTCTGAAATCAACACAGAATCGCTGCCCACCTCCCTTCTTCAGTACCAGGACCACCGGTGCTGCCCATGGAGAAAGTGAGGGTCTGATGATCTTTTTGTCCAGCATTACCTTGATTTCTTGTTTGATGAATTGTTGTTTCTCAGTTGATACTCGGTATGGTTTCTTATGGATGGGTACTTCACTGGTTGTAATGATGCGGTGTTTGACTACATCCGTGTGTCCAATTTCACTGGTGCAAACGGTAGGCCATTCTCTCAGCAGATGTTTAAGTCGGGACTGATATTCTGGAGACGTGTTTGCAGTGGTGACCAGTTGATGCACAAATGTCTGCGTTTCAGGCGACCCTTCTGGTAAGGGTAAGGTAAGGTAGAAAGACAGCAGTGCATTGGAAGAATTGAAAGGCATGAACAGGAATATTTCTTCTTGGCAGTGGTTTGAGGCAGGCAAGGTATACTGAGCTTTATGAAAATCCAAATTGATTCCGGTAGACATCAGAAAATCCATACCAAGGATGATGGGTACAGTGAGATCTTCATCCTTCATAACATACAAAGTCAAATCATGCCTCCTTCCTTGCACGTCTCATTCACAATTCCACACCCCCAAAGCAGATAACACTTGGCTATTAGCTTTCTTGAAGGTCTGACCATGACTGGAACTCAGTTGTTCTTTGTGTCTCAACTGTCTCCAACAGGATTCTTGTATTAGAGTCAGTGAGCTACCTGTATCAATCATGGCTTGAAAAGATCTCCCATGGATCAACATTGGCAGAATGAGAATCTTTAAGTTGAACAAATTGGAATTAGGAACAGACTGTAGAATACGGGTGTGCAAAGGATTGGCCTTGGGATGGGTGTCTCTGTCGGTTTGGTTTCTGCGCTTCTGCATTTCAGCATTGGCCTGACTCCAATACTTCTTAGCTTCTTCAAAATCTCTCTCAACTCTTACTAATTCGCTCACCTCTTTTACAGTGCCCCTTAACAAACTTGCGAGTCAAGGGTTGCAGTTTCTCAGAATTGATTGTACGATCTCCTTCTCAGACATCTCTTTCTTCCATCTTAAACACAAAGCAAGATAATGGTATGCAAAATCTCGAATTGATTCTTTTGGACCTTGTTTTCTTTCCAGCAAACGCTTGGCAGCTTCGGCTTCATAATCGTCAGACAAGAAGGCATGCAGGAAATCTCGTTTGAACTGGACCCAAGTGAAAATGTGTCTCCTCTCCACTAACCACCAGTCTTTAGCTGTCCCCTGTAACACTGAAGTGAGAGAAGCTAGTATTTCTGAGTCAGTTAGTGGTCTGAATGCAAAATACTCTTCACAACGTTCAACAAAAGTAGTAGGATCATTGTCTTCGTCTGAACCAAATTGTGGGAACTCCACCCTTACCAGAGGACGATATGGAGCAGTCGTTGCAGTATCAGGAAGGTTGGGAGTACATTGATGAGGTTGTTCAGTACATGGTCGATTGGAGTTTTTTGACAAGGCAGGGGTGAGCAAAGGATGAGAAACTGGGGTAGACATGACATGAGCATATGACTTAAGCTTATTGTCAATTTGTGCATCTCTCCTCTTCAAACAATCCACCACTGACTTCCCCAAATCACAAATACTCAGCTCAAGAACATTTTGAACACTCTCACACTCCCTTTCAATCTTATAGGTCAACTGTTCCTCCAACAACCGGCACTGGTCCATAAGGTCAGAGTGTGAACAACATTGACTCACCTTTTGGGTGCAGGCTTGAACTTCACCTTCCAAAGCTGAGATGCGGCTGATCCATGAATCCATTAACTGTGTTGAAGGGTGATTATCAAAAACTACATCAGGAGGAGGAGGAAGTGGGTCATCAAGAGGAATGTTAGAATCGTTATCTTCGTCAGAATTGATATATAATTCACTGAAAGTATGGATGAGTTCTTGCACAGGCCGTGGATCTCTTCTGGTAACAAAAGAGCCGGCAGTGAAATCAGGATTGGGTTCACACTCATCCTCCGCACCATGTGATATGACTGAAATGACTGAAACACAACAGACAACAAGTAATAAACAGACATAAGACCACAGAATTACAACATACATTTTGTTCAGGCACCAATCTATAACCATCCTGACTGTTTTAAACTGGGCCTGCTATAGGAGAAAAAAGGGGGGATCAGTTTTGCAAATTGGTTCTATTGGTTACAGTGAAACAAAGTTCTGATAAATGCAAAAAAAAAAAAAGAAAAAAAAAAAAAAACAAATGCAGTGGATATCCCTTTTCCAAAGTCACCATATATTCACTAACACTATTTTAAATGCTTCACAAATACACAAACAAATTCACACAGCAAGCAATCACAAAAAAAAATGCACAATGTCCGGAATGAATGCGCGGGGTTCTGTTTACGGAACGTCCAACAACGTTGATGACAATTTGAGCCAGTTTTGTAAATTAGTGCAGTTCATGAGCAGATTAACAGCTTTATCTGTTGACGAGACGATAGATGTAACGTAGATATCCTTGATGAGGTAGGCCGGGAATCTTTGGGTATAGTCCTTGGGCAATTGCGATAACGCACTCAAAGGAACACCAAAGTTGTGCTTCCACTCCTCATAGTTGTTAGCATGCAACATCAGCATGAATTGGAACAAATGGAAAATCCTGGTTGAGCAGCAAACAAAATGTTTCTCAGACCAGCATTGTTTGGACAACAAAGAGAAGCCATGAGGGATTCAAACTGAATCTCTCTCTAACTCTACTGCTTCCTGTCTTATACAGAAAAAAGGTGAGGCTACTGGTGCCAGCTAGTGGTCGGGATGAACATAGCATACAGAATATAAAATAAACCTTGTGACAGGAGGTAACTGTTACAGTACACCACCACAATGGATTTGAAATGAAGCAATCAAGATATTATTGAAGTGTAGACTTTCAGCTTTAATTCAAGGGGTTTAACAAAAATATTGCAGTAACCGTTTAGGAATTACAGCCATTTTTTACATAGTCTGTCCATTTTCACAGGCTCAAATGTAATTGGTCAAACTAACATAATCATAAATATTAAGATTATTTTTAATACTTGGATGCAAATCCTTTGCAGTCAATGACTGCCTGAAGTCTGGAACCCATGGCCATCACCAACTGCTGAGTTTCCTCTTTTTCACTTTGCAGTTGATTTTGATTGTATTTATCCACTTTAATGTTTTGATTTTTTGAATAAGAATATTTTTGACACTAATGTTGCATGAAAATTAAAATACAAATGGTCTTATTTTATTTCATTTTGGCACCATCTTTGCACACACATATGGGAAATACATTCAATACTTCCTTGAGGTCTCTGGAGGGCTAGTGGTTAGGGCACGGCGCTCTCACTGCTGCGTCCTGGGTTCGAGTCCCAGCCAGGGAACCAACCCCAGCACACAACAGTGCACTCCCTGTGCTGGTACCAAGCCCGGATTAAATTGGGGAGGGTTGCATCAGAAAGGGCATAAAAACTGTGCCAAATCCAATATGCAGACCATTTGATCCACTGTGGTGACCAAAAGAAGAACAACAACTTCCAATACTTCCTTGAATGTCTCAATTTCAAGTCTCAAAATATATTTTCTAGCACAAATGTTAGAAAATATAGAAGAAGAGAGGAATTATAGACTTTGAGGGGCAGCATACTTGTTGTTTGTGAGGGAAAGGTGGAGGTGTTTGCTGGAGGAGCATGGCTAATTTATGAGACAAGACCAACAAGCTCTACCTGTGCTTTAATTACAGCTTGAAGTCTCATAGAAAAGGAATCAATAATGAGTCCACACCCATTTATTTCCTGCTTGGATTGTGCTGCTGACTTTCATAGTGACATGATCTCTCTGCATCTCTAAGGAGACTTAAATTTATACAACCTTTTACAAATGTGGCAGTTGCCTTTATTCAAAGTGTTTTAGATGGCCGTCCTCGGGTAACCATGGTACCAGCACACAAACACATTCAGGCCAAGCAAATACAACCTCCACATGGTCTCGATCCAACAATGCAGTATTCATTGTTCCCCATTAGTATATTTACATAATATTAATGGAAACGCACTATAGTTTGGTTTTAAAGGTTAATTTGCAATTATGATTTCAGTGGTGTTTCCTAAAATGACAAAGAATGGATCAGAAATGTGTAGCCCATTTTAATTATGGAGAACTAATATTAAGCTCAATGGGTTGAATCAATAAATAAACATTATAGGCTTAATAATAAAACTTTTCAAAGTTGTAAAATAGTTAATACTAATTCCAGGGTCATTAAATTGCATTTTGTCAGGGTAATGCTTGATGTCACTTCATAGGGACATTGTCTCTTTAGGAGGAGTTCACGCTCTCACTCTCGCCTGTGTGTTACAACTCTTTAAACTAATCAGGATAGATTTACAATGTTTCTACAATTGAATATAATGTTACATGTCTGTGGAATGTGCTGCATAGTTAATTAGTGAGCTGTTTCTCAGGAGGTAAATTTAATAGAGGAATCATAATTTAAAAGCATATTAAAGAGCAAATAGATGCCGATAGACAGTATTTGTACATGGTGAACAATAGACATAAGCATAATCAACCATTTAAAACAGAAATTCCATTTGTTTGGAAAGACGGAACAAGTATATTATATTCTAAATGGCACGTAGAGTAAAAAAAAACAGTGAAACTATGAGGAAAAAAATACTAATATTAAAAGCAATTATTACAAAGCAATTGTTCTTAGCGGTAAAACATGACTGACCTTCAATATTGGTACAATCTTGCCCAGTGAATTAGAATGTAAAACATAATTGTTAATGTTTATATTCCCTAAACAAACACTGGGTTACCTAATCTGTCCAAAAATTAATAAAGTAGGCTTTCATTTATGGTGCATAAACTTAGTTTTGTTACGTATTTTATTTGTGCGACACTGTTGTCAAATTAGTTAGTACTGACTAACCAAAATATTAAAACATTAAACATAACTCAAGGACCAGGATACAGGGATACAAGGACAAGGATACAGTCTACAGAATCTACAAAGATACAGAACAACAAGACCAGTTCTTTTTTTTTTTGGTAAACACTGAAGACATTTGGATTTGAGATCAAAAGATGAATATGAGATGATAGATCAGAACATCAGCCTTCTTTTCCTGATATTTACAGCTAGATGTGTTAAACAACTTAGAACATGGCACCTTTGGTGGCAGACCACCCAATTTTTAGGTGAGCAAAACTACTGGAACAGTTTTAAAGTAAATAACACTTAATATTTGGTTGCATATTTGCTTCCAAAAACTGCATCAAGCTGATGACCAACTGACATCACCAAATTGTTGCATTCTTCATTTGTGATGTTTTTCAAGGCTTGTACTGCAGGTTCGTTCAGTTGTTGTTTGTTTTGGGGGTTTGCTGAATTCATTCTGCTACTACCATGATGAATTATATCATCAGTAGAGCTTTCATTGCAAATTTCAACCTGGCCTTCCAATTTTTACTGCTGATGAGTGATTTGCATCTTATGTTATGGCCTCTATATTCCTGCTCTCTAAGTCCTATTCAAGTCTTATTCCTGCTCTCGGCGGGCAGACAACCCGCACACGGAAAACATTCAACGCTCCTCGCACGACTGACAGCGCGGTGCTGAAAGGACAGCACCATTTCAGCACCCCCTTTGTTTTGGACAGCCGGAGTGCTGTGGCTGTGGGGTGGAGTGATGAAACGCCGCACGTCTGGTGGCCAAAGAGTGGCGCGGCTCCAATTCACCCTCCGGGAGAAGACGGGGAGCTATACAAGGAGCCAGCGGCCGCTCTCTCGAAAAGATAGGTGAGGTTAATGACCGTACTAACGTGTGTTTCTGTGTTTTCACCAGAAGCTGCCGTGAGCGGAGAAGAAGAGCCTCTGCCTCTGCACGCCGACCTCCACGCCGTCTGAGTGACTCATGCTCCCTCACCTCCACCTCACTTCCCTCACTCTAAAAGAAATAAAAGAGCATGTTCCCCACATTTGCCATCTCCTCACACAACAAATACAATCTTCACAGGCAAAACCCAGGGCCCAAACCAAGAGTAGACATTCAGAGCTATTAATTGTTTAAACAATCAATATATAAGAGGGCACACCTGGACAACAAGAAACACCTGTCAGTCACATGTTCTAATATTTTTGATCACTTGAAAAATGGGCAGGTTAAAATAAAAGGTGCCATGTTCAAATTGTTTAACACACTTAGATGTAAATATCAGGAAATGAAATTTGAAATTCTGATCTATTGTCTTCAGCTTTTGATCTCAATCCCAATTGTCTTCAGTGTATAGCAAAAACATTGGCCTTGCCTTTCCTGTTTGAGGGGATTATATCTCAGTTGTACTTCCAACTCCAGCCAGGTATTACTGCTCTCTCTCCTGGTTAGGACATGCAAAGCTCTGCATTTCCATTTCTCATTGTCCTCCTGCCTTTCTACATTAGGATTTCTGCATGTTCACCCTCTCTGCTGTTCTCCTAAGGGCCCCTGGCTTGTTAAAGTGACTAATGATATGCATATTTGCTCTAGTTCTAAAGAGAAATGTTCCTTGGCTCTGGGCTGTGGATGAGCAACTGGTAGTAAAAAATATATAGAGAAGAATCCAGTATCACTCAGTAGTCAACCACTACAGTTAGCCAAAAGGCAACTTGGTCACATTTATCAAGCTGGATACAAATGTATTTATTCTTAAATTATTTGTCCAAGCAAGATTTCGTATTCATGAAAATTCCATAATTTTGCAAAAACATTTGTATCCTACTTGTGCTCCTCAGTGTAAGCATAAATTTACTGATAAAAAGAATACCTAATGTAAACCTTGATTGATCAGTTTCAAATCAACGATCTTTGCCTCACCAAGACATGGCTCATGCCAACCATTCCAGACCACACTGTACAGCTGCCTGCGTTCTCCCTTCACCGCATTGACAGGATGAACCTCTCAGGGAAAATCTGGGGTGGTGGAGTGTGTGTTATGATCAATGACAAATGGTGCAGCACAGGGAGCACCCATCATCTTATGGAATTATGCACACCGGACCTGGAATACCTTGCGGTCAAATGCCGTCCCTTTTATCTACCCCGAGAATTCACCTCCACCATCATCGTGACTGTTTATATTCCACCTCAGGCCCACACAGACACTGCTTTATCGACACTACACAGGGACACTGGACTACTACAAACATTGCACCCGAACGTAGCGCTCATGATTATCAGTGACTTCAACAAGGCTAACTTGGAAAAAGTCATGCCGGATTTCTATCAGCACATGGCCTGCAGTACAAGGAGAGAAAGGATGCTGGATCACTGTTACATACAATACAGAGACTGCTATAAGGCAATAAAAACACTCCCACTTGGTAAGTCAGACCATGCCGCCAATTTACTACTTCCAGTGTATAAACAAAGGCTGCAGAGGGAAGGCCCGGTAGCACAGGAGGTGTGGCGCTGGACTGAACAATCCATGCTACAAGACGCGCTGGAGGAACGCAGACTGGGAGATGTTCCAGCGCAGCTTACAAGTTTACGGCAGCAGTGCTCGGTTATATAGAGTTTCTGTTAGGAGAGACTATACCCACACATTCTGTAAAGGTTTTTCCCAATCAGAAGCCATGGGTAGATCAATCCATGCGGAAAGCTCTGAACGTGTGCACAGCTGCCTACAGTGCAGGCCTGCAGACAGGCAACATGGACGAATACAAAGAGGCTTCCTACAACCAGAGGAAAATGGTGAGGGAAGCCAAAAGGAAATACAGGGACAAGACTGAGACCCAGTTTGAGCAGGCAGATTCCAGGTGTCTGTGGCAGAGCATGCAAACTGTTACAGACTACAATAAATTGAATATCTCCTATTAACTGTTTGAGGTGACCAGCACCAGCACAGACCAAGTATTTGAACCTTGAGTATGAACCATCAGGTGGAGAAGAGGAAAGATTCATCATTTCAGAACTGGGTGTGAGGAAGGTGCTACACAAAGTTAACACCAGAAAAGCATGCAGTCCAGACAATATTCCCAGACTTGTACTAAAAGTCCATGCTAACCAACTAGCACCAGTCTTTAACACCATTTTTAACCTCTCCCTCAACCAGAGTGTTGTCCCCACATCTTTTAAGTCCTCCACCATTATTTCTGTCCCCCAAACCCCCCGTCCTACCTCCCTGGATGATTATTGTCCTGTAGCACTCACTTCTATAGTGATGAAGTGCTTTGAGATGCTGGTCAGAGACTACATCTGCTCCTCCCTGCTGCCTAGACACATTACAGTTTGCATACCAGTCCAACAGGTCCACAGATGATGCCATCAACCATACCCTACACACTGCCATCTCCCACCTGGAACAGAGGAAAGGAAACTATGTGCGGATGCTCTTTGTGGATTACAGCTATGCCTTTAACACCATCGTCCCGTCACACCTCTGCAAAAAGCTCCAGAATCTGGGGCTAAACTCCTCCATCTGCCACTGGATTCTGGACTTCCTGACTGGACACCCCCAGGTGGTCAGGATGGAAAACCACACCTCCTCCACGATCACCCTCAGCACTGGAGCCCCTCAGAGCTGTGTCCTCAGCTCCCCTGCTGTACTCCCTCTAAACCACTGACTGCATAGCCACACACAGCTCCAAAGAGTTGGTGAAGTTCGCTGATGACACAGTGGTGGTAGGCCTCAAAACCAGCAACGATGAGAAGGCCTACTTAGAGGAAGTGGACATCCTCTCCACATGGTGTTGCAATAAAAATCTAACTACATAGTCTAATTGATTATGGCAAGAAGCAGGTGAGGAACTACAGCCCCCTGATGATCAACGGTGCCACAGTGTAGAGGGTGAGCAGCTTCAAATATCTTGGGGTCCACCTCACACAAAACCTTTCATGGACAACACACACAAACAGATTGGTGACAAGGGCACACATCTCTACCATCTATGAAGCCTGGCCAGGTTCAAGGTCTCCCACAGGGTGCTGAAGGCTTTCTACACTGGGGCTGTGGAGAAACTTTGCACCAGGAGCATCACCACCTGGTTTGGAGGCACCACAGCCAAGGACCAGAAGGGGCTGTCCAGAGTGGTGAGGACAGTGGAGAAGGCCATCAGGACTTCTCTCCCCTGCATCACAAACATATACAACCAGCAATGCAAGACCAGAGCCAGGAGAATTGTCAAAGACTCTCACCACCCCGGACACAGTCTCTTCTCAGTGCTCCCATCAGGAAAGTGCTACCAGATCCTGAGGACCAACACAGAAAGACTCAGGAGGAGTTTCTACCCTCAGGCAATCTGGCTACTGAACAAGGACCCTTGAGAGAGTCTGCAAAGTCCTACCTCACACACAGACACACATACACTAAACAGTTTGCACTATAGAAAAAAACTAATTTTTGCACACTATATAGTCTCTCTATACACTGTACAGCCCTGTGTAGCTTTTCAACATATTCTATTTATATATTCATATTCTACATACATTACATTCCTCTATAGGCTGCTAATTTTTTTATTATATAGTCTACTAGATTTTCTTATATAGTGTACTATATTTATTACATTGTTTTATTATGTATATCTAGTTTTTTTGTTGGTTCTGTTCATTGTTGCACTGTGGGACATGGAACTAAGGAAAAACATTTCACTACATTACATTGCATGTCTGTAATATGTATGTGACAAAGAACCTTGAATACTTGAATCATGTAAATCACAGTGAATTACTGCACTTGTACATACAGATCAAGTTTGCATAGCTTGTGTACTTAAACAGCTTGTGCAATTCAGTTTTGCTGGGATTAGTTTTAGCTGATGAGCTGCCATCCACAATGATATGTCCGCCATACAAGCAGATCTGAGCAGAAACATGAGTGTCTGAGGGATGAAAAGAGAGGATAAGTTGAGTGTCATCCACATAGCAGTGGTATGAAAACCCATGTGAGGATATGACGTCACCAAGAGATTGAATGTAGAAGGAAATCAGAAGAGGAAAAACTGAGCCTTGTGAGACACCAGTGGGGAGCCTGCTTGGAGTAGATGTGGATCCCCTCCATGTCATGTCACCCGATATAACCGCCCCTCCAGGTAGGAAGCAAACCATTGCCATGCTGTGCCACAAATTCCAAGGCTCATGAAGATGAGCAAGACAGTCTTGTGGTTGACTGTGTCTACCACTCCTGAAAGGTCAAAGAGGATGAGGACTGATGACAGTTTGGCTGAACTAGCAGCTTGGAGCTGAAGTGATCACCACATGGGCAGTTTCTATGGAATGTGTCACTTTGAAGCCAGGTTGGTTAGGATCTTGGAGGTTGTTCTGGGTGAGATTGAGAGACATGTGATTGTAGATGGTGTGTTTGGGGATTTTAGAAAGAAAAGAAAGAAGTGATACTGGTTGGTACTTGCTGATGTCTGAGGGACCCAGAGGGGGTTTCTTCCGGATGGGAATAACCCTTGCTATCTTGAATGCAGTTGATACATGACCAGATGTTATGGAGTCATTAATGATAGTAGGGATGAAGGGGAGGAGGTCTTGCGAGATGATCTGGAGCATTGTGGAAGGGATGGGATCCTGTGGGCAGGTGGTGGGATTGCAGGACAAGATGACTTGAAGGATCTCTTCCGTTGATTGATAAGAAAATGTGTCAGAGAAAGTGAAGGAGAATCCTGAAGGTCTGGCAGATTTTTTCATTCTTCCCATCAAAAACCGTGTCAAAGTCATCAGCAGTCAGGGAGTATGATGAAGGAGGAGCAGGCAGGTTAAGAAGTGAAGAAAAGTTGTTGTGGAACTTGCAAGGATCTTGTGCGGAAACTTCCAGCTTTACCTTGTAGAAGGTGGTCTTAGCAGAAGTCACATCAGATGAGAATTTGGACAAGCATGCCTGGTATGAGACAAGATCCATATCGAGTTGTGATTTCCTCCACTTTCTCTCTGCTGCTGTTAATTCTCTCTGATTGTTGTGTGTGGACATGACAAAGCGGTGGTTTGTGAATAGGTGGTGGAGCTGGGAAGAATGAGTAGTAAGTGTTCTGTGATTTAATGAGCAGTGGCAAGGATAAAAGGGGGTGAGACAAGAGACAAGAGAGAAGAGCTGAGCAGCACAGAGCTGTGTGTATATGTACTTTGTGAAATAAAATCACTGAAAGGCAAAGGAAAAGACTGAAGGAAAATAAAGAGCCCCTTCTGAGTTGTCCCAAGCCTGCCTCCCATCTCCTCATTTCCATTTAAAACCCATAAGAGTGTCACACTGTGCAACACATCCGACAACCATGGAACAGGGCAAGAAAGCATATATATATATATATATATATACATATGCATATTTTGTTTTTTTTCATTGTTACTCAACAATATTCTATATTAAAGGAAAGGTACTGCAAATATGGTTGTTTGCTTTTTTTGCTCTTCTTCTTCTTCTTCTTCTTCTTCTTCTCTGTTCTTTGCTCTTTTTTTTTAATAACTTGAAAGCAACCTAAGGGTGTTGGTAGACTGCCACAATGCCTTGAGATGACCGTCGGAATTATTCCGCTCTGTTAGCCTTTCATCTCAGCTAATTAGTGTAGCAAGGGTTTGGTTTCATAACTGTCCCTGATCTAGTGGTCAGTGGGCCTCCGGGTTGGAGGCTATTAAAGCACAGGACTGTCAGTGTTTGCAACAAAAGAGTTGTTCATCAATTCAGTTCAGTTTAATTCAATTATATTTATAAAGCATTTTTAACAATGGACATTGTCACAAAGCAGCTTTTAAATTTAATACCTAATAAGTAAGCTAGAAGCAATGGTGACAAGGAAAATCTCCCTGAGATGACGAGAGGAAGAAATCTTGAGAGGAACCCGACTCAATCTGACCTCATCTGGATGACACTGGAGAGTGCGATCATAAATCATTACTCTTCTATTCATCAGACACTTGCTGTTCCTGATAACTATATGGAGACTCCTTGTTCTCAAGCAGAATGTGCCTGTGATTTCTCCTTGGTTTGTCATCTTACTCAGACTGTAGTGTAAAAGAGCATTGTGCCATGTCCTGGTGTTCCACTGTTGCAGTTGTTGTCCACGCCTTTACAATATGAAGCTTCAGTTGAACTCTGTCTCTAATATTAAGCACAGGAAGAGGTTTGGCTGAGTACCTACGATTGTAGTACTTTTCACAGTATTATTTTGCTGGTGCATCATTCTTTGTTATTGTTTCAAGGTTGGGCCACATTGGCTTTAAGCTTTCTTTGGGGGCTGGGAGCATCTTATGTGTCTCTCGTCCCATCAGTAACCTGGCAGGGCTTGCCTGTATTGGCTCTGTTGGGGTTGAATAGTAGCCTAGGCATGCTAGATGCGGATCATTTCACTTTAGGATCAATTTGGCTGTTTTTACAGCTTGCTCAGCCATACCATTTGATTTGGGGTAATGGGGGATTGAAGTAATGCGCTGGAAGTCATAGTCTGCAGAAAAATTCCCAAATTGCTCAGCTGCGAGCTAAGGAACATTGTCTGTCATGATCCCCTTAGGTATTCCAAAGCATATGAATATGCTTTTAAATTTTTTGGATAACCATTTTGGAGTTTGTTCTTGGCAAGTCCAAGATATCGAGCCATCTTGAAAAGTAGTCGACCACAATTTGATAGTGTTGGCCTTTGTGCTCAGACAAGTCATCAGTTAGCTTTTGCTGAGGTAACTCTGGCAGTGGAGTGGTGTGCAGTGGCTCTCTGATCTGACTTGGCTTGTGAATGCTGCAGTGTTGACATGATGACACAAAAGCTTGACATCTTTGGTGATACCTGGCCACCACACAGCATGTCTGTAGCCCATTGCGCTCTGCATTTTGTGAGGCCTTGGTGGCCATGGTGGATCTTCTGAACCATATCATCTTACATGCACTTCAGGATTATGATTTGGTTGCCTCCCCTGAGCAGCCCTTTTATTTTGCTTAGAGACCCTCTGGAAAGTATGTTTTTGCATGGAGAGCCAAACACTTAATATGCTCTGGACAGCCTTTGTGAATATAGCTGATATACACTGGAGTATGTCATCTTTACTCATTCTTCCTCTGTTCGATAATTGGCTTTCTCATTCAAGCATCTTCCTCCACTTATGCTTTCACTTCTGCCCCAGGTTATTTGGCTCTGTGTTTTGCATTGGATGCCTTGACAGAGCATGTGCAATTATCAGGTTCTTTCCAGGAACATACTCAGCTATTGGGTTAAACTTCATGAACCTGATGAGAAGGTGTTGGCAGTGTATGGGAGCAGTGTCAAGATACTTTGAGTTAATAAGGGTCACCAATGGCTTATGGTCTATTATCAGCTCATAAGTTTTGAGAGCACTGATGTATTGGTACAAACACTATGAGGCCCACACTCCAGTGAGGCCAGACAGTCCTTCTCTGTGCGTATCATTTTTCGGCATCAGTTAGGGTTCTTGAGCAGAATGCCACTGGCTTTAGCTTACCATCATGGCTACGCATTAGAACCCTGCCAAGGCCATAACTGCTGGTGACAATGAAATAAGTGTTTTCACTTTTGCAAATGCATTTTCCTGTTGTGAGAGAGATAGAGAGGGAGAAAGAGAGAGAGGAAAGGAGTGTGCGTATGTGTATGTGTATGTGTGTACGAGCATGAGGGCAATAGAGAGTGAGGGGAAGAGAGAGAGCATGCATCTGTGTGTGGGATGTGCACTCTGCTTTAGTGCTCTATTAGCTTATTAAAATGAGTAACCACAAACCACTTGAGATATGTGGCTGCCACTCCAGGTATGTGAAACAAGGAAAACAATAGGGAATAGAAATGTGTCGGGGACTTTAAAGACTTGCACGTGGTGGATGGCCACAGTAAAAAATATAAAAATATTTCCAATGAAAAAATAAGTTCCAAAGAACAGTAATGTTAATGGGAATAACGTTACCAAATTGGATCTTATTTTTCCTTGACATAAACAGAGATCACTGACTAAGTGACCATGTTAGTAAGCACAGAGTGAAAACAGCTATTTTGCATATTGTTAAAAGTGAAAGAAAACTTGCATGGAAAAAAGAATGACAAAAACATGCTACTGGACAGCACTGATTGATTTTACACCATTGGGAGAGGTGAGCATTTCTCTCATTACAATCTCAGATGAGAGAAAAGTAAGCCTCCATATTGCCTCAGAGAGAGAGCTTCTCTCTTGTACAGTTCATCCTGGGTGGCTTTTCAAGCAGAGAGAGTGAACAAAGGATGGTGAAGTCCTTTTGATGGCTCGTGGGGTGTATACTCCTCTCATACTTGAAATGCAAGCCACAGTGCAAGGTTGTTCAGAAGTCCAGGGTGGTTAAAGTTTGTCCCTAGTCCATCACAGTCTATCCAGTTTTGCTCCTTAAATTTCTAGCAGATTGTCCTCCTACAGGTCCATTCAAGGTTGACACCCTGTGAACAGTTATATGCTAGAAACACATCTGGGCAAGTTACAATACAATACGCATAACAGTGGAATGAAAACATTTGTTGAAATATGAAAGTTTGTAGACAGGATTAGACGCCTTTGATGGAAATTAAGAAATACATCATCAGGCCTGTAGCAGAGGAATTTTAGTAAAAGTGTTTTGGCACTTTGAAATCAAGGGTGGTCCCTGGACTTAAACAAAATAATATGTAGTCCGGTCCAGACTAGGGGCAATCTGTCATGTGTGCATGACATTCAAGTGTGAAAGTGTATTGCTTTTCATGTTATAGAAAATGTTAACATTGTGCTAACTATTTTTCTACAAGAAAGCGATTACTTATGGGTGCTGGTGGGTTAGCATTGACTCTTCAAATGCTCTTAAGACTCGTTACGCATACTATGCAGGCATGGTGCCTAATGATCACTACACTTATAAATTCAGCTACTTCTAGAAACTTGAATTGTCATACTAGGGTCATGAAACTTACTTGTGAAATTTTTCCACATTGGTGGTAGCACAGCTTATGCTATAGAGGGTTTAATACAGGTTTGGTAATCAGAGATGTAACAATTTTGCTAAACAGTTGTGGAAACTATTACCCAAACTATGAGGTGAAATTTGGAAGGTAACACTGGGTCCACCATGAGGAAAGATGCTATTATGCTTTTAAAGAAACTGGAAGATAATGCCATGAACATTAAAATGTTACTACATGTTTTTAGGCTGTTTATGTACATGTGGCTATAGTGTGCAAAATTTCTTTAATATCTCCACCCTTTGGTAGGGTTGGAGATTTTAGCTGTTCCTCAGTGCTTTTGGATGGCAATGGGAATTTTCTAAGTTGGTGCTCAGTGCCTTTTAGTGGCAAGTGTTAGTGGACCTTCTTTCTCACTGCTTGGGTGTTCCTTGCAGTCCTTGGTCCTTCTCAAGATGGCCCCGCCGTGTCCGGACTCCGTCCTTGTTGCTCCGCTTAGACTGTACTCTTATTTACTTTTTTTATACCTATTTTTAATCTCTCCTTTTGCACACATGACATCTGCACTGATCACTTATGACAGCAGAAAACTTTTGAACATTGGTAACCACTATACTCACCTATTTTGCGACTGTTTATCCACCGACCCAGCATGGCCACCTGAGTTACTATGTGGCACGGAGGGGAACAATGGCCACGCGAGAGCTCCCCGGAGGCAAAGAAAAAAGAAACACAGAGGAAAACATGCTGGGGTTCACAACAGACTGAGGAACACAGCACACAGTCCTCTCCTGCTCAGTATTCTGCTCACCAATGTCCAGTCTCTTGAGAACAAGATAGACGATCTCAGAGCCAGGATTAGATTCCAACAGGACATCAGGGACTGTAACTTACTCTGTCTGTCTGAAACATGGCTGACCCCCTCAGTACCATACCCAGCTGTAACGCCATCCGATAACTTCTCCATTCTATGGATGGACAGAACTGCAGAGCCCGGTAAATCCAGATGTAGTGGGGTTTGTTTCATGGTCAACAACAAATGGCGTGACCCCAGGAACATGACCACACTGTCGTGTTCCTGCTGCCTCACCTGGAACACCTGACTATTATGCGCCGTCCATTCTACCTGCCCTGTGAGTTTACATCAGTCATCGCCACTGCTGTGTACATCCCTCCTCAGGAGGACACAAGCATGGCTTTGTCCAAGATCTATAATGTGCTCAGTGTTTACCAAAACAAACACCCGGATGCTGCTTTCATCGTGGCTGGGGACTTTAATAAAGCCAACCTCAGGCAGGTCATGCCGAACTTTTATCAACATGTCTCCTGTCCAACTAGAGGGGCAAACACACTGGACCACTGCTATTCTCAGTTTAGGAATGGCTAAAAAGCTATCTCGCCACCGGCTTTTGGTAAATCGGACCATGCTGTCATTTTCCTCATGCTGGAATATAAAACAAAGGCTTTTACAGGAAGCTCCAGAGAGGAGGGGGGTTCAGCACTGGTCCGCCCAATCAGAAGTTGCGCTAGAGGATGTGCTCGATGACGTTGAATGGGACATGTTCCGGTCGAGTTCCGCTGACATCAACGAGTTTATGGATGTAGCAGTTAGCTTTGTTAGTATGCTATTCGAGGAAACAACACACACCGTCACAATAAGGACTTTCTCAAACCAGAAACCATGGGTGGATAATACTATCCGAGCTGCGGTGAATTAGCGCACAGCTGTGTACAATGCAGGGCTTATATCAGGGAATAAGAGCTAGTACAGTGAGAGCCGTTAAACTCCGGTACAGGGAGCAGGTGGAGTCTCAATTCCAGCCCAATGACTCGCGATGTGTGTGGCGGGGACTGAGGACTATCAGCACCTTCGGAGGCAAATTCACCGATGCAGTGAGAGCTGACTCTTCTCTGGCCGACGAGCTGAATACTTTCTATGCGCACTTCGAGGCTAACTGCACTAGCACTTGCCTACTGATTAGCGCTAAAGATGGAAGCAGCACTGTTAACAATGAGTGAGTGATCACTGTCTCAGAGGACGAGGTTCGGAGGGCTCTGAAGAGTGTGAACATCAGGAAAGCGGCCGGCCCTGATGGCATTTTTGGTCGTGTACTGAGATCCTGCACTGATCAGCTAGCTGGTTTGTTCACTTCCATCTTCAATGAGTCCCTAGCTAAAAACACCTGCTTTAAAAAATCTGTAGTTATTACTGTGCCAAAGAACAATAAGCCCTCTTGCCTAAATGACTACTGTCCTGTAGTCTTAACATTGCTTGTCATAACATCGCTTGTCGCTTGTTTTGAGAGGCTTATCAAAAACTCCATCTACTCCTCCATCCCTGACACCATCGACCCAGTCCAGTTCCCCAATAGGTCTACTAAGGACACAATCTCTCATGCCCTACACACCACCCTCACCCACACTGACAGCAACAAAGGGAACTATGTAAGGCTACTGTTTATAGACTATAGCTCAGCCTTCAATACCATAGTCCCACACAGACTGGCCTCCAAGCTCAGGGACCTCGGACTTAATGCCCCCCTCTGTGACTGGGTCCTGGACTTCCTCATAGGCAGAACACCGGAGCCCCACAAGGCTGTGTCCTGAGCCCCCTGCTCTACTCTCTCTACACACATGACGACTGTGTGTCCTCTCCACTTCTATCATCAAGTTTGCTGATGACACAGTGGTTGTGGGCCTCATCTCCAACAAAGATGAGGCTGCCTACCTTGACGAGGTGGTGAAACTCATAGCTTGGTACCAGGCTAACAGTCTCTCTCTGAAAGTCAGTAAAACCAAGGAGCTGGTCATGGACTTCAGGAAGAGGCAACGGCGGAGCTATGGCTCCCTCAAGATCAGCGGGACTCCCGTGGAGAGAGTAAGCAGCTTCAGGTACCTTGGAGTATACATCTCTGAGGACCTTGGAGTACACATCTCTGGACTCATCACATTCAAGCTCAGGTAAACAAAGCCAGACAATGGTTGTACCATCTGAGACTGCTGAGCACATTCAGAGTCTTCCCAGTAATCCTGAAAACTTTCTACACTGGGGCCATAGAAAGTTTACTAACTCAGTGCATCTCAGCGTGGTACGGTAACTGCTCAACCCAGGACCGCAAAGCCCTGCAGAGAGTGGTGTGCTTACCTAAGCGCATCTCTGGGTCTGCTCTCTCCTCTCTGCATGACATCTACACCAGACAATGCAGTACAAGAGCTCCAAAAATCATCAGGGACTCCATCAATCCTGGTAACTGTCTGTTTAACCTGCTGCAATCAGGCAGGCACTTCCGTAGTCTGATGGCTAAAACTGAGAGGCTCAGGAGGAGCTTCTTCCCTCAGGCCATCAGACTCCTCAACACAGATATGTCCACCATACAGACCCCTTAGGACTCCACAAGGACTTTACAGTCACTCTGCACTCCACTGACACTCCGCACACTTCACTTTGCATTGTTACTACACATAACATACTGCATATTTTGTACATCCGTTTTTGCACGTGATTAGCAAAGGGGATCTCTCAGACTTCCAGCTCTAAATGAGGCCACAGAAGACAACTAAAGTGGATGATCGCAGAATCCTTTCCTTGGTGAAGCAATACCCCTTCACAACATCTGGCCAAGTCAAGAACACTCTCGAGGAGGTAGGCTTATCATTGTCAAAGTCTACAATCAAGAGATGCCTTCATGAATGTAAATACAGAAGGTTTACCTCAAGATGCAAACCACTGGTAGCACTCAAGAATAGAAAGGCCAGATTAGACTTTGCTAAAAAAAATGGTAAAATGGCTACCAATGGAATTGGATCACTGGTGTTTATTGATGATGTGACTACTGATAGAAATAGCAGAATGAAGTCTGAAGCATATAGAGCTATACTTTCTGCTCAGATTCAGTCAAATGCTGTAAAACTTCTAGGACAGCGCTTCACAGTACAGATAGATAATGACCCTAAACGTACCACAAAAGCAACCCAAGAGCTTCTTAAGGCAAAAAATGGAATGTTCTTAAATGGTCAAGTCAGTCCCCTGACCTCAACCGACTTGAGCATGCTTTTCACTTACTGAAGACAAAACTGAAGGCAGAAAGACCCACAAACAAGCAGCAACAGAAGATAGATGCGGTAAAGGCCTGGCAAAGCATTTGATGACCATGAGTTCCAGACTTCAGGCAGTCATTGACTGCACAGGATTTGCATCCAAGTATTAAAAAATAATCCTAATATTTATACACTGCGTTCCACATTATTATGCAAATGTAATTTTTCTCTCTTTTTCCTAAATAATCTATAAAAATGATAGTTCTCATAATTTTCAAGTCATCAAGCATTAGAGTATAACTCGACTGTTTTCGAACGAACCTCCAAATCATAACGGTTTTTAAAAAAAAAAATCAAAATCTTAAAATCCACTGTTCCACATTATTACGCACAATAGAGTTTCAAAACATTTTATTGTTGTAAACAACTGAAAATGGTCATTAGTTAAACTGCAAGCATTTGCAGGTTATATTTGCTGAAATCAAAAGCTCTTTCAATCAAAAATATCTTAACAGGCCAAATTACATTTTGACATAGGACCCCTTATTGGATAGGAGCTTCACAATTC
>CM040459.1:18831297-18867770 GCA_022758105.1 Pangasianodon gigas | reverse complement strand
TGGAACATCCATTCTTAAGTAGTTTTCCCTTTAATTGGACTCACCTGCAAACTAATTGGCACAGGTGTCTGAGATTGATTGGAGTGATTGGAAGAGCCCTGACACACATTCCCATCCATGTGTTTAAACTGACAGACAAAAAAATGACCTTTATGACCTTTAAACACAATTTGCATAATAATGTGGAACGCAGTGTAATTATGTTAGTTTGTCCAATTATGTTTGAGCGTGTGAAAATGAAGGTACTCTGTAAAATGGCTGTAATTCCTAAATGGTTAATGCAATATTTTTGCTAAACTCCTTGAATTAAAGCTGAAAGTCTACACTTCCATCACATCTTGTTTGCTTCATTTCAAATCCATTGTGGCAGTGTACAGAGGCAAAAATATGAAAATTGTTATATAAAAATATGAAAAAATATAAAATACTTATGGACCTGACTGTAGGTGCTTCACTGTACATTTAATTAATCAGTCTCATAAATTGATCAGTCTCATAGAATATCCCCTTTTGTAGTGTAGAATTTTAATAAGAATTAAAATGACAAACTTTCAAATAAGTCAAAATTATTAAAACCTCGATTTTACTGGAGGCTTAGTTCTGAATAGATTGTCTTCTTGCAATATCAAAGTAAAAACCACAACAAGGCAAGTCAACAGTGGCATAGCACTGACAGGGCATATTTTCTGCAAGTTTGTCCTTTACTCAAACAAGAAGGGCCATTATTTTACCTCAGATGGACTGTTTATCTCTATGAACATGTCAATAGGGTGGCTCTGGATGCCACCCTTGAAATAAGCCCTGCCACCCCACTTGCCTCCTCAACCCTGACCTCAAATCACATCTCTCAGATATCTAGTAGTCCATCAAGGAGTGAATGAAATAATCACTAAAAACTACACAGCTGGTCACAGCACTGCTTGCCATTACTGAGATGGTTTTGTGGGTTTATTGACTATATGGCCAAAAGTATGTGGACATCTGAACATCACACCCATATGTGAGCCTTCCCCAAACTGCTGCTGCAAAGTTGGAAGCACACAATTGTCTAGAATGTCTTTGTATGCTGTAGCATTAAGATTTCCAATCACTGGAACTAAGGGGCCCAAACCTGATCTAGCATGACAGTGCCCCTGTGCACAAAACGAAGTGTGTGGAAGAACTCGAGTGGCCTGCACAGATCCCTGACCTGACAGCAGCAATCTTTACTAAAGTGTATATATTATTCATCACTGTTGGTGGAATTCAATATTTTAGTGAATCAAATGATCATTTATCTCACTGCAATATTTAACATTCCATTTTGAATCCCATCTGGAAGCCAAGCCATCTGGGAGTGAATTGGACTGTGGGAAGATTAATGTAATTAATTAAATTTTTATTTGTATAGCGGTTTTAACAATGGATATTGTCACAAAGCAGTTTTACAGATGTCAGGTCAACTTCCACATCCACCTCCAACTTACATTTCCCAGAACACACTGCGGCCTACAAAAATGGCCGCCCAAGACTACACTTCCCAACAACCATGGTCACGTTCACAGTAAACTGATTACTAATCGCGCACACCTGTACACAATCACCACACCCTATATGAAAGGCCTCACAAACAATTGCTCACTGCAAAGCAACGCTCAGTGTGTATCTGCCTGAACTTACTAAGCCATGTTTTCTCGTGTATTGTTATTCTGGTTCTGACATTGTTTGCTTCTCGTTTGTTATTTTGGATTTTGCCCCATTGTTGATGTTTGCTGATTGCCTGACCCCTGTCTGTTTTTGGATTGTGTTTTTGGATGCTGTTTTGGATTTGTTTGCCAGTTTCTTCAATAAAACTTCAAAATGCACTTGCATCTGTTTCAGCCTTCCTTACCTGACAGATTACCTCGCCCTCATAATGGATGCAGCAGGAGAAGCAGATTTGCACCATGCTCTTTCTGCTCAGAGCGAGCTGATGATAGAGCAGCAACAACCTTGACAATCGCGAAACAAAGGTTGATCTCTTCTCACAAGCCCTTGCTTCTACTGGCGGTGCTTCATGCTCCCTCCATGCGCTTCATGCACTGATGCTGACTCTGGACAAGTTCACCAGCGATGCTTCCTTGTGCAAGCGATTCCTTCCGCAATGTTCACTACACTTTCCTAGCCATGAGGGGATGTCCAAGGTACAGAAAATTGCTCCCTTCATGAATTTTCTCATCGGCAAAGTGCTAAAATGGGCCATGGATGTATGGGACGTCTAACATCTCTCCTCAGGAAAGGGGCCAACTGTTTGGCTTGGAACGATGCGGCTGTGGAGGCGTTCACCAAACTTAAGACCACCTTCACCACAGCCCCAATCCTGGAACATCCAGACCCATTGCAACCCTTCACGGTCGAGGTAGATGCCTCCCAGACAGGTGTAGGAGCCATGCTCTCACAGAAATCTGGTGACAAGCCCAAACTCCACCCTGTGTCATTCTTTTCCAGGAAGTTATCCCCCGCAGAACCAAACTATAACACAGGGAACAGAGAACTACTAGCCATTAAGCTGGTGCTAGAGGAGTGGCGTCAGTGGTTGGAGGTGGCCGCCGGCACACGCCGCCGTAAGCACAGGCCACCAAGGGGCCCACCAAACATATCACTTACTGTGAGATAAGTACTGGTGGCCCGACATGCTAAATGACATGCAACGTTCTGTCTCCTCCTGCACCGCCTATTCACAAGCCAAGGTCCTTCGAACCTTGCCAGCCGTTAAGCTCATACCCCTGCCCACATCACAACGGCCTTTGTCCCATCTGGCATTGGACTTCATGTCATGAGTCTGGTCTAGCTTTATGGAGAAACTGGGAGTAGCCGTGAGCCTAACCTTGGGTTACCACCCACAGACCAACAGGCAGGTGGAGTGGGCCAATCAGGAGATCAGCCATTTTCTAAGGACTTTCTGTGCACAGAACCAGGAGGATTGGGCTCAGTTCCTGCCTTGGGCCAAGTGTGCCCAGAACTCTCTCAGGCACTCAGCAACTGACACCCTTCCAATGTTTGCTCGTTTACCAACCTCCCCTGTTCCCCTGGAATGCTAACCCCACCGACACCCCAGCCATTGAATGGAAGAATGGTTCAAACAGAGCAAACAGGTGTGAGAAAGCACATATCAGTGCCTAGAACAAGCGGAGCTCACCAACAAGGAACATGCAGACCTTCATCGAGGCGAAACCCCACGCTACCAACCTGGAGATTGAGTCTGGTTAGCCAGGAAGGACCTCAGGAACCCTCAAGGATGCAAGGAACAACAACCTAGATACATTGGCCCATACAACGTCTTGAAACAGGTCAATGAGGCAACAAATAAACTCAATCTACCACGCCACTGCAGACTAGCACCTTCCTTCCACGTTTCATGTTTGAAGCCCGTCGTACAGGGACCTCTGGCCTCTAAGATTTCCTCTATCACTCCACCAGCACCACTGGAAATAGAAAGACAACCCCCATACCAGGTCAGGTCCATACTCAACTCTCGAAGCAGAAGGGGGAAGCTGGAGTACCTCATTTATTGGGAGGGGTATGGCCCTGAGGAACAGTGCTGGATCCCAGCTCACGACATCCTTGACCCCAGCTTATGCCAAGAATTTCACTCCAGATACCCAGAACGCCCGGGGCCCTGTCCTGGGGGAGGCCTAGGAGGAACAGTGCTCCTGGTGTGAGCCCTTTGGGGGGGAACCTGTCAGGTCTACTCCTGCATCCACCACCACGTATGTTTCCCAGAACACACCGCGGCTTACAAACATGGCCACCAAAGACTACACTTCCCAACAACCATGGACTTTGTCTCTTTCACAGCCACCTAATTACTAATCGCGCACACCTGTACACAATCACCACACCCTATATAAAGGCCTCACAAACAATTACTCACTGCGAAGTAACGCTCTGTGTTTATTTGCCTGAAGCAAATGTTCTTTCAATCGCTTTACGTATACATCGACATTCCATGTCCATTATTATGAAACCCGCAAGACACAACAAAAACACAGCTCCGATCACAGCGTCCTCCATCCTCCGGTTGTTTACGTTGTTCTTCTTTGTTTCTGTTGTTGAACGCCGCGCACAAATGACGTCGCTGTCGACTGGCTTACGTCACTTCCTAGTGCCCACTGTCGGTGCGAATGCAACCCTTTAAATGGTACTGGGAAATAGTTTGTGCAAAATCGCCAAGTACTTTAGTACTGTAAATTTAGTTCTGGAACTAAAGCAGTGCGAAAGGCCCTTATGAGGAAGAAACCTTGAGAGGAACCAGACTCAAAAGGAAACCCATTCTCATCTTCATCTGGGTAACACCAGACAATACGATTATAAATTCCCCAAAAAGTGCAATTGTGTAACCAGGAAATTCATTGTAGTTTTAACATGAAGCCTATTTTATTGAAGTTATCAATTGTTCACTGATGGAGACTTGAGTGTAAAACTGTTCGTGGCAATGGCAGTCCTAAAGCTATCATAGCAATTGATGTCCTAAGCCATTGTAGCCATACTGTTAGTATCAATTGCAGTCCAAAATCTTCATGGTTTCTGAGTAGTACTATCCACAGTAATCTCATGTATGTCCATATGGGGCCATCCTCAGCAGCAGGTGGCTTCCAAGTGATGAGATCTCCAACCAAAAGTAGGCATCAAGATGGACCAGGCAGGTCCGGAAAGCAGAAGGGGTCAGAATCACTGGTATTTCAGAAGTAGCATGTATAGCTTGACAGAGAATTACTTAAGGTGGTTTTTAAATAGAAACAACTTTTTGAACAAACAGAAGAGTGAGAGACTGAAAATGCCCAAGATTGAAAAGGCATCCGTCAAACAATTCCCTGTAAATGTGCTGTGACTATAGAAATTACAACAGGTTAAAACGAGCTCATTAATTATCCAGTATTCATGTTACATATAGAATTTGTAATTTGCATGTGTTATGTACCACCAGCTGCCACGGATGTAATGGTCAGGTGTCCACATGCTTTTGGCCATAACCATACAAAAAGACTTTAAACTATTACAAAATGTTAGACATAGGAAAAGGTAGACTGATTTTCCTTCTTTTCACAATGTTTTCATGGGAAACAAGTTAACAGTGGCTCTGTTCAAAAGACGGACATTTTACACAGAACCTGGCAGCTCTGCGGGCATATTTATATATAATAAATATTTACATGTACATTTACATTTACGGCATTTGGCAGATACCCTTATCCAGAGTGACTTAAAGAAGTGCTTTGAAAACTCTATCAATAAATATATCCTCATACTGGTTAACCAGGTCAGGGACTATGAGTACTATCAGTCTAAAATCCCCTTTTGGGGAGGTTATATGATTTAATGTGCTATAAGTACTTCATGAAGAGTTAGGTCTTTAGGCATCATTTGAAGACAGCCAGTGACTCAACTGTCCAGACACTTAGGGGATGTTCATTCTACTACCTCAGTGCCAGAAGAGAGAAGAGCCTTGATGCATGCCTTCCTTGCACCCTGAGAGATGGTGGGTCCAACCTAGCAGTGCTAGATGTTCGGAGGGAGTGTGTTGCAGCAATGGGTGTGTTTAAAGTGCTTTAAATATCGTTAAACAAATTGGACATGCATTATTAGTTTTTCGTCAGTGGTTTGCTCCAGTAGCCTGAACTAAATACTGCTTTACTCAGATACAAAATAAAACCATATTCCTACCATATTTCTGTACACACAGTAGAATTGTTTTTTGTTTATAGAGCTATTGTTATCTTGTTTCTTGATTTGGGAAAGACATTCTTTTGAAATATAGTTACCATGCTTACTCTGTCACATTACAGTAAATAGAAGATGGAAAGCTTGCCATGGGGCTTTGTCATGTTAGCACCTGTATACTGCAGGACTACACTACCAATCAGACCCAGCACATCACATGACCAAGTCACATGCCTCACTGATCACTCACATCTGTTTCTTGTTTCACCTTATTAATATTATTATTTAAGTTCTCGATTCTGTGTGTCCCTTTGTCAAGCTTTTGTCATTTGTTGTCATGTGTGCCATGTTATCACCTATAATCTGCATGTTCCTTGCCTCATGTTCATAGCTTATGGTTATAGTTCTTGTTTTTCTCCTTGTTTGTTTCTGCTGTGTTTCCTGTAATAAAACTGCCTGTATTTGCATCTGCCTCCACTATCAATACCTGACCCACCCTGGATGCTGCAGGCATACTGGAGTTTTATAAGGAATTTATGGTACAAAACTGAAACACTGTTCATCCCAGGTGATGCATCCCCTCATCAGGATCTTGTGATCTCCCTGGACAGCTCTCAGGTCTCACATTCTGTCACCGCACCTTGGGGTAACCATGGACAATCAACTGTCCTTCTCCTCTCACATTGCTAATTGGACACACTCATGCCAATTTCTTCTTTACGACATGACTGGACTACTTCAACTTGCTCTTGGCAGGTCTGTCTCTGTGAACCATTTGACCCCTGCAACTGATCCACCCCATTGCTATGCTCCTTCCACTGGCTTCAGATTTAAAACACTGATGCTTGCCTACAAAGTGAAAAATGGACCAGCACCCACCTAACTTAAAGCACTTATCACACCCCCGACTGCACCATGCTCCCTCCGATCCTCTAGTACTGCTCCCCTGGTTCCACAATCTGTCAGGGCACAAGGAAGGCATGCATCAAGTCTTTTCTCTGTTCTGGCAATTAGTTGGTAGAATTAACTCCCCCAGATGTCCGAACAGCTGTGTCAGTGGCTGCCTTCAAATGAGGATTAAAGACTTAACTCTTTATGGAGTACTTAAATTGGCACAAAATTTTTTTTATACCATCTTCATTCCCCAACAGAGTTTTTTTTTTTTTTTAGGTCTGTGACCTATTGGACCAGTATCTGGATATATTTATTGATAGAGACTTTAAAGCATTTCTGTAAGTCGAATTGGATAAGGGCATCTGCCAAATGCCATAAATGTAGATGTAAAACAAACTTATCCTGGAGCAACGGGGCAGCTCTATATGCTCAATGCTGAATTGGCTTGAGGCGTGGCTTTCTCTGAGAAATCTTTTGGGGGGCTCCTACCCAAGTATTGTCTCTTCCCCTCCTTGCCCCACCTTGTAGCTCTGCTGAGGATGTCTCTCTGTCACTCTGTCCCTCTGCCCCTCTGCTTTGCAGAGGATGTAACTAGGCTTCTCGGTTCTCCTAAGGATGTTATTCCACCTTCCTGTCCCATTGAGGATGTCACTCCAGTTCCCTGTTTTGCTGAGAACATCACTCCGCCTCCCTGCTTCACTGAGGACATTGCTCCTCCTCCCTGCTCCACTGAGGACGTCGCTCCTACCCCCCACTTTGTAGTGTACTGCAATGGCTTCGCAATGGAAATCGTTCCACCTTCTGGCATTGCCGTGGCTGTTGCGCCACCCCTTAGCTCTGCTGAGGACATTGCTCTGCCTCACTACTCAACTGAGGACGTTGCTCTTTCCGCTTGGTCCGCTAGGGTTACCCATCAGCCCCAGCACATCACAAGACCACGTTATGTCATGCCTTACTGATCACTCACACCTATTTCCTGTTTCACCTAATTAGTATCACTATTTAAGATCTGGATTCTGTGTGTCTCATTGTCAAGCTTTTGTCATTTGTTGTCATGTGTGCCATGTTATCACCTATATTCTATATGTATGTTCCTTGCCTCGTGTTCATAGCTTATGTTTATAGTCCTTGTTTTTCACCTTGTTTGTTTCTGTTGTGGTTCCTGTAATAAAACTGCCTGCATTTGCATGTGCCTCCATTACCAATACCTGACAGGTGTCTAGTACAGATAATGGCACTGTGTTACACCCCTAATTTACATAACTGTTTTTTTAATGTGAAGATGTATTTAAAATGCAACAACCAAAAAGATTACAAAGGTTCAGTGCTAATTGTATGAAATGCCTGCTGACTTTTGATTTGATTGGCTGAAGACAGCCATGTTTTTAAATTCATTCGGTGATGATTAAAAATCCAGTTACAGATTAGAAGAATGATGCAGCACACGAAATCCACTCAATTAGACTATTGGTTAATAATAATAATAATAATAATAATAATAATAATAATAAATTTTATTTATACTGCACTTTTCATTTGAGGCAAATCTCAATGTGCTACAAGGTATAAGATGTACGAGTTAGACAGCAATGCAAATGATCAACTCCTAAAAAATAATAAATGTCAACAGAGACAGCTCAGGGACAAAAGGGAGAGCCCGACCACATTCTGGAGGTGCTCAATGAGGATTTTGTGATCCACTGTGTCAAGTGCTGAAGAAAGGTCCAGTAAAATGATGATGGATGGTGAACCAGTGTCAGTTGCCTTTAGCAGGTTATTCGTAATTCTGACCAGAGCAGTTTCTGTACTATGAGTAGAGTGGAAGCCTGACTGGAACTATTCCACTTTTCCTGCAGCTGGATGGCAACCACTTTCTCTATCACTTTAGATAGAAAAGGGAGATTTGAAATGGCCTGTAGTTGGATGAAAATTCTGGATCTAATGTGTTCTTCTTGAGAAGAGGCATGATAATAGAAGTTTTAAGCAGCTGTGGAACCAAGGCAGATTGTAGAGAGCTGTTCACAATTTAGATGATGAGGGAACTTAGTCTTCTGTCATGTGCACACCAAGAAACTTGAAGCTTTTGACTCTGTCCACACTTGTTCCGTTGATGTGCACATTAGCACATTTGAATCGCACCTCCAGGGTCGGGCGTTTAATTCCCGCCTCTGTTCTGTGTGCTTGGAGTTTGCATGTTCTCCGCCTGCTTTGGGGGTTTCCTCTGGGTATTCTGGTTTCCTCTCCCAGTCTAAAGACATGCGTTGTAGGCTGATTGGCATCTCTAAATTGTCCATAGTGTGTGAATGGAGGTGTGTGCGATTGTGCCCTGCAATGGACTGGCATCCCATCCAGGTACAGAAGATGGATGGATTACTGTCTCTACAACATTCTGTGAGCTAGTTCACCTCCTCCCTATACACTGACTCATTGTTGTTGCTGATCATGCCTACAACTGTAGTGTCATCAGCAAACTTGAAGATGTGATTTGAGCTGTACTTTGCAGCAGAGTCATGAGTCAGCAGGCCCTGGGGAGTACTGGTGTTCAGAGTGTTGGTGCTGGAGGTGGTGTTGCTGATCCTAATGGACTAGGGTCTCCTGGTCAAAAAGTTAAGGATCCACTTGCAGAGAGTGGTGATGATTGTGTTGAATGCTGAACTGAAGTGGGATGATTGTGTTGAATGCTGAACTGAAGTCTATAAACAGCATCCATACATAATTGTACTTTTTATCCAGGTGGGTCAGAGAAAGGCAGATGATAGCAGATATAGTATCCTCCTTTGAGCAGTTAGGGTGGTAGGCATGCTGGAATGGGTCTAGTGTGGTGGGAAGACTGCTCTTTATGTGTTTCATGACTAGCCGCTTGAAGCACTTCATGATGATAGGTGTGAGTAGTCATTCAGGCAGGACCCAGACTAGTTCTTCAGCATACGGATGATGGTGGTCATCTTGAAGCACACAGAAACCACTGCTTGGCTCAGGAAAATGTTGAAGATATCTGTAAGGACATGTGCAAGCTGATCAGCATATTCCCTGAGCACCTGACCAGGTATATTGTCAGGACCAGCAGCTTTCCGTTGGGTTAACTCGGGGCAAAGTTTTCCTGACATCCGCTGCATGCAGACAGAATACTTGGTCGGTGGAATTTGGGATGGTCTTTACCATGAGCATATTGCTCTTTGCTTCAAACCATGTGTAAAAGTCATTAATGCATATGGGAGTGAGACATCACCATCACAGACATGTGGTGGAGCTTTGTAATCTGTGATGGCCTGAATACCATATGCTGTGTGTCCTTGGTGTTTAGGAAGTGACCGTGGATTCTTTCTGCATAGTTGTGCATTGCCTGTCAGATAGCCTGGGACAGATTGGCCCTTGCTGTGTGGAGGGCTGCCTTGTCATCTGATCTGAAGGCAGTGTCTCAGGTTTTCAGTAGAGAGCACACTTCGGCAGTCATCAACAGTTTCTGGTTTGCACATGTGGTGATGGTCTTGAAGGAACTCACTTCATCTATGCATGTGCTAATGTAGGCAGTCACTGATGCTGTGTATTTCTCCAAGTCTGTGGTGTGGTTGTATGTAGAAGCCTCTCTGCACATATTCCACTCTGCGTGCTCAAAACAGTCCTGAAGTGTTGAGATGGCTCCCTCAGTCCTGGTTCTCACCTGTTTCAAAACCAGTTTGGAATGTTTCAGAAGTGGTCTGTATGCTGGGATTATAGTGGCATGCAGCCCTGAAAGCACAGTGAATGTTGGCGTAAACAAGGTCTCACGTGTTTGTTCCACGGGTTGTGAAATCAACATGCTAGTTGAATTTTGGCAGCACTGATTTCAGGTTTGCATAGTTCAAGTCCCTGGCGACAAGGAAAAATCGGTTGGGGTTTGCTGTATGTAGGTTACTGATATAACCATATATATTACTCTACAAAAGTAAAATGCGCTGGCGTTCCCTCGTCAAAGTTCCCTCCTAGGTTCCTAAGAAACAGCTAGAACTTAACTCCACACCTATCAGTGATGATACCCAGACATTTACAGACATCTTCAGAACATTCTAGTGAACATGTAGTTCATGTTTAGTTAAAATCCGTATGAGCAGCCATGAAATATACTGTATATAATGATTTGTGGCTTTCATCAAATATTGTTTTGACAGGTCTAGGTCAAAGGTCATCAAGAATGTTATGTATGTGTCAAAGATTAATGATGAAAGGATTCCATTGAAAATCTAAATGTGATTTGAAACTCAGAAGTTAAAAACATATGTGTAAAGGAATGCACCCCCCCCCCCACACACACACACGCACACAAACGAAACACAAACACAACCCACAGATGTTAAATGAGTAAAGGAATGTCCCTCAGCCCCCCCACACACACCCCATACCCCCCACAGATGTTAAATGAGTAAAGGAAGCACCCCCCCAACATACACACAAAGCCACCCACCATCCATATTGTGTATTGTCAAATGGTAGAGTGTTTTGTTTTCAATGCAGAACAAGGGGTAGTTTTTCAAGGGGGGTTTTCAAGTTGTCAGTACCGGGTCACATCCACTGGAGCAGTGCTACTGAAACCGTAACTTTTTATTAATGTGATTGGAAAAAGTTCTGTAAATGCTGTCATTTCTTGTCTACATTGTTAGGATGGATTTCTTTTCACTAGAGGCCTACGTGCTTTGCATCTAATTATTTCATTTCGTTTATGGGATTTTGGGAAGAAACATGTATTCCAACTTGAATGTCTACTTGGAAAAGATTATATGCTGGGGCAGGTACATAGATGATATTTTTCTAATATGGTCTGGTTCAGAGGCAGAACTTATACAGTTCCATTCATATCTAAATAACACTAACAGCAATTTGAAGCTCAGCCTAGACTTCTCTCCAACTGAAATCCATTTCTTTGATTTAAAGATCTTTAAAGATCACAATGGTGACTTACACACTTACTTTTTTAGGAAACCAACTGATTGAAACCCCATTCTAAGGGCACACAGTTTCCAACTTCCTTGGTTGATAGACAGCGTTCCCTTTGGTCAGTTTCAGAGACTTAAACACATCTGTGACTCAGAAAAAGACTTAGAAAGAAAGGCTCAAGACATGAATCAAATATTTAAGAAAAGATATGTTTCCATCCTAAAGGTCTCCGATCATCAGATACTTTATGAGGGGCCATGAGATTCTTAAGCAAATCTACCACGTGAGATCCTTTGATAGTTTTTCTTTTAAAAACAAATTCACCTTCATCATTCCATGAAACAATTTCACCAGATTTTAAATTTTTTTCCATAATGTATGGAGCATTTTTTTTGTTCCTCGCAGAAATGTTAGCAAGTACCTCTTGTATGATTTCATTTGTACGATTTGGGAGTTTGTGGACCTTTGGTCACTGTTGCTTCTGTTTTGTTTTCTGGTATTTTCGGTAGAGACAGGGCCAGTTGAGAGGCTTCCTGGTCTCCTAGTTTAACCAAGTTTAAAAATTGTTGCAGGGCCTATGCGTAGAGTTTTCAGTCCTTGACAAAATGAAAATGCTTATAAAAGTAACAGTTACACTGACCAAAGGCAGAAGAAATCCTAAAGATTAATTGATAGCTTCCTTTTTGTTTCTACAGATGCTCTTTTACCCGCAAAGAGTTTTTATGTTTTTTTAATACCAGATACTGTTTTGTCATCAGTGGTATGTTCCCTCTGCACATTTAAAGCAAGTTCACATACGCTCAGTATGAGATCTGCGGATGCATCACATAGCATTTTTTTTATAGGGATTTTCTGAATTGACATTGTTTTTTAAATACTTTAAAGTTTTTGTTTCTTCAGAACATACACAACCGGATTCTCTCATGGAAAAAGCTCTGGCCGGATACAGAGCACTTCCGGTGTTTGTGCTTTCAGGTCAACAAGTAAATATCCGTAAAGGTCTAGCGGTGGCATCTTGAAAACATTCTAAAAAGTACTTGCTGTTACTCAGATATATTTGATGGGCTAGTATGCTGATGTGTTATTTGTCTCTAGGGTTTTTAAAAAGAACCATGTAGTTGGTGTTCAGGTTGATTGTTCTACTTGTCTTGCCTTGAAAAAACAGGTTTTGAATGAGATAGGTGACGCTCAGTTCAATTAAATTAAATTAAATTTTATTTGTATAGAGCTTTTAACAATGGATATTGTCACAAAGCAGCTTTACAGAAATAAATACATTCAAATTAAATTAAATCAAAATAAATTGTAAATATGTGAATTTATCCCTAATGAGCAAAGTCAGAGGCGACGGTGGCAAGTAAAAACTCCCTGAGATGATATGAGGAAGAAATCTTGAGAGGAAACAGACTCAATAGGTAACCCATCCTCATCTGGCTGATAACAGATAGTGCAATTATAAATAAATCCCTTCCATAACTTTGTACTACATGGACAAATAGTGCAATTGTGCAACCAGTAAATTTATTACAGTTTTCACATGAAGTCTGGTTCGATGAACCTATCCACTGTCCACTGATGGAGACCTGAGTGCAAAACTACTCATAGCAACCGCAGCCCTAAAGCCACCACAACAATCACAGTCCCAAGCCATCACAGTACAACTGCCAATATGAGATCCCCAAGCCATCTCCATGGCCCCCAAGTGGCACCATCCCCAGCAATCCCAGTGATCTTCAGGCTGTCCACATGGGGCCACCCCAGCAGCGATATCCAACCAGAAGTAGGGCATCAGGATGGATCAGGTAGGTCTGGGGAGCAGAAAGGGTCAGAATCACTGGTATCTCAGGAGTAGCATGTGTAGCTTGATGGGGGGGGATTGGTAGGTAAGCTTTTGTTCCGTAATGGTTAAGGACAATGTACTTTGCATGCAGAGTGCAAGCAGGGACCCCAGCAAGACTAGTTGTGACAGCATAACTAAAAGGCAGAGCCAGAAAGTAACACAGACATGAGCGCACCCTGGGACATAAAGCGGCCAGCCACTCCACCGTCGACAAAGCTGAGTGAACGCGTGAGAGTGGGGTGGGTGGGGGGTGGGTGACAGCTCTATGCCTGTGAACCCTCCAGATCTGCCCCTTTACCTAAGAAAAAACTATTCACAAAAGGCTTGACTAAACAGATATTTTTTCAGCATAGATTTAAATACTGAGACTGTGTCTGAGCCCTGAACACTAATTGGAAGGCTGTTCCATAACTGTGTGGCTTTGTAAGAGAAAGCTCTACCCCCTGCTGTAGCCATCACTATTTGATGTACCAACTAATAGCCTGCACCTTTTGATCAAAATAGGCGTGTCGGATCATAAAAGACCAAAAGTTCGCTCAGGTACTGAGGCACGAGACCATTCAATGCTTTATAGTTCAATAGTAGTATTTTATAATCAGTATGAAATTTGATTGGGAGCCAATGCAGTGTGGATAAGATAGGGGTGATATGGTCATATCGTCTGGTTCTAGTAAGGACTCTTGCTGCTGCATTCTGGACTAACTGGAGCTTGTTTATGCACCTACTGGAACATCCAGACAGTAAGACATTACAATAATCCAACCTAGAGGTAACAAAAGCAAAGACTAATTTTTCTGCATCGTGTAATTATGTTATATTTCTTATCTTAGCAATATTTCTGAGATGAAAGAAAGCTATCCTAGTAATATTATCTACATGAGTTTCAAAGGAAAGACTGGAGTCAATAATCACACCTTTTACTGCTGCACATGATGAAACAGAAAGGCCATCCAGAGTTATTATGTAATCAGAAAGCTTACTTCTAACTGCATGTGATCCTAGTACAAATACTTCTCTCTTGTCAGAATTAAATAAAAGAAAGTTAATAAACATTCAGTGTCTAATGTTCTTTACACATTCCTCAACTTTAACCAACTATTAAGCTGGTGTCTGTCATCTAGCTTTGCTAAAACATACAACTGTGTGTCTTCAGCATAACAGTGGAAGCTAATATCATGTTTACAAATAATTTTGCCCAGAGGTAGCATATATAAAGAAAAGAGCAGTGGGCCTAAAACGGAACCTTGAGGAACACCAAACTTTACCTTAGAATGCATACAGAAGTCACCATTTATATCTACAAGGCCGTTCCCTTAACGCCTACAACATTTTCTAGTCTTTCAAGGAGAATAGCATGATCAATGGTATCAAAAGCCTGCACTAAGGTCAAGCAACACAAGCAAGGAGACACAACCCTGATCAGAAGCCAGTAGCAGCTCATTTACCACTTTAACCAGTGCTGTCTCTGTGCTGTGATGAGGCCTAGATCCTGACTGATACATTTCATGAATGTTATTCCTATGTAGGTATGAGCATAACTGCTGTGCTACAACATTTTCTAGGATCTTGGAGATAAAGGGGATGTTTGATATTGGCCTATACTTGGACAATTGACCAGGGTTGAGGTCAGGTTTTTTAATCAGAGGTTTGATAACTGCTAGTTTAAAAGATTTAGGACATAGTCAATGCTAAGGGAAGAATTGATTATTTTTAGAAGAATCGATTTTAGGTTCGATTGCTTCTGGAATTATCTGTTTGAAGAAACATGTAGGTAATGGATCTAGTATACATGTTTATGATTTTGATGAGGAAGTTAGTGAAATTTGTTTGGTCTCGAAGGGGAGTAAAACAGTCTAATTGTTGATCTGATATCATTATATTATTATCTACAAGGTTAGTTATAAAACTGTTTGGTTTTAAATTAATAGTCTGAATTTTTTGCCTGATATTTTCAATTTTACCATTGAAAAAATTCATGAAGTCATCACTGCTATATAATGATTGTGTGCACGTTTCTACTGTGGTCTTGTTCCTAGTTAATTTTGCTACAATACTAAATAAGAATCTGGGATTAGTTTTGTTATTTTCAATTAGGGTGGAGAGATACATTGATCTAGCAGCACTCAGAGCTTTTCTATAGCTCAGAAGGCTCTCCTTCCAAGCTGTTTTTAAATACTACCAATTTAGTTTGACGCCATTTACGTTCTAATTTTTGAGTAGTCTGTTTTAAGGTGCATGCGTGATTGTTATATCAGGGTGCTAGTTCAAGAGTAGTTTCAGGTGTGAATTGTGGGCAGAGCTTACTAAGATGTACTGAAGGTCATCTGCTACAGACACTAGTGTTTCAGAAGCATATTTTGCAATGGTTAGACACATAAATTTAGATAGAGAGTGCGAAGTTTAGTAGTATTTATTTCTTCTTGCTCATTTAAGTGTTACATGTTCCCTCTCAGCCCTCATCCACAAACCAGAAGCGGAACTACCAGTAACCTCATCTACCCTCCTCTGTTGTCTCAGTCTCAAACAGTGGTGGTACGTGGGCTCTGAAACTACCAGTCTGCTGTAAAGAAGGCTGATTTCATCCCAACATTAGCTTCCCATTACTCTCTTGACTTTCTGGCACTAACTGAGACCTGGATCTCTTCACAGAACTCAACTACACCGGCTGCTCTATCCTCTGCTTATGCTTTCTCTCACACTCCACGAGAAGCTGGCGGGGGTGGTGGTACAGGTCTGCTACTGTCTTGGAGATGCTGCTTCACACCTCTCTCCCTGTATCATCTCAACATCTCATCCTTTGAATTCCATGTAGTTACAGTTACCTCCCCGATCAACCTTATCATTGTCATCTACCGCCCTCCTGGTCCCCTAGGGGCCTTCCTTGAAGAAATGGACATGCTCCTCAGTCTTTTTTTCCTACTGACAGCACCCCTCTTACTGTCCTCAGAGACTTCAACCTCCCCTCTGACAAACTCCAGTCCTCTTGCCTTCTCCCTCTTCTGCATTCCTTCTCCTTGACATTCAACAGCTGCCCTCCCACACACAAGGAAGGAAATGCCCTGGACCTTGTATTCAGCCACCCCTCTCCAGCTACAGACATCAATGCTACCCCACTCCACATCTCTGATCATCACTTGGTATCATTCACTATCACCCTCCCTATCCTGTCTAAAACTAACTATCAATACTTCTCTCCCATTCATCGAAACCTCCACTCTATCTCCCTTTCTTCCATAGCTTCTTTTACCCTATCATCCCTTCCAGACCCTGACTTTTTTTCCTCCCTACCATTGGATTTAGCCACAGGCACCTTCCTGTCCTCACTTTCCTCATCCTTGGACCTCCTCTGTCCTCTATCTTCTACACCCAGCAAGATTTCCTGCCCTGTCCCTTGGCTATCAGATGTGTTACACAGTAATCAGAGGGAATTAAGAACAGCAGAGAGAAAGTGGAAGAAATCACAACTAAACACATATCTTGCCTCTTACCATGCTCTCCTGTCCAAATTCTCATCTGAAGTGACTTCTGCTAAGACTGTCTTCCACAAGGAAAAGCTGGAAACCTTTGCACAAGATCCTCGCAGGGTCCACAACATATTTTTTTACTACTCAACCCACTAGCTCCTCCTTCTCCATCCTACCTGACGGCTGAAGACTTTGCCACCTTTCATGATGAGAAGATTGAAAAAATGTGCCAGACCTTCACTTCTACCCCAATTCCTACACTACACACTGAGGATTCCCCTTCTCCTTTGCTGGCACATTTTTCTAAAATAGCAACAGAAGAAATCCTGTCATCTTGTCCTGCAATACTACCACTATCATCAATGGCTCCATAACATCTGGTCATGTACCAAATGCATTCAAGAGAGCAAGGGTTATTCCCATCCTGAAGAAACCCACTCTGGATCGCTCTGACATCAGCAACTACTGACCTGTATCACTTCTCTCTTTTCTTTCTAAAATCCTCAAATGAACTGTCTACAATCAACTGTCTCTCTATCTCTCACAGAACAACCTCCAAGATCCTAACCAGCCTGGCTTCAAACCGGCATATTCCACAGAGACCGCCCTTTTGGCGGTCACTGAGAAGATACATGGTGCTAGATCAGCCAAACTGTCGTCCGTCCTCATCCTTCTTGACCTTTCAGCAGCGTTTGACACTGTGAAACACAAGACTCTCTTGTCCACCCCCATGAGTCTAGAAATTTGTGGTGCAGCATGGCAATGCTTTGCTTCCTACCTGGAATGTCAGTCATATCAGGTGGCATGGAGGGGATCCACATCTGCTCCCTGCAGACTCTCCACTGGTGACCCATAAGGCTCAGTACTTGGTCCTTTTCTGTTTTCCCTCTATATTCGATCTCTTGGTGCGGTCATATCATCACATGGGTTTTCATACCACTGCTATGTGGATGACACTCAACTCATCCTCTCCTTCCCTCCCTCAGACACTCATGTTTCTGCTCAGATCTCAGCATGTCTCATCTCATCATGGATGACAGCTCATCAGCTGAAACTTAATCCCAGCAAAACTGAACTGCTGTTCATCCCAGGTGATTCGTCCTCATGTCCGGATCTTGCAATCTCCCTGGACAACTCTCTGATCTCACCTTCAGTTATTGCATGCAACCTTCTGGTAACCATGGACAATCAACTGTCCTTTTCCTCTCACATTGCTAATCTGACATGCTCATGTCAATTTCTCCTTTATAACATCAGAAGGATTCATCCATTTCTTTCCACACAGGCCACTCAGGTGGCCCCTTGTCATTTCGAGACTGGACTGCTACAACTCGATCCTGGCAGGTTGGACTCTGAGTGCCATTCGACCTCTGCAACTGATCCAGAATGCAGCTGCAAGACTGGTTTTCAACCTTCGTAAGTTCTCCCAAACCACCCCACCGCTATGCTCCCTCCACTGGCTTCCTGTAGCTGCCCGCATCAGATTTAAAACACTGATGCTTGCCTACAAAGCCAAAAATGGACAAGTACCCACTTATCTCAAAGCACTTATCACATCCCGCACTGCACCACACTCCCCCCAATTCTCTAGCACTGCTCGACTGGTCCCACCATTTCTCAGGGTACAAGTAAGGCATGCATCGAGAATGTTCTCTGTTCTGGCAACTAAGTGGTGGAACGAACTTCCCCTAGATGTCCGAACAGCAGAGTCAATGGCAGTCTTCAAACGATGTCTAAAGACTTACCTCTTCCTAACGTACTTAAATTAGCACTTTAAAAAAAAACTTTGTATTGTCTGAGTGCTTGTTACTATATTACCTCCCCAACAGAGTTTTCGGACTGATGGTATTCTTAGTTTGTGACCTAGCGAACCAGTCTCAGAATGTATTTATTGATAGAGACTTCAAAGCACTTTTGTAAGTTGCTCTGGATAAGGGTGTCTGCCAGATGCCATAAATGTAAATGTAAATGCACATATTATGACACATTTTAAATAAATTGAGATAATAATCTGAGACTTCAGACTGTGGAAATGTGACTATATTTTCTATATTTAATCCGAATGTTAGTATTAAATCAAGAGTGTGAGCATCATTATGAGTGGGTCCTATTATGTTCTGATTAACCCCTACTGAATCTAGAATGGACACAACCGTTGTTCTCAGAGGGTCTTCTTGGTTATCAAAATGAATATTAAAGTCTCCAACAATTAATGCTTTGTCTAAAGAAACAACCAGGCTAGAGATGAAATCCACAAATTCACGAAGGAATTCAGAATATGGCCCTGGGGGTTTGTAAATAATAATTAGCAGAATCATCTGGGTAGACTTAATTTTTTGTGGCTACGTATTTTATGTTGGTATGAAGAACTTCAGTTGAATTTATGAGCAGGTTTTTGTGTGATGCCTAGAATATCATTAATTATTTATATAACATAAATAAATGCGACACATCCTCCTCTGCCATTTAGACAGGTCTGATGTATATAACTGTATCCAGGAGGACTAGCTTCATTTAATGCTACATACTCATTTGGTTTAAGCCACGTTTCTATTAAACACAGTACATTAAACTCCTGATCCGTAATAGTGTCATTAACAATAAGTGCTTTAGACATAAGAGATCTAATATTTAACAGTCCTAGCTTCAGATCAAAGGTGCTGGCTGTGCATTTGGTATGAATTAATTATATTAATTGGGTTACTAAAATAAACTGTCTGAGTATTTCTACATTTTTGTTTAGCTTGGAGAACAGACACAGTCTCAATATGTTGGAACCTGAGTGACGACTCAACTGCAGTTAGCAGACGGTTGGTTTAGCCTGCTTGTCTGCTCCCTGGCCTTGGCTCTGGATTATCACCAATTAACTAGGCCTGTTCTGAGACTATGTGCTATGCTGCAAGAAATGAGAGCAGCACCTTCCCAAGTGGGATGGATACCGTGCCGCCCTAACAGGCCAGGCCTGCCCTGAAAATGTTGTAGCCAGTGCTGAAGATCAAAGATCACTCCGGAGAGCCGAGGTTCGAGGCCACACTCATCAATTCGCTTCCCGAACTTACAGAGCTATTTACTGGCCACACTCTTTTCACACTTATTTACATTTTTACTGCTATCTATCAAAGCCCACTTAACAGTAAACACAATACTTATTTACAGGCTTTAGTGCTATCTATCAAAGCCCACTTAACAGTAAAGCAATTCATCGAATGCGCATGACGTCGAAACCCCCTCTCCGTTATTTGTAGGTCATCTGGAGCAGCCTTTTACAAGTGCTTAAGCTGCCACAGGCAACCCACAAGCGAACCACTCAAAACCAATATTCTAATGGCAAAGAAACTGCCTTACTTTTTTATGCTGGCACTGGTTTGAGTGGATCGCTCCCAGAAGCCCGCCACAGCTCAGCCCTCCTGGCTCCTACCCAGTCCCATCTGGGGTGCCAATTGTTGTAGCCAGTGCTGAAGAGCCGAGGTTCGAGGCCACAGACTTTATTCTTTCAAAAAATAAAGCCGAGAGGTTCTCTGCAGAGAAAGCTCCCCAACTCTTCAGAGGGCCATTCTTATATACATTTACATGAACAAAAACTTCCACATTCAGTTTTTCACAAGACCCAACATTCCCATATATGCTTATGTTAGTGTTTAAGGCAGCTTTTCTTACTTAAATTTACAGCTTGTTCCTGCTATCCCCACCTAGCAGGATACCAATGCCTATGTAAGGTCATATAGATCATGTTCAAGCCTAGGATACTGATGCCTATGTAAGGTCATAAAGATCACTTTCAGGCCTCCGTGTCACCTTGTGCACTATACCGGATCCATACATCTACAACATTGAGGAATACATGTTATCAAATATGAGTACACATTTCGTGGTTAACATTTTATGGTTACAATATTTCTATAAAAACTACTCCAATTATCTATAAAGCCCACATTGTTTTCGGAGCACCACCTGGACATCCAGCAGTTCAGCGACCATAACCTGCCATAAGCTACATCGCCACACCACATTGGGATGGGGCCAGAGCATACTACAGCATTAGACATTGTCTTCACTAATTTACACACCTCTACAATGTTACTCTTAACAATGTCGTATATCATTAGCTCCTACATGAATAAATATCTTTGAAAACCTATTCTTGCCTAAGACCCTAAGTTTACCTGCTATGTCCGCCGCCCTGGCTCCTGATATACACCTAACTAGTGCTGCTGGTGCCCCTGAAGGCCTAGCTAATTTTACATGCCTTAAGATAGAGTATCCTATAACCAGAGCTCTTTCAGGTTTCTCAGCGGGTGCTTCACAGAGAAGAGCAAACCTGTTAGACAAATGAAGCAAAGAGGAATGGTGCCCCCGTGGGCGAGCCTTAGCGTTAGCTTTGGCTTTGCAATTATGCTGCTGATTCGTCACCCATTCTCCCTGTTGTGAGGGCTCTAATGCCGGAGTTGGGGGACTGCTACCTCCGCCTAAGGCATCCACACTTTCCCCTACAGAAACTATGCTGCTCTCACTCTCACTCCCACTAACCCTCTCTAGAGTCTGGATGCAAACCTCTAATGCTGCAATCTTCTCCATCAGAGAGCTAACTAATATACACGAGATTATGCTCAGATTTCTGTGGCGGGTGTATTTTGTAAAAGCCTTTTCTACTGCATCATTCTTATTGGCAGATTCCATCAAGTCATCAATTACAAATAAGTTTGTTTTGCTTGGGGAAATAGTTTGTAATCACACAAAGAATCAGGGATTCTTTGCAGAAAATTTATATTTATTCTGGTCATCAATTCATTGTACAGAGGTTGCCAACAAGTGTAACACCAGACAATGTTTTTGGGAACTACTGACAATGCTTCTTTACAGTTTTCCAACAACATATTGATAAAATATGATATAAAATATTGATATAAAATCTCTTTAAAAAGAAATAAGAGGGATAATAAAAATTGCATTTTGTTTTTTATATACTACTGGCCTGAATAAGCTATTTCACATAACAGATGTTTACATATAGTCCACAAGACAAAGTAATAGCAGAATTGACACAAATGAACGAGTTCAAAAGTTTACATATGCTTGATTCTTAGTTCTGTGTCTTGTTACCTGGATGATCAATGACTGTTTTTATGTTTTGTGATAGTTGTTCATGAGTCCCTTGTTTGTCCTGAGCAGGCAAACTGCCCAGTGTTCTTCAGAAAAATCCAGGCCCTGCATATTATTATTATTATTATTATTATTTTACTTTTGAACAGGATAATCGGTGTAAATTGTTATTATTTTGTTTAAAGATCTTATTTTTTTCATTTAGTACTGCCCTTCCAGAAGACAAAATAATAACAATTTACACTGAACATCTTGTTCAAAACTTTACACCCCCCCCCAGCTCTTAATGTAGTGTGTTGCCTTCTTGAGTGTCAGTGAATGTTTGCACCATTTGTTATAGTTGTATATGAGTTCCGCAATTGTCCTCACTGTGAAAAGATTGATCTCTACATCATGTAGCCACTGTTGGAAAGGGGTCAAATATGCAGAAGATGCTGGAAAAGCAAATAATGTGCATGACCTGGAGGATTTTTTTTATCACTATTATTTTTTAAAAATTATTAATATTTTGCAGATTCTGCAAGGTGTATATAAACTTATGACCCCAACTGTATTATGACAGAACTTCTTAAAAAAGGCATCGACAAATCCGTACCCTTCGGTCACCCACTCCTCTCTGTGAAAATCAATACATCATAAGATATTAGCTATACGAAATCCTGTTTCCTGTCTAGTCTCGAAATCATAAAATATGTATTTTTCATCCACTTCTTCTTCCTTAGCCAGTTGTATAAAACAACTATGCCCAATATCTGTATCAACTTTTTCACTTCTGTATCAAGAGTTTTCACTTCCCCTTAGAGCACATGTTTTTTATTATTAAAAGGGTTCTGTGTTTCACACATAGAATATACACCTTCGCTCAACTGAAACTTTGACCTAGACCTGTCAAAACAATATTTGATGAAAGCCACAAACCATTATATCTATCCTGAATAATAGCAATTTGAGAAAACCATATCTGCCCCCTGATTGTGGGGGCCATACCGTTTACAAATCTCAACATGTTTTTGACAATTATTCACACTCTCCTGACTAGTGTCAAACCAAATTTGTGAAGCTTGGCAAAAATTCTAGGACTAGTTCACAAAAGTAGCTTTCACATATTATGGAAATTATCACAAATTTGAGTGGACATAGCTAAATTCTCTAAAAGGCAATTTTGTATGGTTTGAGCAAAAGAATCAGGCTAAAAATATTTCACTGTGCATGTTATTTTCCAAGAGATATGCTTGGATTTGTGCAAAAATATGAATAGCATGGTTGAGTGTCAGCTGCGGACGGAGAGGAGGCAGTTTGAACCAGCAGGTAACGTGTGAGGATTCTCACCTGTGTCTTGTTACCGCCAGTCTACTTATTTGTGTCTCATTGTGTTTTCAGTGACTGCCGTAGAGAGAGAGAGAGTGGCATAGCTGGCCGAGCCTGCTACTCACACACACACACACACACACACACACACGCCTCGGAGCATGAACTTGAACTGTGAACTTGACGAAGTGAAAGCTGCGAGTCCATGACAGACCCTTTTCTGTTGATTTGTCATTTTTTGTTGAGTTTTTGAAAGTGTGCTGAAAAGCGCAAACTGAATAAAAGTGAGCCCAGAGTTCAGTGAAAAATCTGCCTCCTGTGTCTTCCTCTGCACCCTCACACACCGGGGTTCTACAGTGGTGACAAAACCCAGGATGTGGGAAGAATCAGATGCCGCCATGTAAACCGCCACACTTGTTGAAAAAGTCCCTCACCATCCACCACGACACCCAACACCAATTGCTCCTCGACCTGCGCAACGAGCAGCAGCGGCACTTGAAAAGCCCTTGTGCAGGAGCAGGCCAAGATCCGGTGGGCACTCCAGAAGCTGCTGCAGCCTACCACATCTTCAGCTGTGTCCACACATGAGGCTCACCAAGTTGGCCTCCAAGGACGATCCAGAGGCCTTCTTGGAGCTTTTTGAGTGTGCAGCAGCTGCGTGGGAATGACTGGAAGAGGAATGGGCTCTTAGACTCCTTCCCGTGCTATTGGGGGAAGCCCAGCTTGCTGCCCAGCAGCTGCCACCACGGACTCAGTTGAAGTATTCAAGCATCAAGAGGGTGGTCCTGCAGAGCTTTGACCAGACCCCTGAGGAGCACTGATGATGCTTCTAGTTGCTGCAGCTCCCAGAGATCGGCTGCCCCTTCACCTACACACAGCAGCTGAAAGACTTCTGTTGCTGGTGGTTGATGGTGGAGGAGCGGGACATAGAACAGATAATCGAGCTGGCAGTACTGTAGCAATTTGTTGCTCAACTCCCGACATGAATGGTGAAATGTATCCAGTGCCACCAGCCCACGTCCCTGGATGAAGCCGTTCAGCTGTCCCTTCTTCCTCTCTCTCCTACTCCTCCACTAGTCCCAGCTCCACAGAACCAAGGTGTGAGGGCCCCAAAACCAGCCCCCCGAACGCAGTTTCCACCCTACTTTTCCTCCTCCCCTTCTCTTTCATCTCTGATGTGTCCCCCAGATCCCTCTCTCTCTACACATTTAGAACCTTCCACATCCCCCAGGACCAGGGCAAAGCCAGGGGCAGGTTTGCAGGCATGGCAGGAAAGGCAGGCATTTCCAGGATCAGCGTTCCCTCATGAAAGCGGGAACACTGATGTGCCACAGGCCTCAAGCAGGAACATACCGCATGTCAGTGAGTATACAAAGGTGTACACATCAGGCCTTGGTGGACTCAGGGTGTAATTAGAACACCATCCATCAAAGCCTGATTCAAAGCCATTAAAGCTTGTGGGGCATTGTGATATTGGTGAAGGTGAGGTGTGTGCATGGGGATGTTCATGAGTATCCTTTGGTGCCAGTCATTATTAAATTCCGGGGGCAAAAGTTAGTTAGTCCTCGCCTCACCTGTCCACTAATTCTTGGGACAATTTGGCCAGGGTTTCAGGCATTAGTAAGAGCAGTGTTTGTGGATGGGTCCTGCAGTAGTGAGGCATGGTGTGGAATGTGCACAGTGTTGGCTGAGGCGGCAGTGCCAGGGTTGTTGACATCCGCTCTGCATCAGGGGGGACATGGATGGTGGGGAGGGCCCCTCCACCCTTTGTGGAGATTCCCCTCTGGGATTTTCCCTTGGAGCAGTTGCGTGATCAGATCCTGAGGCATGCCTTCAACCAAGTGAGTGTAACTGATGGCCAACAAATCCAGCCCAATATTGTGCTATCCCACCCATATTTTTCAGTTATTAAGGATAGGTTATTTCAAGTGATGCAGGACACTCAAATAAAGAAGAGACGATCCGATTGTTGGTACCGAAGAGTAGAGAACTCCTGTTCCATGCGGCACACATAATCCTATGGCTGGGCATTTGGGGCAGTGTTACGTCCCGTAATATTGTGGGAGGTTTGTTTTTTTTTCTATCTGCCTTGTTTTGACGTTACCACCTTTAGATCCTGGGATTGGACAACCGACCGGTCAATCTTCCCTGTTAACATGATGACGACACCCACCTCTCTGAACCAATCAGGCACCATCAGTCTACTATAAGGACTCGGAAATGACGCAAGAGGAGGGCGCGTTTTTTTCTGATAGCTCTTGTTTGTTTGTCACGCTGTCCATCCTTCCCTAGTTGTTGCAATTGTGATTTGTTAGCTTACTTTGAGTTATTTCTGATCGCTCCCTTACTTTACATGTTGTAATTACCTGCCTCTGACTTGACTCTGGCTGTTTGCCTGATTAAGCTGTGATTTGATTCCCTTTCTCTCTTTAAGAGTTGATGGTTGGATTTATCTCTTGACTCATCGTGTTGAGACAAGGATAGTATGTCACGTGACTTACACAAAGCAACATGTAGAGTATTGCTTGTATAAAAACACTAGGATAGGAGCGGGAGCTAATGCTTGTATTTATGTTTTGTTAGTGAGCGTAGTTAGATTTGTTTTGTTTTCTTTTTCTTTGTTTAGATTAGTGTTGATTTGGTAGGAGTTAGTATGTGTTTTGTTTTAATAATTTCTTTGCTTTCAGCTCCGCTCACATCTCACACGGTGGAGTTTTTTTTTTATGTATATAATTTGTAAATATCATCTTCCTTACTCTTTGACGTTCTATCGTCACTGTAAATATGCAAAGCAACCGAGTGTTTTGATGGACATAATTCCTCACTAAAGTTTTCCTGATAAGCATTTTCTGGTTTCTGTTTGATTCATTACTCCACACATCTCATTCCTTTAGTAACAGACAGCCTCCCCGATTCTAAAAACATCTTTAATTCTTTTTTTAAATTAATTTATTCTTTGTGTTGACTTCCTACATCCCTAGACGCTAATTTCAACAACAACAGCAGCCAATTAGGAAGTCGTAACATAATTGGGGGCTCGTCCCAAAGGCTCATTTGCTGCTGTAATTGGGGAGTCATTTTTTGTTATTAAATAATGAGTTGTGTGTTGTTCTGGGGTGGACAGTGTGACTTAGTTGATGGGTAGAGTACCTGTTCTTTATTATGAGGTATGTTAATGCGAATTGTGATAGTATTAAGCTTGCTCATGGCGTTTAATTTGCAAAGTTTTCTTGAGAATCCCTCGTTGGAGGTGATCGAAAAATGTAGAAAAGATGACTTGTTTTTAATAGCTACCCACTTCCAGATTCCTATTTCGAAGCAATCCTTAAAAAAACAAGTTAAAGCTGAACTGATAGATCGGCTTTGTGATTTGGGAATTTTAAAGCGGCCTGACGTTGATAAAGAGACTGATCCTGGTGGCGAGGGGCATGAGGTGTTTGAGGTAGGTAAAGAGGAGGTAGGGACAGCCGCGACGGAGACCGAGGTTGATGTCGGGGTTGTTTTGCCACCTTTTGAACCTTTTTCACCAAGTACTCCCAGTTCGAGTGGGGAAGTACAGACCAAAGTGCGGATAGCACGGCTCCATGTGGAGGCGCAGGAACGAGCGCGGGCCCGCCAAGCAGAACTGGATCTTCGTCTAGAAATCCGCAGGCTCGAAATCCAAGCCGACAAGGAGGTTAAGCTACGCAAGTTGGAGATTGAGGCGGCTAAGGTTGCTTCAGTCCCTGCTGTTCAGCAGAGCTTCCCGTCGGTGAGTGATAATTCGGCTAACTCTGGTCCCACTGCATTTGATGTGGGCAAACATATTGCTTTGGTACCGAATTTTAGGGAGTCTGAAGTGGATAGTTATTTTAATGCTTTTGAGAGAATTGCGACTTCTTTGGGTTGGCCTAGAGATGTGTGGTCATTACTACTTTAATGTAAATTAGTTGGCAAGGCTTTAGAAGTATACTCTACCTTATCTTTGGAAGATGGTCTGAAATATGACATAGTTAAACTGGCCATACTGAGAGCGTATGAGTTGGTTCCGGAGGCTTATAGACAACAGTTTCGTAACCATAAGAAGAACGCTACTCAAACTTTTGTGGAATTCGCACGAGACAAGGCGATTCTTTTTGATAAATGGTGTACCTCTAGTAAGGCTGATGACTTTGTCTCGCTTAGAGAACTTATGTTACTTGAGGATTTTAAGCAGTGTCTTCCGGAGAGGATGGTATTGTACTTAAATGAACAAAAAGTAACAGCGCTATCACAAGCTGCAGTGTTAGCGGATGAGTTCGTGCTTACCCATAAGAATGTTTTTGAGTCAACAGGCACTGAAAAGAGCTTCATATCGAGGTCTTTAGTGAATGTTCAACCGCCTAAACAAAATGGTGAGAAGCCTAAAGAGACTCGAGAATGCTTTTATTACCATAGAAAGGGACATGTGATAGCTGACTGTCTATCTTTGAAACGTAAACAGCACTCTCCAAAAAAAGAAATTGCGTTTGTTAACTCTGTTAGACCACAAACACGGTCTGAACAAAGAGATGAATTGCCAGACCCCACATATTTGCCATTCCTGTTTAAAGGTTTTGTCTCATTGACAGACAGGAAGGAGGACCAGGTTGAAGTTCAGGGGTTACGCGATACGGGAGCTGCGCAGTCTTTCATATGTGCTGATGTCTTGCCATTTTCGAACCAATCTTCAGTTGGAGCCAGTAGGTTAGTACAGAGTTTCAGCATAGAAGTTATGAAGGTGCCCATACATCGCATTCATCTTCAGTCTGACTTGGTCACAGATTTTGTGGAGGTAGGAGTATGCCCTGCGTTACCAGTGAAAGGTGTGTCTTTCATTTTAGGTAATGATTTAGCTGGTGGGAAACCAAATCTGGTGACATTGATGAGGTGAGGGAACTTGTAGTGAGCGATCCTTTGCCGTTAACAGTAACCAGTGAAAAATTCATTGAAGCTCAAAACAATGATCCTTCATTAGCAAAGTGTTTCAAATTGGCTGAGAATGGCGAATCCGGTAATGTTGCATTCTTTGTTAAAGATGGTTTACTTATGCGAAAATGGCATAAAAGTAATTCTGCAGAGAATGAATGGAACATAGTTTATCAGGTGGTAGTTCCTACGGTCTTTTGTCAGCAGGTTTTATCACTAGCGCACGATCACATGCTAGCAGGACATTTAGGGATAACTAAGACCTACAACCGCATCCTTCAACATTTTTTTTGGCATGGTCTTAAGCGTGATGTAATACGGTACTGTAAAACTTGTCATGTCTGTCAGTATGTAGGTAAACCTAACCAGGTGATTCCACCGGCTCCTTTGATTCCGATCCCCATATTGGGCGAACCTTTTGAGCATGTCATTGTAGACTGTGTGGGGCCTTTACCAAAGTCTAAGTCTGGTAACCAGTTTTTGCTCACAATTATGTGTGCTGCTACCAGATATCCAGAGGCTATTCCGCTGCGCAAAATTACAGCCAAAGCAGTTGTTAAAACTTTAATAAAGTTTTTCACTACATTTGGCTTACCAAAGGTTGTACAGACAGATCGAGGAACCAATTTTCTGTCCAAATTGTGCTCACAAGTTTTTAAGACATTAAACATTACACACCGTATATCCAGCACTTATCATCCCGAAAGTCAGGGAATGTTGGAAAGATTCCACCAGACATTAAAAACAATGTTGAGGAAATATTGTATTGAGACAGGAAACAAGTGGGATGAAGGAGTTCCATTGCTTTTATTTTCAATTCGAGAAACAGTCCAGGAGTCTCTCAAGTTTAGTCCATCAGAGTTGGTCTGGGGACCTCTGGAAGTATTGAAAGAGAAAATGTTAGGCATTGAGCATGGTGAGAAAACAAATGTGCTAGAGTATGTAAGTAAGTTTCGTGAGAGACTACAGGAATCTTGTACGTGGGCTCGAGAAGCTTTGTCTAAAGTAAATAAAACATGAAACTGTCTTATGGCCCATTTCTATTGTTTGGGCATTCCCAGCGATGTTTACAGGCCACCACAAAACTGCCATTGCACCTGCTTCCATTGATTGAGGTCCCCTCAAATAATTGGCATGGACCTTGTCGGGCCATTAGAATGGACTACATGAGGGCATTGCTTTGTATTAGTTTTAGTGGACTACGCAGTGTGATACGCGGAAGCCATGGCTCTTTACAACGTAACACACAGTGTTGCGGAGACACTCTTCCATTATCTCCTGAGTCGGCATCCCACACTCTTCTTGAACTGTATGAATTATTAGGGATTAAATTGATTTGCACCAGTGTTTACCATCCGCAAATGGATGGGCTGGTCAAGCAGTTTAATCAAACACTTCAAAATATTATTTGCAAGTTCATTCACGATGATGTTCGGAATTGGGATAAGTGACTCGAATCTCTGTTGTTTGCAGTACGAGATGTCCCACAAGCCTCCATAGTGTTTTCCCCATTTGAATTATTGTACGGGTACACGCCTCATGACATCTTGTCATCAGGGAAAATTAGGAGGAGGGACCTTCTAACATCAAAAATGAAATTCAGTACATTCTGGACCTGAAAGCAAAACTCCAGACCTTAAGTCACCTAACCCAGGAGAATTTGTGTCAGGCCCAAGAATGACAGTCCCGACTGTATGAGAGGGTACTTGGCTATGGGAATTTACACTCGTTTTACTAACTATGTTGAGCTCTAAATTACTATCAAAGTGGCAAAGACCCTTTGAGGTCACATGTTGAGTTGGAGAAGTCGACTATGAAGTCAGGCGAATGGATAGAGGTGATGCACATCTAATATACCAACTCAACCTCCTGAAACCGTGGAGAAAGGTGGTTCCTGTGGCTCTGGTGGGGATGGTTCCCGAGATGGAGTAGCTGGGATTGGAGGTAAGTCTAAAAAGTGCGGCCCAATTCACCCCTTAAGTGAGAGAACACCTCCCACTGTCCCAGACAGCACAGGAGGCCAGGTTGGAAGGGGAATTTTCTGATGTGTTTTTACCTCTACCCAGTCACACAGTCCTCATAGAACACCACATCAAGACTCCTCCAGGTGTGGTTGTACTCAGCCACCCATACCAGTTATCTGAACACAAAAAGTGTGGTTCAGGATGAACTCAAGTCTGTGCTTGACATTGGAGTAATCAAGGAGTCCCACAGTGATTGGAGCAGCCCGGTGGTCTTGGTGCCCAAGGCCGATAGGTCGGTCATTTTTTGTGTGGACTTTAGAAAAGTCAACATGGTGTCTAAATGTGATGCATGCCCGATGCCTCACAATGATGAACTGCTTGATCAGTTAGGTGTAGCTTGCTTTAATTCAATGCTGGATTTAACCAAGGGGTACTGGCAGATTCCCTTGACTTCAATATCTTGAGAAAATAGTGCCTTTCCCACTCCATTTGGGTCACACCAATTTGTCACCCTTCCGTTTGGGCTATTTGGAGCCTCAGCCACATTTCAACATGTCACAGACAGATTACTCTAGCCCAATGCATATACCACTGCTTATTTAGTTGACAATCATTTACATTAATGATTGAGAGCAGTATGTACAACATCTGAGGGCTGTCCTGAGATCTTTGAGATGGGCGGAACTCACAGCACACCCCAAGAAGTGTGCAATTGGATTGGTGGAAGTACAGTATCTGGGCATCCACTTGGGTCACGGGCAGGTGCATCACCAAATTGATAAGACAGCAGTGACTGCAGCCTTCCAGAGACCCAAGACCAAAAAGGGGGTGAAGCAGTTCCTAGGGCTGGCTGGCTGGCTGGCTATAGGAGGTTTGTACCTAATTTTTCAGATGTCACCAGCCTGCTGACTGACCTCACTAAAAAGAGAGAGCCAGATCCATTCCAGTGGACAGAGCCACACGAGTGGGTTTTGCGTGGGGGCCCACTGTTGCATTCCCCTGACTTTTCCTTTTGTTGGTGGAATTTCTGCACCATGTGACAAAGTTTAGTGTTTCCATGCCTTAAGGTTTGGGCTGTGCATCACGTTTTAATGAATAATAATAATAATAATAATAATAATAAGCAAAATCCTAACAATTCCAAAAGGGTTACAAGCACCTCATACCTGGAACCCTAATAATAATAATAATAATAACAATAATAACAATAATAAGAAGAAAAATCCTACCAATTACAATAGGGTTCCAGAAACGTTGGTGTTGGATCCCTAAATATAGATGCAAGTGGTGATCTGAGGTCTCCAAGCACTCCTTGCAAATAGCACCCCCAGTCACCAGTTCTTGTCAAGATACATAGAACAATAAAGAAATCATAGCTGAACATATTTATCAATTATCATTATTTTGTGATGATAGCACAATGTTAGCTGTGTGAAATGCCTGCTGACAGCTTATTGGCTGAAGGTGGCCATGTATTCGAAGTAATTAAATGATAATTAAAAATTCAGTAACAGATTAGCAGAACAATGGATCACGCCAAATTTCAGCTAAAATGGAATTTTGGTTACTGAGAAACAGCTAATTGAACCATATTCCGCCCCTTTCCATGACCATGCCCCAACCTGAGCAGACATCATCAGAACCTTGTACTAAATGAATTTCATGTTTGGTTCAAATCCATGTTACCAATCTTAAATTACAGCTGCTTGATTGAACAAGCCCCCCCTCCTTAGAATTGATTGACATATGACAGCCATAGTGTTTACAAATGTCAACATATTTTTGATAATAATTGAGATTCACAGAGTCCTGAGTAGTTTAACATCAATTTTGTGAAGGTTGGCCAAAAATCCCAGGACTAGTTTGCAAAAGTATGTTTTGCATACTATGCAAATTATCTCAAATTTTAAGTGGATGGAGCCAAATGTTCCGAAAGGCAATTTCGTAGAGTGTGTGAGGAAAAAAAATAAGCTGAAGAGGATTTTTCACTGTACACTTTCCAATTTTTTCTAAGAGATATTCTTGCTTTTGTGTGCACAAACAGGAATAATGCCCACCAGTGGCCAATTTCAATGAGACTCCATCATGACATTACCCTGTCAAGTGCCTGCTGATTTCTGAGTGGCTGATTGCCAACATAAAAAATCCACTTACAGATTAGCAAATAGACACACCACACCAAATTTCAGTTTGATTGCACTCAAAGTTGCTAAGAAACTATATAACCTTAGTTAACTAACCTTAGACTGGCCTCCTTTGTATGACTTCACCCCAAACTGTGCATGTGACCTCAGAATCTTGTCCTATGTACACTCACTGAGCACTTTATTCGGACCACCTGCAAACCTACTCAAATCAGCCACCTGCAAACCTAATTATCTAATCAGCCAATCATGTGGCAGCAGTGCAATACATAAAATCATGTGTATATGGGCCAGGAGCTTTGAGTATTGTTCACATCAACCATCAGAATGGGGAAAAATGTGATCTCAGTGATTTTGACCATGGCATGATTGTCTGTGCCAGATGTGCTAGTTTGAATACTACTGATCTCCTGGGATTTTCACACAAAACAGTCTCTAGAGTTTACTCAGAATGGTGCAATAAAGAAAAAACATCCAGTGAGTGGCAGTTCTGTGGACAGAAACACCTTGCTATTGAGAGAGGTCAATGGAGAATGGACAGACTGGTTTGAGCTGACAGAAAGGCTACAGTAACTCAGATAAACTCTCTGTACAATTGTAATGAGCAGAAAAGCATCTCAGAATGCACAACATGTCGAACCTTGAGGCAGATAGGCTACAGCAGAAGACCACATCAGGTTCCACTTCTGTCAGCCAAGAACAGAAAGCTGAGGCTACAGTGGGCAGAGGCTCACCAAAACTGGACAGTTGAAGACTGGAAAAACGTAGCCTGATCTGATGATCTTAATTTCTGCTGAGGCACACAGATGGTAGGTGTTCAGAATTTGGTGCCAACAGCATGAATCTATGGACCCAACCTGCCTTGTCAACAGTCCAGGCTGGTGGAGGTGGTGTAATGGTGTGGGTAATGTTTTCTTGGCACACTTTGGGCCTGTAAATACCAATCAATCATTGCTTGAATGCCACAGCCTATTTGAGTATTGTTGCTGACCATGTGCATCCCTTCATGGCCACAATTTAGCCATCTTCTAATGGGTACTTCCAGCATGATGCACCACATCACAAAGCAAAAGTCATCTCAAATTGGTTTCATGAACACGAATGAGTTCAGTGTTCTTCACTGGCCTTCTCAGTCACCAGGAACACCTTTGGGATGTGGTAGAATGGTAGATTCGCAGCACCTGAAAAAATCTACAGAAATTGCGTGATGCAATCATGTTAACATGGACCAGAATCTCAAAGGAATATTTCCAACATCTTGTGGAATCCATACCATGCAGAATTGAGGCTGGTTTGAGAGCAAAGGGAGGCTCTATCCAGTATTAGTATAGTATTCCTAATAAATTCCTAATGATGAGTGTATGCCTTTCTTTTGTGCTGCAATGTGATTGGCTGAAGGCCCCCATGTTTTTGAAGTAACCTAGTCAACAGTAGAAATCCACTCAATAATCTGTTCACTAATTCAACAGTCATTTAAGAAAACAAAGTTCATCTTACAGATTTCAGTTGGGCGGGGTTAGACCCACTGTTTCTCAGGTTGTAAGTCCTATGAAGTTTAAATTTGTTGTACTGCCTTGTTGTGCTAATCTGCACAAATGACTGTTGAATTGAAGGAGCACGTCATGACTCTCATGACACTCAAACACTCATGCATGTAACCTTTACATCCAATTACTTTACAATCAAAATTGGTGCCTGTGTTCTGTGCAGGATTATTTGGGTCATGCACTCTACCTGGAAAACTGACATTTTGAGGCAGATACAGAGTGTGACTTGATCGCAGTAAATGTCAGCATTTTTGTCAGACATTTAGCTAGAATCTAATAACTTTTTTTTTTTCAAAAAAGCAGGGCTAAAATGTGAAACTTAGATAAAGACTTTATTTTGTATGCAGTTATTTCCAAACCATGGCCTTTTATGTTGGCAACATTAGATCATGAGTAAAGGCCTAATTTTTTTTTACTAATGGATTGTGTGTGCATTTTGTCATAAATTCTTCAACCAGAGCATCCTTATGCCTCAATTTATTCATATAAATATTCATTTATATGAATAAATGAACTAAAAGGACTCTACTGTGGTCTCTATAATATTCTCTATAATAAGTAATACATACATAATTTACAGTTTAGCACTTACAGATTAGCACATAGATGCACCATACCAAATTTCAGCTTGATCATACTCATGGTTGCTGAGAAACAGTTATCTAACCTTAGCTCCGGCCCTTTGTGTGACCATGCCCCAAAGTGTGCATGTCACCTCAAAATCTTATCTTGTATTCCATTCAAGTTTCATATAAATATAAATATATTTATGGCATGGGCATGTATGGCTGCCAATGGAACTGGGTCACTGGTGTTTATTGATGATGTGACTGCTGATAGAAGTAGCAGGCTGTAAAATATAATATAAATATAAAATATAAATACTTGTCTTGTAGTGCCACCATCAAGCTGATGCCGGTGCCTTTACAGCACTGAGTAGAGGTGGGATACCTGCTGAGTAGTTTGACACCAAATTAGTGAAGATTGGCCAAAAATTCTAGGACTTGTTTTGCAAAGGTATGCTTTGCATATTCTAATAATAATACATTTCATTTATAAAGCACTTTACATTTTAAAGAAAATCTCAAAGTGCTACAAAAAGAGTCATAATAATATAAAGCAATTAGAACAAAAAAATAAAATTAAAACCAGCTGCCAACTGAGATTAACACAGAAGTTTAAACATTAAACATTAAAAGACTTTTTAAAAAGGTATGTTTTTAGACCCCTTTTAAAGCCATCAGTCGTTTGTGGAGCCCTCAGATGCTCAGGGAGGGCATTCCACAGGCGAGGGGCGGCGGCGCAAAAGGCTCAATCCCCAATGGTGCGGATCTTAGTCCTAGGGTGGAGGAGACGATGAGTGTTTGTGGAGCGGAGGGAACGTGCCGAAATCTGTGGGGTGAGGAGTTCTTTAAGGTAAGTGGGGGCATTGCCATGGATGCACTGATGTGTGAGGAGGGAGACTTTGTATTCAATCCGGGCAGAAATGGGAAGCCAGTGTAATGATTGAAGAATTGGTGTGATGTGTTCATATTTACGCACTCTCATCAGGATCCTAGCAGCACTATTCTGTATGTGCTGGAGTTTCTGGATGCTCTTGCTAGGGATCTCGATGAGAAGAGAGTTGCAGTAGTCCAGTCTGGAGGAGACATTATTATGCAAATTGGAAAAAAACCTACAGTCAGGTCTGGAAGTATTTGGACAATGACAGAGTTTTTGTGATTTTGCCTTTATACACCACCACAATTGATTTGAAATAAAACAATCAAGATGTGATCGAAGTGTAGACTTTCAGCTTTATTTTAAGAGGTTCCACAAAAATATGGCATTTACCATTTAGGAATTACAGCCATTTTCAACAAAGTACTTCCATTTTCAGGGGCTCAAAGGTATTTGGACAAAGTGACATAATTGTAAATATAACCATAATTTTAATACTTGGATGAAAATCCTTTGCAGTCAATGACTGCTTGAAGTCTGGAGCCCATGTTCTTAAACCTCAAATTCTGAGTTTCCTCCCTGGAGATGCTTTGCCAGGCCTTCACTGCAGCCACCTTCAGTTGCTGGTTGTTTGTGGGTCTTTCTGCCTTCAGTCTTGTCTTCAGTAAGTGAAAAGCATGCTCTATTGGGTTGAGATCAGGCGACTGACTTGGCTATTGAAGATTATTCCATTTCTTTGCCTTCAAAAAGTCTTGAGTTGCTTTCGCAGTATGTTTAGGGTCATTATCCACCTGCACTGTGAAGCAGCATCCTATCAGTTTTGTAGAATTGGCTGATCGTGAGCAGAGAGTATAGCCCTATACACCTCAGAATTCATCTTGCTACTTCTGTCAGCAGTCACATCATCAATAAACACCAGTGAGCCCGTTCCATTGGCTGCCATACATGCCCATGCCATAACATTTCCTCCACCATGTTTGACACATGATGTGGTATACTTTGGATCATGAGCTGTTCCTTTCTTTCGCCATACTTTTCTCTTCCCATCATTCTGGTACAAGTTAATCTTGGTTTCATCAATCCAAAGAATCTTATTCCAGAACATGGGAGGCTTTTTTAGATGTTTTCTGGCAAAGTCTAATCTGGCTTTCCTGTTCTTGAATGTTACCAGTGGTTTGCACCTTGTTGTAACCCCTCTGTATTTACATTCATGAAGGCGTCTCTTGATTGTAGATTTTGACAATGATACGCCTACT
>CM040459.1:18809415-18831197 GCA_022758105.1 Pangasianodon gigas | reverse complement strand
TTTCTTTCTTTTTAAGAATGTACCCAACTGTTGATTTGGCCACACCTAAGGTTTTTGCTATCTCTCTTATAGATTTATGTTGTTTTTTCAGCCTAATGATGGCCTCCTTCACTTGCATTGAGATCTCCTTGGACTTCATATTGGTAGCTCCAGTCGAACAGCTGCCAAATGCCAACTCAATACCTGATATCAACTCCAGCCCTTTTATCTGCTTCATTTGTCTTGAAGTAACGAGGGAATGGACCACACCTGGTCAATTAACTTCTTGTAAGTCAATTGTCCAAATACCTTTGAGCCCATGAAAATGGAAGTACTTTGCTTAAAATGGCTGTAATTCCTAAATGGTAAATGCCATATTTTTGTGGAACCTCTTAAAATAAAGCTGAAAGTCTACAATTCGATCACATTTTGATTGTTTTATTTCAAATCCACTGTGGTGGTGTATAAAGGCAAAATCACAAAAACTCCATCATTGTCCAAATACTTCCAGACCTGAATGTATGTGGGCATAGCTACATGGTTCTTGAGGTTTTTTATTTGGGAGTACTCAAAGAATCAGTGGAAAAAAGAATTTTGCTTGTAGAACTCACGGATCATGCGATACAGACCAAAACATAAAAGCATTATAGTGCCACCATTAGGCTGATCCTGCCCATCTTGCTTGCCAGAGTAGTGGAAAGGAGCACTACCTCTTGAACAAGTTTCATGCCTGCAGGACTTACAGTTTCTTCATGTTTCATTTTAAGGCAGAAAATTAATATTAAATATAGCCGCAAGTGCCGATCATTGGGGTCCACGCACCTTTAGCAAATACCCCCCCCCCCCGAACCACCCCCAAACCACCCCCAGTGGCCAGTTCTTATCATGTTACACAGAGCAATAAAAAGTTCATAGGTGAACATAATTATCAAGTTTTGTGAAGATGAACTGTTTCAAATTATATGATATGTTGCTGGAAACTGAATGGCTAAAGGCCATTTTTAGAAGTAACCAAATGGAAATTAAAATCCAATCACAGATTAGCAGGACAACACAGCACACCAAATTTTAGCTCAGTTGGTTCCTAAGGAACAGGTATTTGAACTTAATTCTTTAATACTGGCCTGAAGATGCCTTTCAGAACTATACAAGCAATCCTCAGTTACAGCTTTTTTAGTAAATCAAGCTCTGCCCTACTAGGATTGATTGGCATATGGACGCCATGTTGTTTGCAAATCTCAACATATTTTTGATAATTAAGTATTTGTACAGTGACACAATTTTCGTGTACACCACCACAATAGATTTGCAAGCAAGAAGCAAGAAATGAAGCAATCAAGATGTGATTGAAGTGTAGACTTTCAGCTTTAATTGAAGGGGTTTAACAAAAATATTGCATTAAACATTTAGGAATTACAGCCATTTTTTCACAGAGTCCCTCCATTTTCACAGGCTCAAAAGTAACTGAACAAACTAACATAATCATAAATATTAGGATTATTTTTAATACTTGAATGCAAATCCTTTGCAGTCAATGAGTGCCTGAAGTCTGGAACCCATGGCCATCAGCAAATGCTGAATTTCCTCCCTGGAGATGCTTTGCCAGGCCTTCACTGCAGCCACCTTCAGTTGCTGATTGTTTGTGGGCCTTTCTGCCTTCAGTTTTGTCTTCAGTAAGTGAAATGAATGCTCAACTGGGTTGAAGTCAGGTGACTGACTTGGCCATTTAAGAACATTCAATTTCTTTGTCTTAAGATGCTCTTGGCTTGCTTTTGCAGTACATTTTGGGTCATTATCCATCTGTACTGTGAAGTGCCATCCTATTAGTTTTGCAGCATTTGACTGAATCTGAGCAGAAAGTATAGCTCTATACACTTCAGCCTGCTACTTCTATCAGCAGTCACATCATCAATAAACACCAGTGACCCAGTTCCATTGGCAGCCATACATGCCCATGCCATAACCCTGCCCCCACGTTTGACAGATGATGTGGTATCCTTCCCTTCTCCATAATCTTCTCTTCCCATCATTCTGGTACAAGTTAATCTTGCACCAGAACTGTTCAGGCTTTTTTAATATATTTTTTTTTTTTTTTAGCAAAGTCTAATCTGGCCTTTCTGTTCTTGAATTTTACCAGTGGTTTGCATCTTGAGGTAAACCATCTGTATTTACATTCAGGAAGGCATCTCTTGAGTGTAGATTTTGACAATGATACGCCTACTTCCTCAAGAGTGTTCTTGGCTTGACTAGATGTTGTGAAGGGATTTTTCTTCACCAATGAAAGAATTCTGCGATCATCCACTTTACTTGTCTTCTGTGGCCTTCCAGGCCTTTTGGTGTTGCTGAGCTTGCCAGTGCATTCCTTCTTTTTAAGAATTTACCAGATTGTTGATTTGTCCACTCCTAAAGTTTCTGCTATCTCTCTGATAGGTCTGTTTTGTTCACCCTAATGATGGCCTCCTTCACTTGCACAACACCTCTTTGGACCCCATATTGAGAGTTCCCATGAACAGCTATCAAATGCAAATTCAACACTTCAAATCAACTCCAGACCTTTTATTTCCTTAATTCATCATGAAATAACGAGGGAACAGGCCATACCTTGCCATGAAACTGCTTATCAGTTAATTGTCCAATTACTTTTGAGCCTGTGAAAATGGAGGGACTAGGTTAAAAAATGGCTGCAATTCCTAAACATTTAATGCAATATTTTTGTTAAACCTTTGAATTAAAGCTGAAAGTCTACACTTCAATCATATCTTGATTGCTTCATTTCAAATCAATTGTGGTGGTACACCACCACATTTCAAATCCATTATGGAGGCAAAATTATGAAAATTGTGTCACTGTCCAAATACTGGACCTGATTGTATATAGCAAATTCTGCAAATTTTCATAAATTTGAGTTGGTGTGGCTAAATGGTCCAAAAGATAGTTTCTCATGTGTTCAGCCAAATGATTATGAGGATAAAACAATTTTACCTTAACCTTATTAACCTTAATTTCCCAGAGATATACTTGTTTTTGTGTGAAAAACCATGAATAGTGGCCCCCATTTTGGTCCCAATTTGAGTTGCATGGCTAACTATTAGTTGCATGGCTAACTATTGCATATGTAAAGCAACCTAGCATTCAAGTTTCATGACAGTATGTCAGTGTTGACCCTGTTAAATGCCTGCTGAAGCTGATTGTATGGTATAGAATATTTTAGCCACAAAATGTTAACCACAAAATGTGTACTCATATTTGATAATGTTTAATCCTCAATATTATAGATGTATGGAACTGGTATGGTGCAAAATGTATCATTGTACCAAGTATCACAGTAAAAGGCTTGCTGATTAGAACTGTGTGCATGGAACAGGAAGTGTATGCTGAGAAGCCAAGGCCTAAAAATGACCTATGTGACCTTCCATATGCATGGGAATCCTGCGTAAAGTGGGAAAAAGGAACAAGCTGTAAATTTAAGTGAGTAAGGCTTCCTTAAACAATAAGATAAGCATATGGGGTAACCTTGTGTCTTGTTAAAAACAGGACGTGGAAGATTTTTCAGGTAAATGTATATAAGAATGCCCTTCTGAAGAGTTGGGGAGCTTTTGTCTGCAGACAACTGCTCGGCTTAATTCTGGAAAGAATAAAGTCTAATGGCATCAACAACCAGGCCTTTTTTTAAAGTAACCAGGTCATTAACAAAGGTCCAATTACATATTAGCACAGCTAACCACCTTTTTTTTTTTAAGTAACCAGGTCATTAACAAAGGACCAATTACATAGCACAGCTATGCACTCTACCAAATTTCAGCTGAATAGGACTTATGGTTCCTGAGAAACAGTTATTTGAAATTTGCCCCAACCCCTATGTATGATCATGCCCCAAACTTTGCATATTTCAGGTTTCATGCAAATACATACAACTTTAATGAGTTAAAGCTGTTTGAATAAATTAGGCCCCACCTCATGACAAATGATTGACATGTGACACCCATCTTGTTTACAAATGTCAACAACTTTTTGATCATTATTTTCATATGCTGCTGAGTAGTTTAACACCATATTTGTGAAGATAGGCCAAAAAATCCCAGCATGAGTTTGGTAAAGTACAGTAAGTTTTGCATATTATGCAAATTATCACAAATGTGATTGGGTGAAGCTAATTTGTTTTATAGATTGAGCAAAACAATCAAGTAAAAAATCAATTTAATTTTATTTGGTACACTTTATTTTCCAAGAAATATGCTTGGTTTTGTATGCACAAACATGAATAGTTCCCACCAGTGGCCAATTCGAGTGAAATTGCATCAGATAGTAATGGGTCACAACCTGAAACTACCATTAAAGTTTCTTGACGATAGATCAGTGTTAACCCCGTCAAATACCTGCTTAAATCTAATTGGCTGATGGCAGCCATGTTTTTAATTAATTAGGTCATCATCAAAAATCCATTTACACATTAGCACAAAGATGCAGTATACCAAATTTCAGCTCAGTCAGCAAGTTTGATGTGAATCCATGCAAGCACTCATGAGTTGCATCTGTTAATGTAAATGAGACTCCTCATCTTAATTGATTGACTTGTGGCAGCCATATTATTGATTATGTATTTTAAATTTCTTAGAAATTTACTTTGCATTCAGAAGATATGGCTCTTTTAGTACATCAGATGAATTGCCTAGGACTAGTTTGAAAAGAATATTTTTAAAAAAAATTAAAAACAGCAGAAAGGATGTCAGCCAAAGGTAATTAAATAATATGGCAAAAAGATACGGGGGACTCAGGAATTCTGCTGATATAACAAGTTTTACTCTATTTCCTACACTTTGAAGATATAAACCAAAAGGTAAATTAATTTATTGTAGCACCTCCTTCTGGTGGGTATGGGTACTTTCATTTGCCTGAGTAGTGAGTGGGATATGGGACCAACCTAACAAATTTGGTGGCAATATTTCAATAATAACCCTCTTTTATAGCTGTTTAAGTAAATTAGGTTCCACCTCTTTAGAATGTGGTGTGAACATGTGAACATTTTTGATAATTACTGAGGTTCACACTCTGCTGTGTAGTTTGACACCAAAATTGTGAATATAGGACAAAAATTCTAAGGAAATTTCTAAAAAGTATGTTTTGCATTTTATTCAAGTTAGCAAAAAAAATAAAAATAAAAATAAAAATCTACATGAGTAGAGCTACAAGGTTATTGAGGCTTTTTGTTTGGGAGAACCCAAGGAATCAGTGGAAAAAGAATTTTTTTTGGTAGGACTCATGGTTTATGAGATACAGACCAAAACGTAAAATCCTGTACATTAGCGCCACCATTAGGCCAATTGGGCCCAAAACTTGTTGACATTTGTAAACAATATAGCAGCCACAATTCTAATGAGGTGGAGTATAATTTACTCAGAAAGCTCTATCTCATGACTTTTTGCATGGATTTGCACAAAACTTGAAAGATCTATACAGGGCAAGATTCTGAGTGCAAAATTTGGGGTGTGGTCATACATAAGGGGCAGGCTTAAGGTTAGATAACTATTTTTTTAAGAACTGTACATCTGATCAAGCTGAAACTTCGTATACTGGATCTGTATGATAATCTACAAGGGAATGTTTGACAATGACCTGGTTACTTAAAACATATGGCAGCCATTGACCAATCAGGTTTCAGCAGGCATTTGACAGAGTAAACACTGAGCTATTGTCATGAAACTTGAAAGTATGGTCCCTCTAAGGTATGGTCCCTCTAAGGTATGGTCCCTCAAATCACTGTTTCTCAGGCTGTAAGTCCAATCAAGCTAAAATCTGTTGTACTGCATAGTTATGCTAATTTGTGAAAGGATTTTTGTTGTTGAATAGGTTACTTTACAATCATAGTAGCCATCAGCCAATCACATTGCAGCACACGCTCCATGGTTTTAGCATTAAGTTACTGTCACAAAAATTTAACAGTATGTTCACCTGTGGTTCCTTCACTGTAAACAATGAAATCTTGACAAGCCAGAAAATCTTGAATATAGGCAATAGATCTTGTTTTTTTTTTCTTATAAATTAAATTAACTTGTCTAGAATTAAGATTAAAATATTAATCTGCTTGCTTTGAGAAAATATGTCTTGAACTTTATTATTCAGAAAAAAATATCCAAATGAATTAAGTAAGTGAGCGAACAGCATACTTTGACACTGCCCACTCTGAAACAAGAAATTTTACGACATATTTCTTTATTTTAAGAACACAATGTTTCCTATTTTAAGAAAACAATCTTTCACATTCTGACACTTAAGTTTTTCTTTTGCAATAATTTTACTATAAATTATTTAACTTTCTTTGAACCAAATGAGAAACAAGAAGCTGCAAATCAGAGAAGCATAACATTTTATTCCCTGTTATATTCAGTGCTGAAAAAAGGCCAATTTTATCTCAGAAAACATCTTGTACACCAAACACTATCCTGTCATTTTCAGGTATTTCACCCTCCTTCTTCACTCAGCGCATTTAGCAACTGGCAGCACGACAGCACACGCTTCGTGTTAGGTCTTTGTTTACTTTGCCATGTGTATTTTGTTTTGGTTTATGTCCTGTCTCCGCCCATGTCCTGTCATTGGTCTTCTCCCTCATGTGTCCTCACTGCTCACACCCGTTTCCGTTTACCCTTTAATTAGTTTGTGTATTTAAACCCCCCATCTGTCTTTGTTCTTCGTGAAGTAATGTTCAGTGTTTTGCCACCTGTACTTCACCAAGCCGTTTTGCGGGCCATGTCATGTTACTCCAGTTCTTTTTCTTGGTTTTGTTTCCTGCTTCCTGTTTGGATTATCCTTGATGTTGATTGTAGATCACCCGACCTCTGCCTGTTACCTGTTGCTGATTTTTGACTCACGTTTTGGATTTGTCTGCCTGCCTCTTTAATAAAACACTTAACTGCAATTGCATCTGTCTCAACTCAAAGTGCAGGACAGTCGTATTTAATATAGCACCACATTGTAGTTTTTTTTTTTAACAGTAGTCAAGTACATAAGCTGTTGAACATAAATAGTTTAAACATAAAACGTAAGCCTTTTCTTCTAGGTCCATACTTTCAATCTATTAGTAAAAAACCTAATAAAAACAAGAATGGGGAAAAACAAACAAACCGCACGTTTTCTCTTGATGGCTGCACCTTTCTTTGATTTTCAGTTCCACCAACTAGCAGACAGAGATAATATCTCTGAGAAAATACTTCAGAGGAATATCAGTACAGTTCTTAAATTTAAGTGCATAATATGATGTATAGTCCACAATTTTTTCTGCATTGACTAACACTCAAAAAAACGAAATGTTGAATTTACTTAACTTTATGTCAACAGGTTCCACGCAACTGGGTTAATTTGCATATAACTAACATTATTTATTTCAATAAACTTAAGTTAAATTCATAAGGTTAATCCAATGCCATTTAGTTGAATCAGTTTAACTGTCTTAATTTTGTCCAAAACTATTAGGTTAATTAAGTTCAATTATCCTAAAATTAATATTTTTACCTTCAACCAAAACAAAATCTAGTTTCATTGATGAGTATTTATTCAACAAATAATGCATTCAATGAACAATTGCATTCACTGAGTATGACATGTATGAGTAGGTTTAACATGCATTTAGGGCAAATAGGCTAGTTTTACAAAATCTTTACTCTGTAAAGACTGCCTTCACATTTCAAAATCAAAAGTTCTCTTTCCCTATTACAAGAAAAAAAGTAAAAAAGAGGGAAAAAATAATAAAAGCATCTTGCCTTTAATTGAAAGTTTTTTTTTTTTTTTAAATACTCATACAGGCTTTCTTTAAGTGCAACTTGAAATACTTGGGGGGGGGAATCAGCAGTCCCCTTCTTTTGCAATCTGTGCCTCCTTTAAATTGGAAAAAAGCAGCAGTTGTTCAAAACAAGACCGATATTGAAAGAAATGTAACATGGTCAATATTCAAACAAATGTACTGTAACACAGTCAACATTGGAACATTATTGAAAAACTAAAAACCCTGCCTTTTGGTCCTGACATCAGGTTACAGAGTTTGTGTTGAATCTGCAACAACTGTTTCAACGTGGTTTAAATACACACTGGCTAGAGCCCTGGAAAAAATTCAAGCTATCACTGAAGCCGTCGTGTACAATTGGTGAGATAAGCCTCACATCAAAACTGTTCTGACTGAGGTCAAAGAGAAAACAAAAGAAATTTGCAGGGACCAGGTGTATGAAGACATTGTGGACTACTGGACCTTTCACTCAACTCTGGAACCCACTGACCAGCCACATACATGGGGAAACTTTATTTGTGATAAATGTATATTAGTTAGCTCTCTGACAGAGAAGACTGCAGCATGCACATTCAGATGCTAGAGAGGGTTATTGAGAGTGAGAGCAGTGTAGTTTCTGTAGGGGAAAGTCTGGATGCCTTAGGTGGACTTAGCAATCCCCTAACTCTGGCATTAGAGCCCTCACAGCAGGGCAAATGGGTGACGACTTGGCGGCATAATTGCAAAGCCAAAGCTAACACTAAGGCTCGCCCACGGGAGCACCACTCCTCTCCGCTTCATGTGTCTAACAGTGAAGCACCCGCTAAGAAACCTGAAAGCACTAGTTAGGTGTATACTGGGAGACATAGCAGATAATCTTAGGGTCTTAGGCAAGCATAGGTTTTCAAAGATAATTATTAATGTAGGAGCTAATGATATACACCTTTGTCAGTCAGAGATTATTAAGAGTAACATTGTAAAGGTGTGTAAATTAGCAAAGGCAATGTTAGATGCAGTAGTATGCTCTGGCCCTATCCCAATGCGGTGTGGCGATGTAGCTTACAGCAGGTTATGGTGGCTGAACTGCTGGAGGTCCAGGTGGTGCTCCAAAAACAGTGTGGGCTTTATAGATAATTGGAGCAGTTTTGAGGGCAAGGCTGGCTTGTTAGGGTGGGACAGTATCCATCCCACTTGGGAAGGTGCTGCTCTCATTTCTTGCAGCATAGCACATAGTCTCAGAATAGGCCTAGTTAATCTGTGACAATCCAGAACCAAGGCCAGGGAGCAGACAAGTAGACTAAACCGACCGTCTGCTAGCTGCACTGAGTTGTCTCTCAGGTTCTACTAAATTGAGACTGTGTCTGTTCCCCAAGCTAAACAAAAATGTAGAAATACTCAGAGAATTTGTTTTAGTACATACTGAATGCACAGCCAGCACCTTTGATCTGAAGCCAGGACTGTTAAATATTAGATCTCTTCAATCTAAAGCGCTTATTGTTAACGAAACTATTACTGACCAGAAGTTTAATGTACTGCATTTAACAGAAACGTGGATTAAACCAAAGGAGTATGTAGCATTAAATGAAGCTAGTCTTCCTGGATACAGTTATGTACATCAGCCTCGTCTAACTGGCAGAGGAGGAGGTGTTGCAGTTATTTATGATGATAATCTAGGCATCACACAAAAACCTAGTCAGAAATTATATGCGTTTGAAGTTCTTTATACTGACATAACATATGTAGCCACAAAAAATAAGTCTACGCAGTCGATTCCACTAATTATTATTTACAGACCCCTAGGGCCATATTCTGAATTCCTTCGTGAATTTGTGGATTTCATCTCTAGCCTGGTTGTTTCTTTAGACAAAGCATTAATTGTTGGAGACATTAATATTCATTTTGATAATCCAGAAAACCCTTTGAGAACTGTGGTTGTGTCTATTCTAGATTCAGTAGGGGTTAATCAGAACATAATAGGACCCACTCATAATGGTGGTCTCACTCTTGATCTAATACTAACATTCGGATTAAATATAGAAATACAAGTCACATTTCCACAGTCTGAAGCTATCTCAGATCATTACCTCATCTCTTTTAAAATGGGTCTTACTCATAATATGTGTACCTTCCCATGGTACTGAGTCAAACGTACTTTCATGTCAGCTACTGCACAGAGTTTTATCAATAATCTCCCAGAGATATCAACTATGATCGGATTACTGTCTGACCCCACAGAACTTGATCAGGTGACTGATTGCTTAAAGTCAACTTTTCTCTACACGCTAGATAATGTAGCTCCACTTAAACAAAAAATAATTAGAAAGAAAAAACTAGCACTCTGGTATAATGATCACACAGGCACCTTAAAACAGATCACTCGAAAATTAGAATGTATATGGTGTGACGGTGTGTGGACAGCCTGCGCACATAAAGCACACAGCGCTCCTCGCACGACTGCCGGCAGGGTTCTGAAAGGACGGCACCACTTCAGCACCCCCAGTGTTTTGGATAGCCGGAGTGCGCATGGCTCAGAGGTGGAGCACTTTGATTCTTCACGTCTGGTATCCAATCCCCAGCGCAGCACAAATCTACCCTCCTGGAGGAGCGTAAGGGAGGAGGTAAGGGACAACGGCACTTTCACTAATGTTTGTCTGTCTTCCTTCTCTCGTAGAAGGTGATATCAGCGGGGAACACAAGCTGTTTCAGCTGCCAGCCACTCCCGTGCTGCTGTAAACTCTGCCGTTGGGAATACTCCAACTCCTCAGAGTGCCGATACCCACAGACTGCCGCGCCAGCCTTCAGCCTCACTTCCTTCTCCTCACCCTGCACGCCTAAAATTCCCTTCACATTCTCCCTGTCACTGTAAATAAAGAGCACATTCCCCAATCAAATTTCGTATTGATTATAAAATACTTCTATTGACCTATAAAGCACTGAATGGTGTTGCGCTGCAGTACCTGAGCGAACTTTTGGTCTTTTATGTTCCACCATATCTACTTTGATCAAAAGGTGCAGGCTACTTGTTGGTATCTTGAATAGTAAAGCATATTTGTTTAGTCAAGCCTTTTGTGAATATTTTTTCTTAGCTAAAGGAGCAGATCTGGAGTGTTCAAGGGCATAGAGTGTTGTAGTGAACTGGGATGTTTGGATGCTGTCGCCCACCCTCCCCCACTCTTACACGTTCACTGAGGTTTGTTGACGGTGGAGTGGCTGGCCACTTTATGTCCCAGGGCCCTCTCATGTCTGTGTTACCTTCTGGCCCTCCCTTTTAATTATGCTGTCATAGCTAGTCTTCCCGGAGTCGCTGCTTGCACTCTGTACATATTCTTTAACCATTATGGGACAATTAGCATACCTAACAATCTCTCTCTCTCTCTCTCTCCCTCCCTCCCTCTCACTCTCTCTCTTGCTCTAACTCTCTCTCTCTCTCTCCCTGTTGAGCTACACATGCTACTTCTGAGATGCCAGTGATCTTAACCCCTTCTGCTCTCCGGACCTCCCTGATCCATCCTGATGCCTACGTATGGTTGGATTTCTCATCATTTGTAAACCACTTGCTGCTGCTGAGGATGGCTCCACACGTACAGCCTAAAGTTACATGAGATTACTGTTTTAATAAATTATTATTTATAATTGCTGTTATCACCCAGATGAGGATGGTTTCCCTTTTGAGTCTGGTTCCTGAAAATCCTCCTTGATTGATTATCCTCATAATCATTCTGATCAGTCCTTGACAAAATGCACAATATTGCCTTGTCTAAGTTGTTTGGGAGTTTTTTTTTTCCAATAAATTAGACATTGTTTTTCAATACTTTAAAGATTTTTTTTTCTTCAGAACAAACACAACTCTCATGGAAACAGCCTTGACCGAGATGGAGTTCTTTTAGTGTCTGTGCTTTCAGGTCAACAAACAAATATCCATAAGGTCTAGCTGTGGCATCTTGAAAACATTCTAAAAAAATACTTGCTGTTCCCCAGATACATTTGACAGTATGTTAATCTGTAATTTGTCTCTATGGTTTTTAAAAAGAACCATGTATTTGGTGTTCAGGTCCATTGTTCTACTAGTCTTGCCTTGATAAAACAGGTTTTGAACGAGATAGATGATGCTCAGATTTCTATGGTGGGTGTATTTTGTAAAAGCCTTTTCAATTTCATCATTTTTACTGGCAGATTCCATCGTCATCAATTGCCAATAAGTTTGTTTTGCTGGGGGGAAATAGTTGGTCATCACACAAAGAATCAGGGATTCCTTGAAGAAAATTTTTATTTATCCTGTTCATCAATTCATCGTACAGAGGTTGTCAACATGTATAACATCAGACAATGTTTTCGGGAACTAGTGACATCCTCACGTCAAAAGCAGACACATTCATATTTTCCAATACTAATGTTCAAAACACATCAACAAAAACAACATAAAATATATACATATATACATATACATGAATAGTCTTAATAGCCATAAGGGAGAGTTGTGAAATCAGGTAATAAAACAAGCTTATCATACACAACCCTGAACTTTTTTAACTGTGATTTGTTTCTCAAATGAAAACTCTTTTTATCTTGCACAATTTGGTTATGTGAGGTTATAAGTTGACTGGTTTGATCTGGATTTTTCACTCATTTGTCCACCAGCTCTGTCAATGATTTCAAATTGTCAACTTCAGAATTGATATAATTTAAAGTAATGCCTTTAGCTTTCATTGTTGTTTTTCCTTTTATTATTTTTTAAGCATAGGTTTTAGGGCCTGCACTTATGAATTCTATAATTTGATCACCATCATCTAGTTTGCTGGTAAGACCACCCAAGTAATCACTCAAAGGTGGCATCCAGTCACCTTCTTTACTTTTAAAAATGATGCTGTCTGCATTGCTGTTCAAACAATGCAATTGCAATCGGTCCATCACATTGTACAATTAAAGTCTAGCATATGCTGTAGTGAAAATGCCAATGAATACATTAGCATTCCCTGGCTTAATCAGTCTCTTGTCTGCATAACGCCACTGCACGATTGCAACCTCATCATTCAAAAAAGAGAACTAGTTCACTTTTTAAATATCAGAGAACATGAACTGTAAAAACTTAATGAGATCGCTGATCAAAGTTGTGTTCGATCTGTCTGGTCTTTGACACATCCACAATGAAGTTTAGCCACGTATCTTTTTTTAACAGGATTAATGATAATACACTTTGGATCCAACTTGATCCCTTCATTCTCCTCATAATTGTGCACTCAATGTACTCATGTTTAGTGGCTTCATCAACTACCCAGGATGGATATCCTGAACTTTCCTGTTTCATCTTTAGAAACATTTTAATATAATTTGTAAAAAGATTATCCGACCTATTAGGAAAGTGCCACACTTCAAACACTTTTAAAATTGTGTAACCTTTTTCAACAGCTTTTGCAATTTCGATAGAAACCCATGCTCCTATAAGAGCTCTCTCCTGATCTGCATGGTCACAATGCTTTTGTTGTTGCTCAGCGCACATTCTACATAGAGGAAAGAGGAGTTTGCTTTTCACACGAAATGGAAGAACAGGTGCCCACAGACCCTTAGGTGGTAAAACATTTGCTCTGATGATACCAAAGTAATTTTCCAGAGGGTTGTCACTTTTCTTCATTTCATTCCACTCATGTTCATTCCACTCGTGTTCCCACATCACTGTGAGTCTCTTGCAAATTCTTAATTTTTTCCATTGATTTTTGACAGACATCTCCGAAGCTAACATTAGATGAGCTAGTTGTATGCGGGATCATTGAGTTGTTGACATCTCCAAAGCTAAAATTAGATGAGCTAATTGGATGCGGAGTCATTGGTCGTTGTTCTTCATCACAGCCATGATAAATACAACCAAGAAACTCAAAAGCCTTATGTGTCTGACCAACTTCATCTACAAAATAGTCACCAAACCTGGCTTCACCATCTTTCAGTGCATGTTGAATGGGTAGGTGTGTAGAGATGTATTCGGGCCATTGTATGGAAGGTGTTGAGAAGGTTTTCTGTCTGCTTATGTAATTATCAAGCAGTGGAATAGCTAAAGTGTTTTTAGCAACAAACTTGGTTCTAAAGATTATCATGCAGAGAGATGTGATTGTTATGCATTTAAAAAGATCAACGTTTGTACTTTTCAGAAATTTATTTCTGAAGGTTAAACAGCCCTTTCTCAAATTGTCAACGTCGTTCACACAGTATTTGGCCATCTCTTTCTTGAAATCATCTTTGTCAGAAACCATTCTGTACAACTGAAAAATTCTTCTCTTTCTTTAGGCATCATGCTATCTGCACCGTAAAACTTAGGCTCAGGATATGGGCCTATGTAGTCCTGATGTTCTAAGGTGTTCCAGAAATGGGGAAAATAACCTATCTTTTTTTCTGAAAATCCCTTGGCTTTCGGGAGGCTGCTCAGCTTCATGGGTAAAGAATGATAGGCTATCAATGTAGGACTGACGAAACTTGTAATCAGTGAAACTTTTTACCGCTTTGCACTATGATATCAGGCATGATTTCTTCTTTCACTAAAAAGATATGAACCATTCCCTCTAGCATTATGTGCAATAAATGTATAGCCTTTGTATTTATTAAGACAGAACTTCTTTATAAAGGCATCAACGCATCTGTCCCCTTCGGTCACCTACACCTCTCCATGAAAATTAATAGAGCATAAGAAATTAGCTATACGAGTTCCTGTTTCCTCTCTAGTCTCAAAATCATAAAATACGTATTTCTCATCCACTTGTTCTTCCTTAGCCGGTTGTATGAAACAACTATTCTCGTATCTGTATCGACTTTTTCACCACTAAGTTTGCACTTCCCCTTAGAGCATATGTGTTTTTTATGGTTAAAAGGGTTCTGTGGGCAGGGGCGTGCTTCCGGCATTGAATGGAGTGAACGTGTTTTTGATAGCTCTCCACGAATCTTAGATACTTTATGTCAATATACCTTGTACCCGTTTAAGTATCACTAGTTGTTATTTCTGAATACTCTGTACAATGCCGGCAAAGCAAGAGAAACCTGATAAATTGAATACCGAAGAGACAGGAGGCACAGATGTTCACGAGGAGCCGCCGGCTAACGCTAATCAAGCTAACATTGAAGCAACTGTGCCAACAAACACGGACATTATGGAAGCGATAGCGAAATTGAACAGTTCATTTGATAGAAAGTTTGATGTCCTTTCATCCACTTTATCAGAACTGAACGTATCACTTGCTAGTATTTCCACCAGAGTTGCAGCGACTGAAGAGGCAGCAAAGGCCCACGAAACTCGCATCGAATCTTTGGAGAAACGGTGTGCATATCTGAAGGCCGAATGTGGAAAGCTTAAAGAAAAGACCTGCGACTTAGAGTCAAGATCTCAACGACAAAATATTCGAATTGTCGGTATAAAGGAAGGTGTTGAAAATGGAAAACCTATCGAGTTCGTGACAAGTTTGCTGACGCAGGTACTTGGTGAGGAGAATTTCGACCGACCAATTCAGATCGACAGGGCACACCGCTCGCCACAACCCCTCAGAGATGGCCGGTCTCGGGTATTTATTGTTCGAGTTCATCATTAATGTAAACAGTAATATTGATTATCCTGGGGGAATTTTATCAGAATAAGTTTATACCATTGACTGTTCATTTCGTCCAGCGAAATGTTTGGTGAGGCGTCTTATTGACTCTGGCAAGTCATTACTATCGCGGCCCTCGACAGTCATAACTTCCTCTGAGGATAACCCTTCTAGAGCACGGTACTAAGATCGGGCACCTTAGTAACTTAGATGATGAGCAGAGAAACACAGCACAACATCACCTTGAACATAGACGAGACTTTATTACACTAAGCTACTATACGCATAGGCTAAACTACTACACAAATATACTAAACTACTACACACATATCCTAAACTACTACCACAACCAACACACACATAGACATACACATTCATGCATGTAGGAATATGGCATGAGAAGAACCAGTGATAATAATCAGAGGGTTGCGTTCTTAGACATAAGCATGAAAAGTCACTAGACCCTGACCTGAGTGAACCATCAGTATATCAGCATTAACTTGTGAATTGGTTAGTGAGTTTTTTTTTTTAGTGTTACTGCACCAGCTTAATGAAGTTGGGAGGTATCAATACTTGCTTTGCTTGGGTGGTGAATGGAAGTAGTTGGTGTTGGTCAGCAGGTTCTAGTCGGACCGGAGTTGGAGGATCTTAGAGACGTTATTGATCGTTGCCAGAGAGGAAGGATGGAGGCTGGGCGAAGGGTCGAGTCGAGCGATGTTCGGTGATGAAAGCCTTGGAATCTTCTGGTGCAGGTTCTCTTCCTGTTCCAGCTCTGTTCCAGTTCCAGCTCACTTACTTGCTTGGGCATGAGGTTTTTATGCTAGTTTGAATGAGCCCGCCTCCTAAGGTCTTCAACCAACTGCAGGTTGGCTTGGAGATGATTGGAGAGCGGCTTGTCTGGCCCTCCAGCTAATTTGCATGTGACCCCTCCCGGGTCGCATCATTCTCAATGTCCATTGTAACGTGACTTTATTTGCCTTTAGTACTTATAATAACTGTGTGATATGAGATACTGAGAATTGCAAACCATCAACAGCTTCAGCACATGGAAACAAACATGCAGATACCAAACACGACATACATACATGTGACCATTAACTTCTGGATACAATGGTGTGTTTACAGAGTGACACAGGTCTAATATTATGTAATTTCATTAACAGTAGGGTTGCGTTATAATGTCGGTTTGAATACATGATTTTGGAGGTAGCGCCAGGGTTCCCACCATGTGAGAAGTTGCCGTAACTGAGTTGTAAGTTAACCTTAGACTCTTGCCCTCCTGTTTGATACACCACATAGTGAGGGCACGTTCCCTATATAAACTTGATACACAAACCAGAGACTACATTGAAATAGGATAAAACAGAACACAAAGAAAGAAGGAACACTTTTAAAGTTGAGAAGTATTGGGTATGGAGTTCTTTTTGCTGACTCAGTTCAGAACAAAGGTCATTCCAAACTCAGCAGAATGTAGTGTGGTGTGGATTGAGAGAAGCTCAGCCAGACACTTAATCCAAACAAAAGGCCGCTTTAAGTGTTGGTCAACTCGAGGTCAGCTCCACTGAGGGGTAATTTACACCCTTCTATTGGGGTGTTCCTGCATTCTGATGACCATTAGCATCCCTTAATGTTTGACAATCGGTCATTTAACCTAGACGGGCTGGAGCCATCTTAGGTCTGTTTGTTGTAAAGGAATGTCTTTGCTTGTCCTGTGTGTGGTTGGAGAGACAGTCAGTTTCTTCAGTTTGATGATCTCTGAGTTCCTACAAACCAGTTACCTTCTAGCTCAAGAGACAAATTGAAATTATCTAGGTTTGTGCTCGTTTGTTACAATTTCCTAGACACTAGAATCAGATGAGCATAGTTCGGTCTTGCTCTGTAATAAAATTATTGAAAATTAAACTTTTAGGTATAGACCTATACCAGAATACATAAATGACCGGATAAGTAGATCCTTTCTGTTGAAATCGGAAATGTTCTGAATATTTCATATGTTAAAATATTGTATTGGTTAATATCAAAATGTAAAATAACAAGCATTCTAACACAATTAAAATGTAATGATTTTAAACATTTTAAAAATACAACTTCTTACCTGCTGAGAAGTCCATGGGCTCTTAAAGTTTTGAAGGAGAGCTCGTCTTTAAACCTTTGCTGGATTTCTGAAGATGCGATCTCTTTTGGCAGATTGCCAGAATGTGAAAATTAACTTGTTAACTTTGATTAGAAGTTTCTGCCACTGTTTGTGTTTCTGTTTCTGTTTGTGGTTTTTTTTCTGTTTGTGGTTTTTTTTTCGGTTTTTGTGTGGGGACAGGCTAATCTAGCTAAAAAAAGGTAATGTGTGTTTATTTGTGTCTAATGATTTAGCCAAAAGAAAACATTAGCATCATCTAAGGAACACCCAGGATTCCCCCCAAACACCCCTACCCAGAGAATGCCATTCCACAAACTTTTCACCTGTGGAAAAAACATTCACTTCCCATCCCCAAACAGGATAATGTGAGTACAAGTACAGAAAGCAATGGCTTATGAGAATGGGACAGGATGGCTCCAATTTAAAAAAAAAGGTAACATGTGTACGCATATTTCTTTGTTTCTATCCATTTGGACAAAAGAAAATATGTGATTTTGGGTCTAATTGAACCAACCCTTTTTGGAAATAGAAAGTGGTGTGTGTGTGTGTGTTTGTGTTGACATTCATTTACACATATATGTTTTTTAACATCTGTGGGGTGTGTGTGTGTGTGTGGGAACAGTCCTTTACTCATTTAACATCTGTGGATGTGTGTGTGTACGTGTGTGTGTGTAATTGACATTCATTTACACATATATGTTTTTAAACATCTCACGTTCTAACCACATTTAGATTTTCAGTAGAATCCTATTATCATTAACCTCTGACATAGACATAACATTCTTGATGACCTTTGACCTATACTTGTCAACAGATATTTGATTGATAATGACCTTTGTCCTAGATGTTTCAAAATTATGATTACAATATATACAAACCATATTCTCTCTCTGACAAACAAGTCCGGTCCCTGGCCCCGGGCCCACCTCGCAACTTACAGGACTTTAGGGATCTGCTGCTACCAGAGCACACCTTCAGAGGTCTTGTGGAGTCCATGCTTCGACGAGTCAGAGCTGTTTTGGTGGCACAATGGGGACCTACTCAATATTAGGGAAGGTGGTTTTAATGTTATGGCTGATCGGGATGTGTGTGTGTGTTTGTGTGTGTGTGTATATATATATATATATATATATATATATATATATATATATATACATACATACACACACATATATTGTAGGGTTTGAGCAAACAGGCAAGAAAAGCAAGGAAGCCATAAAACCATGAGCCCCACTCACTGACTTTGTGGAGCTGAGTGAATTACCGCGTGCCTAATTTCAGCTATATTATGAACAACAGAGCAAAGATTAGAACATCCCTGACCAGAGGATGAACCCTCTCAGCCAAGAGGAACCCTGTCAAACCTTTTGATTTAGGCCACTGGCCAAGACTGGATGGCTGGTCTACAAGATAAGACCCAAGAACCCTCAACCATAAATCTAATAACTTAAGACCAAAAGGGGGACACTCACCCAGGCAGGCCCCAAGAAAGAACCAACAGGGAGTCACCCTGGAATGAGACCTTTGTTCTAGGAACACAAAGATTCCGATGAGCTCACCACCATTCACACATTCCACAGAACCCAGCTTTAACAAATGCATCAAGTTACCTTCCATCTCCTGTAAGGACAATGACTCTTGAATTGATGCACAATAGTTTGAAAACTTGTTGCATTTATAATGTCATTCCTTATATGTATCATGCCTATAGCCAGCAGGTCATTATGATGTTATATGATCAAAAGCAGGTATCATAGTGTTACTGAGTGTATCAATAACTGCATGTATGTGATGTTTGATATGTGTGATCGTTGTGTAATTTCCTAAGCGTTGGGATAAAGTAAATTGGAGTACAATGTGTTACATCCGTGTTACAGAATTCCTAACCAAAGTTCTAACTTTACCTTGTGGAAAGTTAGAAAAAGCACATAACTCAGAGACCAGTATGCTAATTAGTGTCAGAGGAGGAGAATGCATTTTACACCCTGCCCCAAGATCCTGCTGACTGGAGCAAGCACTTTGGGGTCAGCCCAACTGGAAAGGGTTAAAACCCCCTGACACAAAGGAAACTCTGCGAGAGTCTGCTAGATTCTCATCCAACACATCTTCAGAGTTCTCGTCACCAAACTACTCCAGAAGAGTTCTCTTCAACTAACAGCGCAAAAGAGTCTCCAACCCCATCTGAAGGAAGTCTCATCAATCAAGAGCTTCAGAAGTTCTCACCACTCGACATCACGAGGAGATCACGCTCGATCCGAGACTCCGCATCCAGCCTGGTTCCTGTAAAGCCTCCAACTCCCACCTTTGCACCGCTGTGAACCACTCATCAAAGTTTTGCAACCTGCCTACAAGACTCCACCAGGTTCACTCCTCACTCTGTTTATCATTCTCATCTGTCTTCCGAGACACTACTTAAGGCCAACCAGACCGCTGACCAATCAACATTGCCGGAAAACCCCTCCAAACAACAACGCAACAATGGAATCCCTGGCAACACAAACGCAAGTATAGCACCTCCATATTCTAGCTGAACTGGTGCATTTAATACAAAGTTTAACGCCTTTCTAAACGAAGCGAAGGTTAAATAAATAAGGTGATGGTTCTTTCAGGTCATGGCCTGAAAAACTGCTAGAAACTTGGACTTTTGTGTGCATGTGTTTATGTGTTAGAGTAGATTCTGTGTCTTAGAATAATAATAAAGTCTCGTCTGATTTTATTAATTTCACAATTAATAAATATACTAATTTCAACTTATCACTGGACGAATAGTTGTTCATCTATTAAAGTATTAAGTTATAAAATTTCCCCTTCTGAGCTGATCTGCTAATCTCCTACATATTTTGGTGGAGAATGGGGGCAGCTTAACCTAAACAGCTAATTTCCTACAATATATATTGTATAATTGTATAAATATTGTATAAGGAATATGGAATATCATGTGAATTTAAAAAAATTCATTTGTGAAAAAAAAAACATTTGTGTCAACTGAATTGCACTAAAGTAATGTCTGGCTTACTGATTATTTGAGAAACAGCAAATATAATAAGAATTAGAAGTGAATATTTAATAAATTGGTCTTACTGATGGATTCTGAGGCATTTTTTATTAAGTAGAAATAATGAAAATCTAATTCAAATTAATGACGGCAAAAAAAAAAATTCACACTGACTTAGTAAGTTGAAATAACGATTTAGTATTTCATTAAATTGACTTACTAAGTCAGTATAACAAGATACTAAGTCAAAATAATGACATAGTAAGTCAAAATAATGACATAGCAATTAAAAAAAATCATACTTTACAAGGCCAACTCTAGTTTTCAAAATAATAATACCAACTTAGTTTTGCCCACAAAGGGTGAACTCAAGACTCATTTGAGCAACCTGTAAGCAGCCCTTAAATTGGCTCGTCAGAGGTGAAGCCGGCTGTCACTAATTACCAAGAGGCGGCTCTCTGTCTCCCTCTGGTGGCGGGCTGGGGCCGCGTATACTTACACTAACAAGATACTGAGTCAATATAGTTAATTAATAAGTCAAAATGATGGCATAGCAATTGAAAAAGAAAAATTAGAACTTGTAGTTCAGGGCTTTCGTACTGAAGCTTTGTGTGTGTGTGCGCTACACTAAACAGCTGCCATTTGTGATGACAGTACAATGTGTTGACAGTACTGGCAAAAAAACAAACCACTGTTCAATTTCCAGCCTTGCCACTGATGGAAATGATAACTGACACACATTACACATGAATAATATTTTATACTTACCTTTTGTATGGAAAAAAAAACTTTTTTGAATGTGAAACTCTTTATTCCAATAACAGTAGTAATCAAGCTCACATGGGGGAAAAACACCTCTGATTAAACAGTTGTTGAATCCTGAGTATCAAAAATTACACACATACAGTGCCAAAGTCTGTGAACACTTTACAATTTTCTGTATTTCTGCATAAATTTGACCTAAAATGTAATCAGATCTTCATCTAAGTCCCAAAACTAGATAAAGAGAACCCAGTTAAAGAAATTGCACAAAACAATATAGTATTTACTTTTATTGATTTTATTTATCTTTGTCAGAAAAAGTATGTGAACATATGCTTTCAGTAACTGGTGTGACCCCCTTGAGAAGCAATAACTTCAACCAAATGTAACCGGGTGAACAGAAAAATGCACACCGGAAGCAAAATCAATTGTATAGTTTGGGGGTTTTATTCTGACTGCTGCTCTAAAAAGAAATGACAGCGGTCGATGGGAGCTCAAACATATATATATGTAGATATGTCAAAGTATATTAAGATTTTAGTTGGGCCTTCACAAAAAGATGAAGTATCTCTAGTCAGTTTTACAAATCAACTTCAC
>CM040459.1:18789024-18809315 GCA_022758105.1 Pangasianodon gigas | reverse complement strand
GTACAGTCATAATGATTGAACAGAAATATGCATCAAATTGAAGTTTGATACAAATACAGAGCATATGGTTCAACAATATCATTAACCAAAGGTAATATCACTCAAATAAACATGGATTTATACCATCTTACAACAGGAGTTAAACATACATACCATGTATTTTTTAGCATACACCACGAGGTAGCTCGGTCCACACACACACGATCCAAACGCATTCACGGCAATTTGCACATTAAATGTCGTTTTAGACACTGCATTACAAGGAATTACTTGTATTAAAGACAATGAAATCACATTTAACCCGAATGACGGTCTAATCAAAACATTAGGTCACTACGAGGCCGAGTCCACAGCGCTCTTCCCCGAGACGCACGATGCTCACGCATGCACACGCAAAATCAGAACACATTCTCGCGAGAGAGATATATCTCTTAAAGGGGCCGCGGCTGGATAAACATGTTACATATTTTTTTAGTGTTTATTTATTTATTTTTTATTATACCACCTGGCCACACTACATTTGTATCTATTTTTTTTTTTTTTTTACTGATAGTAAGGGTGGGCTTGAAGCCCCACAGGCAATTACTTTAACACTACAGAGGAAGCCTAGCTTCCCCTAACATTTTATTAAAATGTTGCAATAAAATGTTTACCAAAGTGTCTATATTATTTATCAATCTTAGTGTAATTCAATATTTTAGCAAATCAAATGATCAAATATCTCATTGCAATATTGCACTGTTCATTGATTAAACTCAAACTCTTTCCAATGAACAGCACAGCCTGCATGAAAAGCCCCTGATACAGTGCCAATAGACACAGAGGGAAGTCAGAGTGACAATTAGTGTCTGTTAGGTGTTTTAACATGTTATTTTGAGTCTAACTATAAAGTTCTGTTTGATTATTCGCATTCATTTCCGAAATGTGGTTGTTTATAAGTCTAGTTAGCTAGCTGTCACTTCGTTCTTCAGCTAGTTGCATTTTGGCATGAAATGGCAGACACTTCTAATGTTGATCTGACTTTTGTGTATGACTTTTGACTTTTCTGTCTTTTGATGCTCTTACGTATGAGAAGAGACTGACAAACAAAAAAGCAGACCAACACCCAAGATTTTAATTCAAAAGTCAGGGAGCAAAAAAGGTCCTTTTAGCTGTTTTTTGTACAGAAAAATCGATTGGCTGTGTTTATTATTAGTCTTCAATTATGTGGAGCCTCCACCATACAAATCCCTGTGAATGAGCTGTTACTGTGGAAATGAAAATGTGCTAGAACGAGGGTATTATAGTGCAACCTATCATTCATGTTAAATGTGTAATATGTAATGTGTATGTATTACATACATACACATTACTGATATGCACCTATAGTATATGCACCTATATGCAGTTATATATTTCAGTAGATCTTGATTGTAGGACTGTGTTCAATCCTTTACCCTTTTTACATATTAATTTTAATATATTTAGGAAAATGTTTTGGAGGTTGGGGCCAAAGGAAACTGGTATCCTGCCTGCTTATCTGAGCCATACACACATACACAGATTGCCAGTTTATTAGGTATGTGTGGATCTACTAATGAAAATGTCTACAGTCACAGGGAAAACACAATACTTGTGTTTGCTTATTTGGTTGTTTATTTCTTACAAAGCTCCCTGCTATACTGTAAGCATGCTCTATTATATATTGTTTAAAGCCATTCCTTTGACTGTGGAGCTGAGTGTGATTTATGAAGCAGCAAAACTGAGCAACTGCTCTGTGAGCGTAATGTTCAATTTCAGGACATGATGATGGCAATGAATTTGTGCATTGGTAGCAGTCCCCCCTGCTGCTCTAGTCCTTGTCTTCCGTCTGGAGATTGTGCGGGGGATGACACCAAGATAGGAAGGCTAATATCATACGGAGCATTCTGTAAAGGCTTTGTGGTATGTACAGTATATTGTTCAGTTTAGCTTCAGAAGCTGCAGGCAATTTCATACGTTTGCCCAGAGATATTGGAAAAGGTAACTGCAAAGACCAAGTAAAAGTGGTCCTAACATTACGTCAGCTGTTAGTGGCTGTTTGGACTTGCTGTTGATGGAAAAAAAATCATGCTTATTCTATAATTCTGGAACTGAATTGAGCCTATTAGAGTGATATTGTATTGCTTTTGAATTGTTAGGTTCTTTTATGTGCATCAGGAAGCTGGTTCATGCTGTGGCCCATTTCTCTGTCAGAGCTCTTATAGGCACAAGCTCAAGCGCTGGATTTCCTGGCCTTGGTCTTCTGGACCTGGCAGGTGGAGAACAGGCACAGTGCTTGGATGCTTTCTTTTTGTTTGTTCTGTGCTCTCAGGTGGCTCAGACCTTAATAATCAAGGTGAATTGTGAGTATTATGAAATACAGTATGTTATAATTCAGCTTATAATGACACAATAACATTAAAATCACTAAATTGCTTTGCCCAATGCTTTTTGTTTTATAGCCTCGATCCATACAGAATTTAAACCAATCTAACCTGGTACAACCAATAAACAATTACACCTTAGGCTGTTTTGTTGCATTGCATGTATTTTCACTTAATGCACAGTATGTTGTTCATTGCCATTTGAGATATACCACTACTGTCACCAGGTATAGGCAAGATTAGACCTGCCTTTTTGATATTGGAGCAGAAAATGGTTGTATACAAATGTTTGGGCCCCCCTGACCATTTTTTTTTCATTGAAAAGAAGTACACACAACCTCTGCAGTAAACTATTTTAAAATATAAATACACAGTTACCTTATATTGGATGAACTTAAAAAATAGTATAAAAAAAATATGCATGTGCAAAAGTTTGGACACCCTACTAAGTAAGTATTTAGTAACACCCCCTTTGGCAGATGTCAAAGGATAGGAGTCTTTCTGTTCTTGTTTAGACACTCTTGCATGCACAGCTTGCTTAAGATCTACCTAAGTGTTTCTTGAAATAGTACATGGTGGATTTTGAATATGTTTTGGATCATTGTCCTGCGCTAGAAACGAAACTCTTTTCATCTTTAGTTTCTGACAGACTGTGTCACATTTGCTCCCAGAATTTGCTGATATTTACTGGAACCCATTCTTCCATCTACCTGAGCAGTATTTCTTGTGCCACCATCACGGAACAACATAATAGATCCAGCCCCATGATTAACAATTGGCAAATGTGTTTTTCAGCTTTTCATCTAATGTGCTCATTTTTTCTCCAAACATACCTTTGGTGATTGTGGCCAAAGAGTTTCATTTTTACTTTTATCAGTCCATAAAACTTGGTTCCAAAATGCGTCTAGCTTAACTAGATATTGATGTGCATACATTAGATGTTTACTTTTATGATGAGTTTGCAGGCAAAGTTTCCTTCTGATTACTCTTCCATGCAGATCATGTTTGTGCAAGCGACACTGCACAGCAGAACAATGCAACACCACTCCTGGGTTAGCTAAACCTTCCTAAATGTTGTTAATGTCATTTGGGAGCAAAGCATTGCAATAGTCCAACCTAGGGGCAATAAAAACATCAATTTGATTATTCTAGTAATGCTATCTACATAAACTGGAAATGGGAAGCTGTTATCAATAATCATTTCCAGCTACCTGTGGCATTTGTCAAACTTCTGTCTTGTCATTATAAAGTAGGAGGAAGTCAATCAGCATCCACTGTTTATCAGGCTAGTGTCTGTCTTCTGATTTGGCCGAAACATACATCTGGGTGTCATCAAATTGCAATGGATGCTAGTTCTGTATAATTTTTTAAATTTTGTCAAATATGGTCAAAAATTAATCACTACACACTGTTGGTATCTGTTGATATTGGTGGCTGTCTTATTCCAGTTACAATCAATTACATCATAACATAAATGCTGCTCTCATAGAGTCTTGTGATTATCAAAATAAATGTTGAATTCTCCAATGATTATTGCTTTTTTCTACATCTAGCATTGAGATGAAGTCTGCAGATCTGTATCCAGATTTCCAAATAATGCCTAGAGTATTGTCATAAATACTTGTGATACCTCTTCCTCAGCCAATTAGAGGAGAATGGTGAATAGCAGTATTTATCAGGACTAGCATCATGCTGGCAGTGCATTTGTCATGATCTAAATTTATGTTTATTACATAAAAAAAACTTTTTGTATTTCCTGTATTTTTGTTTAGCTAAAGGAGTAGACACAGTCTCGGTATAGAACATGGGTGATGCCTCAAGGCAACTAGCAAATGGTCGGTTTAGCCTTTTTGTCTGCTGCCTGGCCCCAGCTCTGGATTGTGAATGATTAAATAGGCCTGTCATGTACTATGGGCCAAGTTACAAAAAATTGACCAGAAGCTCCCCAGGTAGGAAAGGCCAGACATGTCCTCAAATAAAGCCCAACTATTTTTAAAGCCCCCACACTTTTTTGAGCACCACATGGACATTCATGACATGAATGAATTAGATTTGGTTTTATAATAAATAGTAAAATATTAATAGTGTGTAATATAACTATAATAAAAGTGCAAATAAACATACATTAAAGTATGTAAAGTATACCATGCTAGGCGTAAACATGTGGGTCAGCATGGTAATTGCAGGACATTAGTATTAAATATGAAGTATTACGGAAATTTCAGTAATGTTGATGTGTGTATCAAAGAGTTATAAATGTACAAATAGTAATAAACCCATGAGTAAGGACTACAGTAACAGAACCTGGAATATTGAAAAGACCAGACTGCAATACATCATGTGCATGGTACAGACTGGCCATGAATGGAACCATTAATTCTTCACTGAAGAGAAATATAGGAGAGCACCCACATGAAACCTCCATAGTCCAGACGCAAAATAAGTAAACGCCTAGAGGCTAGAAAGAACTTGACCTAGAGGCCAAGTCTGATACAGGGTGCCTTGTTGGACACTCTCCAGCTGCTCTTTCCTGACACTGATATATACCCATCAACCCATAACTTGGGGTAATTATATCTCTTTATTTTATAGCCATATGTTATATAAATATGTTATATTTTAAATGATAGATTATTGTTCTATATGCCCATAGAAACCAAGTAAAATTAATCAAGTCCATACCACCACATTCTATACAATGGTGCTTGGAACCATTAATCACAACTTTCACATTATTTAAATTAATTAAGTGATTAATTATTCAATTAAATGACTACTTGCCTTAGGTGGATATCATTCTGTAGTGGGCAGATAAACAAAGGCACAGGGGAACTATTCATGAGAGGTGGGAATGACAGTGGGTATCTACAGTAAACATCACTATATATATATATATATATATATATATATATATATATATATATATATATATTTTTTTTTTTTCATTGCTTGATAGCCATGAGAATCATCTTGAAACATCTCAAATGGCTCAAATTCACTCTGTCCATCCAGTGCAGAAGTGAAAAAAAACATTTAGTACATATTATGGATATGTCATATACAGTATCCTGGCCTGCATGCCAAATATACAAACTTGTATGAATATGAACAACCAACATTTTTACACTGGAGCTGTTTTCACATAAGCATACAGGGCCCATCCTTCCAATCCACATCTTACATGTTCCACCCACCCCACCAGAGTGACCTTGCATTTCATTTTTATTAAGATAGTGGACAAAATCAGGGATGAGGAAAGCGGTGCCAGCTACCTAGTAGCAGAGGAATAAAAAATGCAACAGGGCACGTGGGCTTGCATTTTATGCACAAAGCTCTTGTGGAATGAAACAATGATTTACATGGGTGTGTGTTTGTGTCATATGATGTATGTCTAAAAATGCTTCAGAAATGCATTTAGGGTTAATTGACCTTTGATACAATGATTGACACCAAATGCAAAATGCTCTAATTAGTGTAGTACCATACAAAAAGAAATAAAAGGAGAGCGTAAACAAGAGCAGTGCGAGACCTAAGCCTGACCGTATTGCTACAGTATCTTTATTAAAAAATAAATAATAAATATGGTGAAATGACTTATCCATTTAGCCCTGTGATTGGACAGTGATTTCTTTTCAGTGTGGCACTACTTCCATGAATGAATGTACATTCACTTCTGATATAAAGTCAGCAATACTGTAAATTTTTTCTCAGCATTAAATTAAATTCTTACATCTCTTTATTTTAAGAGGAGTGTGATGATGGTTTTGCTTTTCGGTGTGACACGTTGTCCTCATATCACAAATGAAATGCAATACCACCTGTGCATCGCGTTTCATGTTTTTGTCCAGTGCGACTTCTTTCTTATCTGGCACAGAATCTTCTGTGCCTAAATGCACGTATGTGAGTAGAAGCAACATAAAAGCATTGCAGGACTTGCCTGACCGATTGCTACAGTATCTTTATTAAAACATAAATAAATATGGCAAACTGTTATGCCCATAATGAAATCAGAGAATAGATGCATTTATAATAATGTGTTAAAAGCATAATAGCCTTATTTTTGAAATACTTCTGAAAATATAGAGATATGAATATGTAAGCTGTGTGACCAGTTATTCTCATAAGGGAAGACAGGGTCAGATTTCTTCAGTTATGTTCAGCCATGCCTCTACTTCTGATTTCTCCATATGAATAAGAATTTTGGTTCATCTCACTATGATCACAAAATAACAAGGTTACCTTCTCCTTGTTGCTAAATGTGAAGAAATCTAGATTTCTCACTTACATACCAATATCCTGGATATGACAATCAGATAAGATTTTGTTGATGTACTATGAAATGGTGGTCTTAAGGAAATAGTGGTCTGAGAAAATTCATTCTGTTTCTATGTTTAGTTATTTGCTTGTATCTATGTATAACACACATGTATATTAATATAAAAATTATTACATTTTTCTGTCATGTGTTTTCTCTGTGTTCCCAGCTGGTACTTGCCACTTAATTTTAACTACCATAACATTATATAATATTTAAAATAATAATAATAATAATAATAATAATAATAATAATAATAATAATAATAAAATAGCCTTTTCAATAAATTTGTGTTTCTTGTTTATTTTTGTCTGTTCCCAAATTTACTTCCCTCCCTTCAACAACTAGTACTTTTAGTACTTTTACTTAAAAATGAACTTAGCCTACTATCACATTACGTTAACCAATTGAGATTGTCTAATCGAATCCAATTGTCACTTAAATAGGGTTAATTGGTTACTTGAGTAACTAAGGGGGCAATTACTTTTTCACACTGGGCCAGTTGGTGTTGGATAAACTTTTTAATTGATAAATGATCAATTAAAAACTGTGTTATGAGTTTATTCACGTTGTCTTTGTCTTATATTACATATTGTTTGAAGATCTGAAACATTTAAGTGTTCGAAATATGCAAATAGAAGAAATCAGGAAGGGGGCAAATACTTTTTCATGACACTGCATTTCTAAGAACACCACTGACAAATGTTTGAAAAACTGAAGGGCCATTAGGTGCATCGTATGGCATATGAAGATATTCATAGTGCACCCTAGTGGTGTTTAATGCTCTTATCCATTTATCCCTAAGGCTGCTTTATGGATGAGGTACCAGTAGTGATACGTACGCAATGATGGAGAAGTTGCAGAAGTTTCTCTCCACATTTCTTACCCTGAATTGGTCAATAAAATGTTTATATGAGCTAGTCTTCCTTCCCCCATGTTCCACACACTGTAGTGCTCTCCAGAGCAATAACGAAAAGACAGCGGCTCTCTTAGTTAAATGTGAAAGAGGACTGACAGACTGGTGGAGAAAAATAAAGTAAGCACTGCAGGAGGAAGTCCTTGTACTTGGATGGGGAACAATAAAAATAAGAAACACCAGTCATGCTTCAAAGGTTAGGCACAGAAGAGGGGTTATAGCCTGTGTATGCATTACAACCATCATAAATCTGATCACATAACTCCTAGGTCCTGCTATGTTGTCAGTTGTCAGTATTTTTAGTCATATTAACACTTTTATCATGTTTTAGAAGTAATAATTCTGAAAAGCTTGATTATAAAGGGTTCAGTGCAGTAGGAATGAAGAAACAATGAGTAGATAAAGTGTGTTCCTTTATATGCATAGCAAGGCCTCCTGAAAAATTACTCTTTCAGGTACTTCTCCCTTTCTCCGATTGCAGCCATTCCCCCAAGTGCAACGTAGCCCTGTGATTGGATAGTGATTGCTCTTCAATGTGGCACTACTGCAATACACTGATGAAAGTACATTCATTTCTGATGCAAAGTCAGCATTGAATTCTTTCTCAGCATTAAATTAAATTCTTGCATCTCTTTATTTTAAGAGGAATGTGATGACAGATTTGCTTTTTGACATCATATCACAAAAGAAATGCAACACCACCTGCGTATTGTGTTTCATGTTTTTATCCAGTGGGACTTCTTCTTTTTTTTAAATCTAGCATGGAATTTTCTGCATAGTGTGCATCCCTCACACACTGTATTGTCGGCCAGTCTATCCATGTGTGCCCAAACGTACGTATGTCAGTAGACACAGTGCAAACTGAGACATGCTGTGGCCGCATTATGCACTCACAATGCGCCTAACTTTAGAATTCAATTTACCGAGGCTGTGTCTCATCACGCTAACTGCACTGGAGACTGCTTACTAAATGCACTCTGTGTGAGGCATAAATTATATGTTAAAAAAAAAACACTGTGAAATTGTGGATATGGTCAACCACAGAGACACCAAAAAGCTCAAGTCTAAAAGAAATGAACGTTCAGCAACAAAGAGATAAATATGTTACTAAAAAAAAAAAATTATTTTCAGAATTTAGATGAAGACGTCAGCACAAGCAAACTGTGTGAGGTGACATTACATTCTTGGTTGGTTTTAACCTTATGAAAAGGCTGTTGTGCACAGAATAAGCTGCAGAATAAAGTGTGTAATTAAACTTTATTCCATTATTCCAGTTGTAGTTGACTGTGAATATACCCAACAATTAGAAAATTGGGAATGTCAAAAAAGTAGATTTGAGGAAAAAATTATGTAACTGTGCTAAGGGTTGACAGATCTGAATGACAAAAGCAATCCAATGTACTAACAGTATTAAAACGTGGTTTTCTTGAAAATCTGTTTACCCAGGACCGAAAATGGGCTTGCATCAACACGTTATAAATCATAAATCATCAAAAATAAAGAATATTTTTCTTTATTGGATAGATCAAAACTTGAAACAGCAGTTCAAAATAGTGGAGATTGGACAATTGGAGATTGACAAGCCTCTCATTTATATACTAACAGCACAGTTTCATGGATGCTTTGGCTTATTTAAAGGTGTCTAAAATTAAATTATTATTGCTATCAATGCATGTCACGTAACCCCCGTAACTAGATATCATAGTGACTGTTATAGACCTTACCTTTAACATTCATTCATTCTGTTCTGGATAAGGGCTTGCTGCTTTTTACCAAACAGGCCACATTTAGAAATTATAAGACCAAAGACAGAATATCTTTGTTAAACTTTTACTAAAAATATAAATGTTATAATATTTACTTTTTCTCTCAATTTACTTTTCTCAGTTGGCCTGCTGCTCTGTGGGTCTACAGCTACCATTAACAACAACAAAAAAAAAACTTATTTAGTTAACTGAAGCAAATCACTTTGCAAGAATAAATTGTCAATCATGCCAGAAACGTTATGAAATATTTCCAAACTGTCAAATAAAATAAAAGTGCAATTAGTAGTACCACTCTTGTTCAACTCTTCTTTAGCCATGAGTGACGTGTCTTGAGACCGTAATGGACTTGAGTAATGTCACATTGCGCACACAAATCAAGCAATATTACTGACCTCTAATTAGAATCTCCTTTTCCCATCCTGATGCTGCACTCAAAGAGAGAGAGAGAGAGAGAGAGAGAGAGAGAGAGAGACTGCCTAGCTTCAAACTGCATACCTTTGAATATGTAATATAAGAAATATGAGATTTTAGAGCCTTTAGCAAGAGAGTAGTTATTACACATTTTTGCATACATCTTACACATATTCTGTAATTCCATCTAGTTTGTTTCAGAGTTACTTTTAGGTGGTGCTAGCATGTTACAACACGTTTAGTGTAATTGTATTTAATTTCTTGTTCTAGTATTACTTCAGGTTGGTTATTATTGTCAGTATAAGTATCGATATTAATCAAGATTGCATTTGGTAATTACATAGTTTGCATATAGTTTGCAAATAGCCTCCAGGATAAAGAAGCTTTCTGCCTCTTACTTGCATGATAACATGTTATGACCAGTGTGTATATAGGTGCATTACAGGTATAATGACAATGATAATGATAATAATATGTAATGCTCATATTATAAACCATAAATACCTGTGAACAGAAGAGCAAAACATGCTTTACTGCCAATTTATTGTAGCCAAGCAGAGTCATTTACATAGAAATAAAGAACATTCAGAGCCAACTCATTTGTTTACCACTCTGGGTGGTTTGGATTAAAGACAACCCTCTTCAATTTAGACCATGGCTTTTGCAAGAGCAACTGCAAAATGTTGATTTCGTGTCCCTGCAGCCATGACTGTAGTCATTATTTAGATCTGTCTTTGGCAGATTCTTAACCTCCTGGAAGAGGCAACCAGATGTCTGGACTGTTGACAAAACCTCTCAAAGAGCATCAACAATCTATAGTTTTACTTCACAGTGGACCTCAGGTGTTCTTTTCTCTTATGGAGTCCCATTTTTTGGCAAACATGTTGATAGTGCACATGGTCAAAAAGCCTGATTCTGTTCTCACTTGACCACAGCACATTTCAATTGCAGTTCCAGTGACGTTTAGTGCAAGAAAAAAAAAAATTAAATGTGAAAAATATGAAGATACATACAGTAGGTTCTCCCTCATATTTAGTCAGAGGTACCTAAAAATTTCTGGAGATTAAGATCAATTAATTAAAAACAAAAAAAAAGAAGTAAGAATTCAAATTCAAATATAACAATTTATTTACAATTATACTCTAATTAATTTTCTTTAATGATGTCATTAATTTTTATATTTAAAATGCAGTTATTTAAAAAGAAAGCTCTTGTGAATAAAAATAAGTCCACAATGAACTAATATGAGCTAATGCCCTAACTACTATTCTTGCTGGTTATTTGTCTGAATAGTCATTCCATGATGTTTTTTTAATGCAAAAATATCCCTTTAATTAATTAATTGATAAGTAACACATGATATGTTTTAAAAGAGCAACCTCTATAGCATACATTTGCAACACTGACTGAGTGCTTCCTGTGTGCTGCCATGTTGTTAATATCTGGATGCTGCTGTTATTTTAATTAAATGCATCAATCAACTTAAGAAAAAAAGGTGGCTAGAACCTGAAGAACAGTACTATACATTCTTTTGCTTGCTCAAACATATTTTTTAAGAGATATCTAAGAATTTTCAGGTTTGGTAGATCATTCTGTTCGGTCTCAAAATGAGAATGCATTAGAAAGCATTAGTCTCTTAATTACTTTATTACTTAAGGAAAGGATTAAATTGAAATGCATTAAAACGATACATATTGTCCTAAAGAGTTCACTGCAAATATTTCCAAGAAAAACAGAGCAGTAGTGTTCCAGAGCACTAATGTGTGTTTGCATTGATTTCATGCATTTAAACCTGCAAAGCTGGAGGTAGCAGTAGCAAATTATTTGCATAAGGTGATGAAAAAACTGAAAGACAAACATTCATAAGGAGGCAGCCAAATGACTGTTCCTTTCTTAGCTTTGTAGAGCTCAGTCAGCTCACTGTCGTGGTCCAGAGCCAGAGTCTTTTCTGACAAGCTTTCATTTACATTTACAGCATTTAGCATACGCTCTTTTTCAGAGTTACTTACAGAAGTAAATTAAAGTTTCTGTCGAAAACATATCCTAATGCTATTGCAAATGGTTTAAGAATATCATAACACTAATCCCTTTATACAGGAGGTATATGTGAGAATCAGAACAGCCCAGAAGAAGAAAAAAGAAAAAAAAAAGAACAGCAACGAAGAGAGTACATAATGAAAATAGTTTATAGTAAGTGATCTTACTAGCAACTCATCAAATTCATCAAAATACACATTCTTAGTAATAATAATAATAATAATAATAATATATAGCACCTTTCCACAGCCCAAGGACACTTTACATTCCAAACTAATAGACACAGGGGAAGAACAAAAAATTATTTGGGAAAAAACGCAACGAAACTAAGCTAAACACTGTGATCATATTTTTCATTAACAGTAGTAAAATTAAAAAGTAATATTAGTATAATAAAAAAAACATGGTCAACTTTCAACCATCTCGTTGACTGGTGGTTGTTCTTCTACAGTTTCTTTTCATTTTAATGAGCATCACTTTCAGCACACAAACTGAATCTCAAACTGTTATCCTCTTCTTGACTTCAGGTTTAAGCTTTTGTCCAACTATTTCAAAGTTGTTTGCATTTGATCATTGGGAAAATTCTCCCATCACGATAGCTGTCCTGGACAATCTGCCAATCCAGGTCTTCTAAATGTCTTTTTTTTTTTAAATAACAATTTAACATCTTAAATTTCAGTTTTTTTCCCAAACCCCAGTCCTTCCTTCTGCTAGACAGGGATGCTTACTGATCAGTTCAGAAACTACTGCTATGAAATGTTCAACTTTGGTGCAATACCAGTAGCATAGCAGTAGTCTCTGCATTGATTAGTAAGCATCCCTGTCTAGCAGAAGGAAGGATCTGTACATGGTCTCTGCAAGTCTTTTAAGATCAGGTGATTCATGTCCTGTGAAGTCTGCATCCGAGTTTCATTCTTTATGTATGTCTCTCTGTCAGTCAGGAATTTATGTCTGCAGAGGATTCTGGGGTTTTAATTTGAGAAGGCCAAGGATTCTGCTTCATATCTGGAGAACTTGCTTAATTCTGCTAATGGCATTATCATGGCAGCAGTGCAATGCATTAAATCATACAGATACCCGTCTCATGGTTGTGGTCTTGCCTCACATTTGTTGGTCCCAAATAGGCTGATTTAAGTATCTCAGAAACTGCTGATCTCCTCAGATTTTCATGCACAACAATCTCTAGAGTTCACAAAGCATGGTGTGAAAAAAGCAAACAAAACAAAGCAAAAAACATCCAGCGAGCAGCAGTTCTGCAGGCCTGACATGCCTTGTAGATAAGAGAGTTCAGAGGAGAATGCCCAGACTGGTTTGAGTTGACAGGAAGGATACAGTAATTCAACTAACCACTCTTTACAACCATGCTGAGTAGAATAGAATCGAAGAATGCACAACATGTTCAGCCTTGAGGCGAATGGACTCCAGTTGCCGAAAACCACATCAGATTCTATGCCTGTCAGCCAGGAATTTGAGGCGACAGTGGGAACAGGTTCACTGAAACTGGACAGTTGACTGGAAAAATGGTGCCTGGTCTGTTGAATCTTAATTTCTGCTAGAGTCAAAAATTCGCACTGACAGCATGAATCCATGGACCCAGCCTGTCTTGTGGTGTAATGGTGTGGGGAATGTTTTCTTGGAACACGTTAGGCCCCTTAATACCAATCAAGCATCATTTATATGCTGCAGAGTATCTGAGTATTGTTGCTGACCATGTCCATCCCTTAATGGCTACGATTTACCCATCTTATAAAGGCTACTTCCAGCATGGTAATGCACCCTGTCTCAATGTTAAGGCTGCTCTGAGAGTAAAAAGAGATCCTACCCAGTATTAGTATGGCATTCCTAATAAACTGCCCAGCCTCTCACCTGGCATGCTGACAAAGAAATTTGATCACTCTAATAGCAACCAACTCCTGGCTGCTTCTGGGAGCCCTAATCCACTATATCAGTATTATCCTTAATTCCATCAAATTTGACAGATAATCCTGACAGGATTATACCACATACCTACTGCACAAATGTTCACTGGGAGAGGGGGGAGCTTGACAATCTTTATTTTTTGTGCTCACATATAAAAGGGGTCTAAAATGTATACCATCATCAGCTGGTGTTCACTGGATAAATTTAGGGGAACATTTTTCATTCATTCATGTCCTTTTTGAGCTTTTCCTGTCAAATATAATTTCCACACCTTTATTAGAGGTCCAAAGATTTTTATCACCTGGGAATTTGGTGATGCTTTTGACAGACTTTGTAGTGTGGAAAGCATTCAGAAGTAACTGTCTGTGCTCTGACTCCAGAAAGAACATACACTCATCAGTGCATCTCAGTAAGACAACTAATTCAAGCATGTCTTTTAAAACCATCAGCACCTCTCATATCTTATCTTCCTTAGGTACCTGGTGGCCAGTCATTAACAGAAGCAATCTGAAGAGGCACCAGTTTTTGCAAGACATTTCTCCAATGGCCATGTTTGAATAAAATATTTTTGTATTGGTTTGCCAACCTTGTCAGGGGGAAGACCTTTGATAGATTGATTTAATGTCCCAGAGGACTTTCTTTTTATCAGATTTTGAAAAGAGAGCCAAAAACTATCTAGAATATCTGGAAGAAATCCATCTACATCATTTTAAGGGGTCACTAAAGGCACTTTTTTAATGATAATATCTGTACAAGGGGTCCTGCTTACCTTCACAGACCTGTCCTTCATAGACATATTTGATTCTCAGCATGTAATAAATAGTAATAGCTGACCTCATTCTCTTCCTGGCATTTGGCCTTGCAAAATCTGCATATCATATCTGCAGTAAAGCTCTCTTGAAATCCCACCAAAGCATGGGCAGCCAAGTTTTCTGCAGCAACACATACAAAACTGTTTCTGTATTCACTATTTCTATATTCACATGGTTGAGGGACACTAAGGGAGAAAAAATTGTCAGATTTTTTTTACACGCTTTCATGCTATTAAGATATTAAGACATAAGAAATGGTTTATTGTTTTATTAATGTCCGAAAGGGGCTTGTAGCCTTGCTCATATTAACTCATATACACAATTTCCATCCTTGGCATCAAATTTCAGGCCTGGAAAGTTACACTGTGGGTGTTAAATCAATTTATTTGCCTTGACACCACCCTGTTTTTCTGATTTTGCAGCAGCATGACAAATGCATGCTTTATGCTGCATTTACAATTACAGTGCCCTTCGCCAGGTTACCACCTGCACAGATGGTCAAGAGAATACTACAGTGATATCTGCCATATCTGCACAATGATTTTGTGTTTGTGTCATCATAAAGTCCTATTTCTTACAAACTACTATGTAAACAAAATATGTTTTGGCATGTGAAATAACACAACTAAGGGGAAACGTACAAGCAATCTGCTTTGCCTTTTTGTTATTTTCCATATACAAAATGCACCTGAGACCTGTTTCTTTTCACAGATTGTTATGAGCCACTGGAAAATTTTGAGAAGCTAGCGCCATTCAGTATAAAGCCTCTGAGACATACATTGGATTTCCACATTAACGGCCTCACAGCAGCAGAATCTTTGGGACCAGCTGGCCTGCAGGTAGACCTGACATTGTGAGTCTGTGTTAAGTGACTGGAATTGTCTTTATCAATAAAACACCAAAAACACTGCCCTTTGGTTACTGCCAGTGACCATCCACACATAACCAAAAATCAAACTTGCAGTAATTGAGTAAATTTGAACAAATTTCATTCTGATATTAGGTAAGTTCTTAGTGACTTTATCTTGTTTATCAAGCTGATCTTATTCTGAGATTTTGTCCAGTGTTGCCATGTAAGAGATGTGTGTATCTATAACGATGTTTACAAATGAATCTTGTGAGTTTGAAACACATTTTGGTTTTTATTTCTGTTACCTAGCTACCAGGATGGGCTAATTAACAAACAGCGACGAGTTATTTTAATCTTTTCATGCACTTCAGCCAAGAGCATTGACAGTTTGGAAAGCCATCCAAATCAAATATCGTGTAGACTGGGGTCATTACAGCGCACTGAGATAGTGCTATAAATATCTTTTTGTGTATGATTTTTTGTGAGGAAAGTGTAGAGATGGAACTATGGACTTTGCTCACCATTAGTATTTGCAGCTGGAAAATAGCCCCTTGGTTCCCTAGTCATAGTTGGTCAGTACCATGGTGCTGCTTCTAAATTGCCTAAAGTTATATACATCTCAACTTTTTTTTTTTTTTACCATGCTGCGAGTTTTTCCCTGTTCACCCTCCCACAATTCTTTGCACATTTCTCATGCCTCCCAATTGAAAATGAATCATAGTCAGATGGCAAATTCACACTCATGTACTAGAAGCCATCCATTGGAATTTTATTTCTATACGTTGTAGCGCTCACTGCTATGGCACAGCACCCCTTATTTTACTGGAAAAAAATGCATGAGTCAGTGTTGTATTACATTAGGAGTGCAATGCGGGCACCACAAGTTGCTGAAGCATAATAAACCAGTCCCGGTGTCCAGACTTCATTTTTTCATGTCACTTGTTGGGTCTAAGCTATTTGCATTAAAAATGAGACCAGGTGAATCTGGGTTCATTGAGGGAGAAGCAATTAAAATCATTGCACTTGAAAATGCACTCACATCCCATATGTCTCACATTTGTGTATTGGAGACAAGGAGTTGGAAAGGTCAGAGAGTTCTACCACTTTAACATCAACACTGTCTGGCTCCTTTGGACAGAGTGCACATTTTCCCCAACAATAATCTGTGATATGCATATATAACAGTTTAAGTGTGGGAAATTTGGAACCTGTTTATTGGTTTATTTCATTCATTGTTTTTCTTTGTTTCTCATTCCAACTGACATAAAAAGGGACAATAATAAAGACTTAAATAAATGTTAAATCTAATATGAATTAGAAAATGTTTGCTTTTCTTGAGATATTGATTTGGTACCATCAGCCTCAGTATTCAAGAGACATTGCAGCTCAAAATATATGTGAGTGGAGAGGTTTTCTGAGAAATTCTGTTCCTAGTACGCTGTTTTAATTAGCCTCATTGACCTCCTCATCTTTGGGATTTTATAATAATAATGTTGTTCATGTAAGTCTCCTTTGGTCTATGTGAACAGCAAAGAAAGATGAACTCATAGCACTACATAATGGTGAAATTAATAATGATAATATATGTAGATGCTCATTGATTTATAAAGAAATGCTTTTATGACTTTGCACAATGTTTCCTTTCCTTTCAGCCAAGGCACTTGTTAACTGCTGTGTCTACACATATAATCATTAAAGTGAAATGTGTTCATTCTACTAGTTTAAAGGCTCTCCTGAGTCATGTATCATTGCCAAAAAATAATCAAAGGACGTTTTGATATCATTTTAATGCCAAAGCTGACAAACAAAGAATACTGACAACCCATGAAAGTTCAGCTCCCTCACCTCCTAAATCACAATTTAAACCCTGTTTATGACTCTCTGTAATAAAGCGCCTTCCTCAACATTTGCTCCAAAAATTTCCGATTTATTTCATAAAATAAATAGCATAAAAATAATGATAATTAAAAAAAAAAAAAAAACAATATACCTAAAGTTAGCTATTTATTGATCCAGAAATTTATTTATTGATTATTTATTGATCTATTTTTTTAAAAGGCTGATTTAAATATTCTTTTTGTTCTATGTCACTTTTTGTGTTTCAGTCTGAAAATGACAATCAAAAGCAAAATAGCTTTTCTAAAGGCTTTTCTTACTGTGAACAAGTTGGAAAAGCTGTTAACAAAAATGAAAACTGTTGTAGCCCCTCCGCCTCAAGGTTCAATGTGTTGTGTGTTCTGAGGCACTTCTCTGCTCACCACAGTTGTAACGAGTGGTTGGTTTACTGTAGCCTTCCTGTCTGGCCATTCACCTCTGACCTCTCTTACCAACAAGGCATTTCCACCCATAGAACTGCCCTGGACCATTTCTGGACCATTTTGTATAAACTCTAGAGGCATGAAAATCACAGGGAATCAGCAGGTTCTGAAATACTCGAACTGGCACCAACAACCATGCCACGGTCAAAGCGACAGAGATCACCTTTTTCCCCCCACACTGATGCTTGATGTGAACATTAACTGAACCTCTTGACCTGTATCTGCATGATTTTATGCTTTGCTCTGTTGCCAGTGAAAGTGGCAGGTGAATGTACATCTGACAGAGTTTCTTTAAATACAGGGTTAGGAGCATCTACTGGAACTCTCACAATGGGCCTCATTTATCTGTCATTTAGTACAGTTGTGTGTAAATGCCAAAACAAAGTAAAACCTCTGGCCAAATTCACAAAAGTTTTTTTTCCTTAAAGATTTTCTGATTTTGTTCATATTCACATGTGTATGCTGACAAATATCAATCACCCATACATTGGCACAGCTGATTTATATTTAGTTATGCCTCCAAAACGGAATAAAAGGTGGTAAGACTTCGAGGGCATGCTACTCAAAAAAAAAAACCCAGCTAAAACCCAGGTGAACTCGCTCGTGAACTTATTTATTTTTCTTCATAGCTTGTGCTGCAGCACGGTAGTAAAAAGCAAAACAAAAAAGAAAAAAGTGAAGTTTTGCTTCTTTTCGGCTGGCTTAGCCCTCTCGGTTTATCTCAGTTCACGTCCACACACCCAGCTTAATGCTCAGAGCGAGAACGAGAAACAGACAGCTCATTAAGAACCCAGAGCAAATAGGTGTCAGGTGTGGCATGTTAATCAACTCACCCCATACACCACCCTCCTGCTAAACTACACCTGCCCACACCCACACCTGCCACAAAGGCAAAGCAAACAGAGAGCTGAAAATAACAAAATGATGACTAAATGGTGAAAGAGCATCTCCTAAGGTCAGAATGTGCTAAATTTTCCAGTAATACAGCTCAGCCATTGCAGCAAGCTGCCTACCATAAACACACAAACTCTTCCTCCTTTTATTTGGCAGCATTTCTTTTGTCCTAATTGAATGTAATCTTATTTGTCCTAATTTATGGATTTGTTATGCATGGCTTTCTTTCAAGTCATTAATATGAAACAAATAAGTTTGAGAAAAGTTTCATTAAATTGAAATAGAAAGCTATTAAAACTTGATAATGTAATCTGTATATAAAATTGCAGTATCTCACCCCAATTATATACCAACATTACTTGATGTTTACATATTGAATCTCCTTATAAGTAAATTTACATAAACTCAGGATCTCTTGTAGGATATGAACGTTTTCCTGAACTAACTGGATTTTTATGAAGGCCACATTTCTTGTGTAAATGCTCCTGTGAATGATTTATGAATAAATTTGTTTGTATCCAGCTTGATAAATGAGGTCCAGTGTGAGAAGAACAGTAGAGTCCCTCTTTCTCTGTCAATACTTAATGTAGCTTCTTAAATGCTTCTGCAAAGCTGCATAAACAGAAAGGGAAGGCCACATTAGCTCTGGTTTTCACATGTTGATAAAATAAATTTATGGTAGGGGAGTTACCTTTAACGTGTATGGGCTGCAGCAAGGAGACAAAAGAAATAAATTGTGCTTAGTAATGCTTTTTTCTTTTATTGGTCTTGCAGGAGTAATGCTCTGCTCCTTTCCTACTCCTGTATATTTTTCAGTTTCACTGCTCTGGCTTGTCTGACTTGGCTCATGAAATGTTTGGCAGTTGCTCACAGGAACCAGGGAGGAGAAAGATAGATCAGCCTGATTTAATGCAACATTCATAAGAATTTCGATGATCCAGAACAAATTCTGATGATTTTTAACCCTTGTCCCTTTCAACTTTTCATGCAAATATGAGTTTTCTACATTTTTAAACATGAATGCATGCAGTCTCAGAAATAAAGGTACCAAACTATACTTGTCTTTGGAATGGCACTATAAAGGGAACACATTTTGTAGATATTCTATAGTCTACCTTTAGTTACTGTTTAAAGCTTTAAAGGTATATCAATGGACCTTAAGGTGCAATTATGTACCTTAAATTATTTTTAAAGGTATAAAGATACATACTAAAGTTACAAAAGAAGTCATTTTGATGGTACCACCCCATTGATAAGGATTTTTTCTAAGACCGAGACTGGTTAATGAAAATCTGCCTACTTTTGAAGTTGTAGCCCTGTGACTGTACAATGTGTTCAACAACTAATGGATGTTGAGGCACCTTTCTGTTAAACAGAGATACAAATCAATTATATTTATAAAAATGTTCAATATTTAAAATTCCAAAATTCAGCACCAATACATATATATATATATATATATATATATATATATATATATATATATATACAGTGGGGCAAAAAAGTATTTAGTCAGCCACCAATTGTGCAAGTTCTCCCACTTAAAAAGATGAGAGAGGCCTGTAATTTTCATCATAGGTACACTTCAACTATGAGAGACAGAATGGGGGGAAAGAATCCAGGAAATCACATTGTAGGATTTTTAATGAATTAATTGGTAAATTCCTC
>CM040459.1:18777655-18788924 GCA_022758105.1 Pangasianodon gigas | reverse complement strand
TCAAAACATTTAGGTCACTACGAGGCCGAGTCCACGGCGCTCTTCCCCGAGACGCACGATGCTCACGCATGCACACGCAAAATCAGAACACATTCTCGCGAGAGAGATATATCTCTTAAAGGGGCCGCGGCTGGATAAACATGTTACATATTTTTTTAGTGTTTATTTATTTATTTTTTATTATACCACCTGGCCACACAAACATTTCTGGTACCTGGTGATCAATCATGCACAATGTGTTGAAGGAATTTTGACCCATTCCTCCTTACAAAACTGCTTCAACTCAGTCATGTTGGTGGGCTTTCTTGCATGAACTGCTCTTTTTAGGTCCTTACACATTTCTATTGGGTTACCTTCTGGATTTTGACTTGGCCATTCCAAATTGTTAAATTTCCATTTCTTTGTAGACTTTCTTTGTAGACTTACTCATGTGTTTAGGGTCTTTGTCTTGCTGCATGACCCACTTATGGTTAAGCTTCAGTTCACAGAGCGATACCTTGACATTCTCCTGTAGTATTTGCTGGTACAATCCAGAATTTATAGATCCATCAATAATGGCAAGCCACCCTCTACCTGAGGCAGCAAAGCAGCCTCAAACCATGATACTACCTATCTAAGCAAAAATAACGCTTTTCTTTGAAACCAAAAAGTTCCATTTTGGATTCACCTGTCCACAGAACATTCTTCCGATAGGCTTGTGGCCTTTAGCAAACTTCAGATGGGCAGCAGTGTTCTTTTGGGAGAATAGTAGCTTCCTCCTTGCTATCCTGCATACCATTCTTGTTCAGTGTTTGCCTGCTGGTGGACTCATGAACATTGACATTACTCAATGCACAAGTAGCCTGTAGCTCCTTAGATGTTACACTGGGGTTCTTTGTGACTTCCCATAATATTATTTCTCACACACTTGAGGTGATTTTTGCTGGACGACCACTCCTTGGGAGAGTAACAGTGGTGCTGAATTTCCTCCATTTGTATATCATCTGCCTCACAGTGGATTGGTGGAGGCCAGACTCTTTAGAAATGGTTTTGTAATGTTTTACAGCCTGGTGAGCATTGATAATTCTTTTTTCTGAGGTCCTCAGGAATCTCCTTTGTTCGAGGTATGGCACACTTCCATAAACCTGTGTGGTGAGGACCAGACATTGATAGTGAAGACCCAAGTTTATGTTCTTGATACATGGGAGGGCCTGCTAAACTCAAGCCTGATTGCTATTCCCTTGACTGAAACACCTGACTTCAAATACCCCTTTAAATCAACTCATACTGCTAGAGGTTCAGATACTTTATCCAACAAAGATATTTAATGTTGGATAATTTTGCTCAAAGAATAAATGTAAAATATAATGTATAATATAATGTTTTTGAATCATTTGTTTAATTGGGTTCTCTTTGTATACTTTTAGGATTTAGATGATGATCTGATTAGGTCAAATATATGCAGAAATACAGAAAATTGTAAAGGGTTCACAAACTTTCTAGCAGCACTGTATGTGAAACATTTGATATCCTTTTAGCTGAGCTGGTCTTTTATCCTGCTCCTATTTCCATGCTAAGATCTGCATACCTTCCTGGCCTAAGTGTAAATGTGATGCCATATCTGAGGACCTTTCTTTGTCAGTATGATGATTGGGAACTTTGATGTATTTTGGCCATGAAGCATCCCATAATATTGCACCCTCCTCTTTTGAAGGTGTGCCCAGAACCATAGGTTTCTCCCCACTTAGGGAATTTTACCTGTCTTTGAATCAATAACTCATGACACACTGGTTTCTTTTACTTGGAAAATGCCCAATCATGACACAGTGCCCATCAAAACATTCTGGTCTGAACCTAATGCTAGAAAAAGAGGAGAAATCTTACCATCTCTTTCTCAGGCTGACTGCCGCAAGATGTGGGTGCAAAGAGAAGGCTTACATTTCTCTCCACAGTGTAAAATCAACCTATTCTTCCAAGCAGCATCATGTGTGTTTTTCTTCCATTTTTTCTTGGAAGTCTACTTTCCCTTTTAATAGTAAGAGAAAAAACTGCTTTCAAATTTGTCTGATGACTGGACTTATGCAAATTATAAAAATGACTGAACTGCATCAGTGTGGAATGCCAAAAGGGCTACAAAATGCCTGTAAATATGCCGTATCCTTTTAAGGACTTATTTATACTTCTGCTAGTGCATTAGGACATTGTGCATGAATGCTCACACAGAGTGAAGTATTCATACATGTAACATGAGCGTGTCCTCTAGGAGGCATGAACCACACCAGAATTTAGTGAATTACACAGCGAAGAAGAGAGGAAATCAATGTAAGTTTTGTGTTTCAGTGTAGGGTTAATAAATATTAGGTAATACAGACATACTTTTTGTGCTGGGGAGACAAATCTACAATTCTATCAATCACAGAATGACGATGCATTAGTTTTTATTTTTATTAAGTTGCTGTGGTTTATATCACCTACACTGTGTCTTTAGTCTGTTAAAAGAGAGAGAAAGTAAAGTATGTGATCCTGCATGACTGAATTGGCTATTATAAATCCAGCATTTATGAAGCTTCACACTTTATATGATATATTTATGTTAACACAATATCATAATTGTAGTTTTCCATAAATAAATCTATTATACGATAATGTAAACTTGCTTGTGTTCATTAGCATTATGATTCCTCATATTTAGGGGCAAAGCATGAAGTGAGTATAACTCTATTGGATTTGGAAGGATTTTTAGGTGGCCAAGCATCGAAGGTGTGTAAGCACCTTATTGGGATTGTATGTTTTTTTAATAGGGGTCTAAGCACCAAGTGCTGGAACCCTTTTATTTTAGTCTGGATTTTTCTTCTTAAGCCCCTGATGGTTGTGTCAAGCCCCTGATCTTTTTGCAAATATTATTTGTGTTAATATTATCTTGATCTGTTATTTAAAATACATTCCTTTCCAAGGCAGCGCATCGCCTTTTAATGTCATACGTTTTGTTGTTGGTGGGACATCAGTTGCACCCCAGGAGCAACGCACTGGTCATGTGGTCAAATTCTTTCATAAAGAGTCTGCACCATTACCAAAACAAGAATCATCTGCACTTGTGAAGTGACCAATAGCTCTGGATCAATACATTCCACATTAACATTATATCCATTAAAAAGAGCCTTTCATTAGGTTTCAAACAACACCAGCCACACGCCTCTGCCATCTACCTGCCACAGAATTCAGGCATTTTAGCCAATTTTGGAGCTATATTTCTGGTTTAAAATCACACCTCAGGCACAGCTATGGAGCTCAGTATGTTTCAATCGATCATATTCAAATTCCACAGATCCGAGAATTTGTTCATTATTGATAAATTTAACCAAATATTTTAACTCTATGGCTTCAGAACAGACATTGTAGAACAGCAGATTCGTTTTACACATTAAGGTGGTAAGAAGTGCTCTCATTCTGTCTTATGAGATGTTGTGCTTCTTTTTAAATCCCTGTTTTCGTTCTAATTGTCAAAGCGCTGTCCTCACTACACTGCTCTACTGTTGCTGTATGATTTCTCATCAGCTAAATACGAGACCAAATAGCACATCTTTTAGACTGATAGCATTGCCTTTCTAGCTAATATGGTAGGTAGCTGTAGAGTAGCTAGCAATAGATATCTAGCATTTGTAAAATTCAAAGCATATTATTTCTGTTCAACAGCTTATATTTCTTATATATAGTTTGTGAAACATGATGCACTGAAATTGCTGCATTGAAATAAGAAAATAATAATAATGTGTATGTAATGTGCATATTAATGCAGCATATTGATAGTGGTAATGTGCATATTAATGCAGCATTTTACAAACACTGAGCACTTTACTGGGAACACCTGTACACCTAGATTTGTTAGATAATTGTATGAATGAGTAATCAGCCAATTGTGTGTCAGCAGTGCAATACATAAAATCATGCACATATGGGCGAGCAGCTTTGAATCTCGATTTCTGCTGAGGCACACTGATGGTGGGGTCAGAATTTGGCACCAACAGCATGAATCCATGGACCCAACCTGCCTTGTGTCACAGCCTATTTGAGTATTGATGCTGACCCTGTGCATCCCTTCATGGCCACAATTTCCCCATCTTCTAATGGCTACTTCCAGCATGATAATGCGCCATGTTACAAATTCATGGTCATACACTAGATCTTGTGCTGTCACATGGTGTATTTATTTGTGATATTGACATTTGTGATTTTAGTTTTATGGATGTCTTTTTCACAACTTCCTTTTGTTATCAAGCTGCCAAATCACATACTTCTATGCATTTGTCTTGTACAATTAGTTCTACCGGGGTAGATTTCTCCTCAGTGTACAAAGAGGCTTCTAAATCTTATAATCTAGATTGTCACTCGCTCAACACTTTGAAAAGGTGTTACATGCTTTTATTTCTACTCGACTCAATTATTGTAACTCCCTTTATATAGGCATTAGCCACCTGTCTTTTACTCGATTACAAATGGTCCAGAATACTGTGGCTAGACTGTTGCTGGGTGTACAAAATCGTGAACATATTGCCCCGATTTTTATTTCTCTTCATTGGCTTCCAAACAGTTATAGAATTGATTTTAAGATTCTTCTATTTTTTAAATCACTAAATGGATTGGCACTAGCCTATATATCCAATCTCCTATCCATGCACAATCCATCAAAGTCCCTTAGATCTTCAGAACAGAGGCTGTTGACTGTTCCTAGGTCAAGACTAAAATTGAGAGGTTATCGTAGGTGCCCTGAAACTGTGGAACAGCCTACCCATTCACATCAGAACTGCTTCAACATTATATGATTTCAAATCTATGTTAAAAACTTTGTTTTCTCTGTCTTTTACTGTATCATAGAGAGTAATTTGAATGCAGTTTATCCTATTGTTGTACTGTGTGTGCGACTGTTTGTTTTGTTTTTTAGTTTATCTATGTACAGAACTTTGGTCAACTCTATGTTGTTTTAAATCCTGCTATATAACCAAATAAATTAACATCGACATTGACAAATATGTTTGTACTGACTATCCACCATTGTCTGGCCCAGTCGTCTATCCATTACAATTTGGCCCTTGTCAAAGTCACTCAGCTCCTTATGCTTGCCCATTTTTCCTGCTTCCAACACATCAACTTCGAGAACTGACTGTTCACTTGCTGCCTAATACAATGGATAAAAAAAGTCTACACACTCCTGCTAAAATGGCAGTTTTTTTTGTGATGTAAAAAATGAAAGCAATGTCAGAACTTTTTCCACCCTCAATGTGAAATTACAACGTATAAAAATTCAGTCAAAAACAATCAGAAGAATTTTAGGGAAAAATAGGAAAAATAAAAAAGTTACAATAACCTGGTTGCATAAGTTTGCACACCCTTTTATAATTCAGGATGTGGCTTTGTTCAGAATGAGCCAATCACATTCAATCTCATGTTCAAAAGAAATTATCATAAAGCTGTCATCCACGAAATTATTCTGATTAACCTCAAATAAAAACCAGTTGTTTCTATAGGAGTTTCTTGACATCTCCTTGGTTTCATCTGACTCCTGAAGCCATGGTTGGCAAAAAGCTTATAAAGCATGTATGGTATCTCACTTATTGAATAGTATCGATCAGGAGAGGGGTATAAACAATTTCCAAAACATTAGATATACCATGGAACACCGTGAAGTCCATCATCAACAAATAGAGAAAATGGGGCACCACAGTGTCATTACTAAGAACAGGACGTCCCTCCAAATTTTACAAAAGGGCAAGACAAAAACTTACCAGGGAGGCTGCAAATAGACCTACAGCAACATTAAAGGAGCTGCAGGAATATCTGACAAGTACTGTTTACTCTCTGCATGTGACAACAATCTCTCATATTCTTCACGTCTGGGCTATGGGGTAGGGTGGCTAGATGGAAGCCCTTTCTCACAAAAAACATCCAAGCTCAACTAAATCACCCCAAAACCATGTGGCAAAATGTGTTGGTCTGATGAGACCAATTTCAAAAGGAATAATAATTCCATAATTCCAAAAGTTTAGTTTTTTTTGTTCTTTTTGTTTATTTTAGACAGGTCAGGCAGTGAGGCGGATGGCAGTCAGGCAGGGCATCAGCTTTCAGCAGGTATAGTCCACATTTAAGACAGGTTATTGGTTAATGTGTTTATAATGTAAATGTGCATATTGTACATAGTTTGATTCATGTACTTATTAAAGTAAGTATTGTGACGGCAGGCTGGCAGCCCGCACACGGAGAACATCCAACGCTCCTCACACGACTGCCAGCGGGGTGCTGAAAGGACAGCACCAGTTCAGCACCCCCCATTGTTTTGCACAGCCGGAGTGCATGCGGCTGTGAGGCGGAGCGAGTTAATGCAGCGTGTCTGTCAGCCAATCTACCCTCCCGGAGAAGACAGAGGGCTATAAAAGGAGCCAGCGGCCGCTCTCCCTGCAAGGTAGGTGAGGTTTATGACCGAATTAATTGGGCTGTCTGTGCGTTTGCCAGACGGAGACGTCAGCGAGGAAGACAAGCCTCACCCTCTGCACGCTGACCTCCATACTGCCTGAGAGTGTCCGCTGTGCTCCTTCCATCTCGCCGTTGCGCCACTGCTGCCTGCTCGCCACGCTGTCCCTACAACACCTACCTCACACCACTGCACCAGCCACCCACAACTTCACTCCCACTTATTCCCTGTACCAACTTTGTAAATAAAGAGCACATTCCCCACACTGCTGCCCTCTGTTCAGCCTTCTTTGTGGTCTCGCTCGTCACAGTATACAAAACTACCAGCAATGTTTCCCACACAAGATTACACTTGGTTGGTCTGTCAGAACATATTGACAGCCACCAAGGTATAGATTGTCCCATTAAAAAAATTAAGTATTTTCTTTATTAAACCATTTTGACAAACCCAGGGACACAGGGGTTGTAGGGAAAGTGATGTCTGAGCAGACTTTTCCTGTTGAGGTAGCTGACTGTAGTAACATCAATCTGACAAAAACCAGCATGGGGAGAGGAGAAACCCCTGAATTCACGTGATGAATTCACACTGTTTTTCTTAGATATCAGCTAATCCTGATATTCACTCATAAGGGTTTGCCATGATTAAACCATGAATCCACCAATGTGAAAATATTTTATGGCATTTTAGACAGCTTGAAAACATTGAGTGAGACCTCTGGGGGCTGAGCCCCTCATACCTTAAACTTCTAGAAATGCCCCTGGGTACAAGTATGAAGTGCTTGTAACCCTAATGAAATTGTTAGGATTTTTCTTATTCTTATTAGGGTTAGGGTTAGGTAATGGAACACTATTGTAATTGTGAGGATTTTTCTTCTTCTTCTTCTTATTATTATTATTCTTAGGGGTCCAAGCACAGAAGGTGCTGTATTATAATTGTTATGATTTTTCTTTCCTCTTCTTCTTCTTATTTTTCTACCTTAGAATGAATCATGCAGACAAAACGCTAAGTCACAGAGACATGAAATTTGGTCAGCAGGTAGTACTCCTTCCCGCTATACGAGATGGGCCCGATCAACCCAATGGTGGCGCTACATCGCAAATGTTTACCTTTTGGTCCATATCTCATGAACCGTGAGTCCTATAAACAGAATTCTTTTTGCCCCTGATTCCATGAATTCTCCCAAACAAAAGATCCACAAGAACATTTCGCTCCCCCCACTCTGTTTTAACATGACTCTATTGTTGAAACAATAGAAAATTTCCATTTAGCCACACCCACTTGAATTTATGATCATTTGCATAATCATTGCATGATCACTGCAAACCCTACTTTTGTGAACTAGTCCTAAGATTTTTGGCCAGTCTTCACAATATTGATATCAAACTACTCACCTCAATAATTATCAAAAACATGTTGACCTTTACAACGTGGCATGTCAATCAAATCTAATGAGGTTTAGCCTAATTTACTCAAACATCGCTAACTCACATGTCAACCAATTCTAATGAGGCAAAGCCTAATTTACTGTACAAGCCCAGTTGTGAAGCATTTTTTTAAGATTTGGACACAGTTTAGGTGGGCTTTTTCTCTTAATGACTTCTAAATGCATGCCCATATAATGGTAAATAATATATTCACTCCTTCATGAATGGGTGAAGAATGGAATCAACATCTCTGCAGATCTGTATTTGAATAATAAATGTACACCTTCAATTCGATTCAATTTTTTTGTATATCACTTTTAACAATAGACACTATCACAAAGCAGCTTTACAGAAAAATATAAATTCAGGATATAAATTTTAAATTTATCCCTAATGAGCAAGCCAGAGGCGACACTGGCAAGGAAAAACTCCCTGAGACGATATGAGGAAGAAGCCTTGAGAGGAACCAGACTAAAAACGGAACACATCCTCATCTGGGTAACAACGGATAGTGCAACTACAAATAATTCCCTTCTATAACTGTGTACTACATGCTCAAAAGTGCAATTGTGTAACCAGGAAATTCATCATAGTTTTCACATGAAGTCTATTTTGTTGAAGTTATAAAACTGTTCAGTGATGAAGACTTGAGTGCAAAACTGTTTGTAGCAATTGCAGTCCTAGAGCTATCATAGCAATTGCATATTGCATATGAGGATAGCTGTGGCTGACTCACTCAAGGATCCTTTGCTCTCCCCAGAAACACAAAGTTCACCACCCTTCACACATTCCAAAGACCCCAGCTTTAACAGACTACATAAGGCTACTTTACATCTCCTGTAAGGACAATTACTTTTAAGATGATGCACCATAGTTTGAAAACTTGCTGCCTTTTTTAATGTCATTCCTTATATGTATTATGCCTATAGCCACCAGGTCATTATGATGCTTTTGATCATTAAACATAGTGTTAATGAGTGTATCAATAACAGCAGGTATGTCATGTTTAGTATGTATGTGATCGCTGTTGAACTTCCTAAGGGTTGGTATAACGTGAATTTGAGTACAATGTATTACATGCATGTTACCAAATTCCTGACCAAAGTTCTAACTTAACCTTGTGAAAAGTTAGAAAAGGCACATTACTCAGAGCCCTGTATGCTAATTAGTGTCAGAGGAGGAGAATGCAGTTTACACCCTGCCCCAAGATCCTGCTGACTGGAGCAAACACTTTGGGGTCAGCCCAACTGGAAAGCGTTAAAACCCCTGACTCAAAGGAAACTCTGAGTCTCATCCATCCATATCGCGAGAGGTCTCTTTTAACACCTTCAGAGTCTCATCTACCAACATCTCCACGAGAGGTCTCTTTTCACATCTTGAAAGAGTCTCATCCATCTACATTGTGGGAGGTCTCTTTTAACATCTTCAGAGTTCTCGTCACCAAACTACTCCAGGAGAGTTCTCTTCAACTAACAGCTCAAGAGAGTCTCCATCCACATCTGAAGGAAGTCTCATCAACCAAGAGCCTTAGAAGTTCTCGCCCCTCGACATCACGAGATCATGCTCGATCCGAGACTCCGCATCCAGACTGGTTCCTGCAAAGCCTCCAACTCCCGCCTTTGCACCGCTGTGAACCACTCATCAAAGTTTTGCAACCCGCCTACGCAACTCCGCCAGGTTCGCGCCTCACTCTGTTTATCATCCTCATTGGTCTTCCAAGGCGCTACTTAAGGCCAACCAGACCGCTGACCAATCAACGTCGCTGGAAAACCCCTCCAAACAATGACACAATGAGGGAATCCCTGGCAACACAAACGCAAGTATAGTACCTCCAGACTCTCCCTGAACTGGTGCATTTTATATAAAGTTTAAAGCCCTTCTAAACAAAGTGAAGGTTAAAATAATAAGTTGATGGTTCTTTCAGGTCATGGTTTGAGAAACTGCTAGAAACTTGGGACTTCAGTCATTCTCTGTTCAAAGCCATTTTCACCCCTGTTTGTGTTTTGTGTGTGTGCATGTGTGTGTGTGTGCATGTGTTTGTGTCAGATTAGTTTCTGTGTCTTAGAGTATTAATAAAGTCTTGTCTGATTTTTAAAGGCAAGTGTCTTGTGTGTCTGTGCTTAGAATTTACTGCCTTAAACTGCTGATCTTGTTATTGTGCTCTTAGTAGAGTGTTTCACTATATTTAGGATATTATTGCCGGTGGCCACGGAGGTAAATATCCCACGCACAATTAATAAATATACTAATTTCAACTTATCGCTGGATGAATAGTTGATCAGCTATTAAAATATTAAGTTTGCAAAATTTCCCCTTCTGAGCTGATTTGCTAATCTCCTACCTATTTTTGGTGGAGAATGCATCAAGCTTAACCTAAACAGCTAATTTCCTACAGGCTTGACTAAACATATAATTTTCAGCCTAGACACTGAGACTGTGTCTGAGTCCTGAACACTAATTAGGAGGCAGTTCCATAACTGTGGGGCTTTATAAGCAAAGGCTCTGCCCCCTTCTGTAGCCTTCACTATTCAAAGTACCAACAAATAGCCTGCACCTTTTGTTCCAAGGTGGTGCCGGTTAGGTCGGCTGACCTCACAACTGCTCCGACCACACTTTATTTGTTTTTTATTTTTTTATTTTTTGCACTTTCTCTTACTTCTAACCTCTTTTTCACTTCACCATGGCTACTATCAGTTACGATAGAAATACAATATTTCTATTGGTTTACAATTCACTCACCTATCACCATTTTTAACACAGGATCCATGCTGCCCGAGCGAGATCCTGAGGAGGAACAAAAGACATGACCCGAAGCAGCGGCCCTGAAGGAAACGGGCCAGCGTCAGGAGGTCTCGCGCACACCGTGCTCCCCTGCCTAGCATCCTGCTAGCCAATGTCCAGTCTCTGCAGGATAAGCTCGATGACCCAAGGGCCAGGGTTAAGTTCCAGCCTGCCGAGTTCGGAAGTTGTGAAAGTCAAGGCGAGGTGGGTGTATCCTCTCTCTCCATCTCTCTCTCTCCCTCACTCTCTGTCGAGCTACACATGCTACTTCTGAGATGCCAGTGATCCTGACCCCTTCTGCTCCTCCTCGCTGCCTGACCCATCCTGATGCACCTTCTGCTCCTCCTCGCTGCTTGACCCATCCTGATGCCCTACTTCTGGTTGGAGTTCTCATCGGTTGAGTTCGCTCTCTGCTGCTGGGGGTGGCCCCATATGGACGGCCTGAAGAACTGTTTGGATTGCTGGGGATGGTGCCACCTGGGGGCTGTGGAGATGGCTTGGGGGTCACATATGGGGAGCTGTACTGTAATGGCTTGGGACTGCGATTGCTGTAGTGGCTTTGGGGCTGCGGTTGCCACAAGCAGCTTCGTACTCAGGACTCCATCAGTGGACAGTGGATAGA
>CM040459.1:18688113-18777555 GCA_022758105.1 Pangasianodon gigas | reverse complement strand
AGGGATTTATTTATAATCGCACTATCCGTTGCACCCAGATGAGGATGGGTTCCCTTTTGAGCCTGGTTCCTCTCAAGGTTTCTTCCTCATATCATCTCAGGGAGTTTTTCCTTGCCACCGTCGCCACTGGCTTGCTCATTAGGGATAAATTCACAGTGATAAATTCAAATATTTACAATATATTTTTGTGAATCCATTTTTTTCTGTAAAGCTGCTTTGTGACAATGTCCATTGTTAAAAGCGCTATACAAATAAAATTGAATTGAATTGTATCTGATGGTAAACAGCAGCTGGTGTGACAGCGCATGCACTGTTCCTCTCTCAAGCTCCTGCTCACCCAACCTGGAGCTCCTGACCATCAAATGTCACCTTTTCTATCTTACTCGGGAATTTACTTCGAACATAGTTAGCGCGATTTATGTTCCGCCGCAGGCGGAAATGGACACATGAGGCTCTCACTCAACAACAGACTCATCACCAGGTTGCTGCGCTCATTGTGGTGGGGGACTTTAACAGTGCCACCCTCAAAAAGCAGTGCCAAACTTCCACCAATACATCACCTGCCCCACCAGGGGTGAAAGGATACTGGACCATTGATACACTCCATTCAAAGACAGCTGCAAGGCACAGTCTTATCCACCGTTTGGGAAATTGGACCATGCCACCATCTTCCTCATGCCTAGATACAAACAAAGGCTCTAACAGGAAGCTCCGGTTCAGAGGGAGGTCGCACACTGGACGGCCCAATCAGTGGCCGCTTTGCAAGACACTCTAGATGACGCAGACTGGGACATGTTCCAGTGTAGCTCTGATGACATTAACGTGTTTAGGGAAGGGGTTGTGGGATTTATTGGGAAACTGGCGGATGATACAATCCACAAAATCATACTCAGAATGTTTCCTAGCTAGTATCCATGGGTGTATAAAACCATCTGCGATGCTCTGAGATCTTGCACCGCTGCCTGTAACACGGGGCTCACCACCGGAAATATGGACATGTACAAGGCTGCGTCCTACAACGTGAGCAGAGTGGTGAAAGAGGTGAAGCAGTGCTATTAGAGGAAACTAGAGTCACCGTTTCAACAGGGTGGCTCTAGGAGCCTGTGGCAGGGACTGAGAACAGTAATGGACTATAAAATACCATCCTTCAGAACAGTGAATGCAGACGCTTCTCTGGCAGATTTGAACACTTTTGTATGCTCGCTTTGAAGCTGCAGCTAACAGCGCTAATGGCGCTAGCAGGGCTAACAGTGCTAGTAGTGCTAACAGTGATAACATCTCTAAGAGCATTTGGCAGCATGCATGTGGAGAGTGTCAGAGTGGGGATTGCTTTCACCATCTCAGAGCACAATGTGAGGAAGGCTTTCAGGAGAGTGAACAAGAGTGAACACCAGTGAACACCAGTGAACACCAGATGGCATCTCAAGTCGGGTCCTTAGAGCCTGTGCTGACCAACTGGCACCAGTGTTCATGGAGATATTCAACCTCCCCCTTGCACAATCGGTAATTCCCACATGCTTCAAACAGTCTATTATTGTTCCTGTTACAAAGAAACCCCAGCCTGCCTGCCTCAACGACTATCGCCCAGTAGCCCTAACCTCAGTTGTGATGAAGTGCTTTGAAAGGCTGGTCAGAGACTTCATCACCACTTCATTACCTGACACCCTGGACCTATTACAGTTTGCATACCGTTCCAAGTGCTCTACCAGGGACGCCATCACACACCCCTGAGCCATCTGGTCACCAGGAAGGGAAATTATGTTAAAATGCTGTTTGTTTACCACAGTTCAGCATTTAACACTATAATTCCCTCCAAACTCACCACCAAGTTGGAAGACTTAGCCCATCCCTGTGTCAATGGATTTCCAACTTCCTGACAGACAGACCACAAGCAGTATGTGTGGGCAGACGTGTCTCACCTTTCCTCACCCTCAGCACTGGAGCCCGCCAGGGTTGTATCCTCAGCCCCCTGCTGTACTCATTGTACACTTATGACTCTGTGGCCACTCCAACTCTAACACCATTGTCAAGTTTGCTGATGACTCTGTTGTGGTGGGCCTGATCTCTGATAACGATGAGAAGGCCTACCTGGAGGAGATTAAAAGCTTGGAGAACCGGTGCCAGGAGAACAACCTCCTCCTGAAGTTCTCTCAGGTACTGCGGCATTCAATGCTTTATAGGTCAATTAGTAGTACTTTATAATCAATGCAAAATTTGATTGGGAGCCAATGCAGTGTGGATAAGATAGGTTCTAGTAAGGACTCTTGCTGCTGCATTCTGAACTAACTGGAGCTTGTTTAAGCACCTACTGGAACTTCCAGACAGTAAAGTATTACAATGATCCAACCTAGAGGTAACAAAAGCATGAACTACTTTTTCTGCATTGCATAGTGACATCATATTTCTTATCATAGCAATATTTCTGAGATGAAAGAAGGCTAGTAATATTATCTACATGAGTGTGACGGCGGGCTCACGGCCCGCGCACATAATTCTTCCATCGCTCCTCACACAACTGCCGGAGGGGTGCTGAAAGGACAGCGCCGCTTCAGCACCCCCATTGTTTTGGACAGCCAGAGTGCGCGTGGCTGCGAGGCGGAGCAATCTAATGCAGCACGTCTGGCAGCCAATAAAAGCAGCAGCCGAAATCTACCCTCACAGAGAAGACAGAGGTATATAAAAGGAGCTCGCGGCCGGTCTCCAGCTCGGGTAATAGTGGAAGCTAATACCATGTTTTTTAATAATTTTACCCAGAGGTGGCATATATAAAGAAAAAAGCAGTGAGCCTAAAATGGAACCTTGTGGACCACCAAACTTTACCTTAGTATGCATAGAGAAATCACCATTTACATCTACAAACTGATAACGATCAGTCAAATAAGACCTGAGCCAGGAGAGGGCCGTTCTCTTAATTCCTATTCTATTCTATCAAGGAGAATAGTATGATCAATGGTGTCAAAAGCTGCACTAAAGTCAAGCAACACAAGCAAGAAGACAAAACCCTGATCAGAGGCCAGTAGTAGGTCATTTACCGCTTTAACCAGCACTGTCTCTGTGCTATGATGAGGCCTAAATCCTGATACATTTCATGAATGTTATTCCTATGTACTGTAGGTATGAGCATAACTGCTGTGCTACAACATTTTCTAGGATCTTGGAGATAAAGGGGAGGTTTGATATTGGCCTATTGTTAGACAGCTGATAGGGGTTGAGGTTAGGTTTTTTTAATCAAGGGTTTGATAACTGCTAGTTTAAAAAATTTAGGTACATAGCCAGTGCTAAGGGAAGAATTGATTATTTTTAGAAGAGGTTTGATTGTTTCTGGTATTATCTGTATGCAGAAGCATGTAGGTAAGGGATCTAGTACACAAATTGATGATTTTGATGAGGAAATTAGTGAAATTAGTTCATTCTCTCGAAAGGGGAGTAAAACATTCTAATCGCTGATCTGATATAGTTATATTGTTTCTACAGGGTTAGTCATCAAATTGTCTGGTTTTAAATTTACAGTCTGAATTTTTTGCCTGATATTTTCAATTTTGCTATTGAAAACATTCATGAAGTCATCACTAATACATATTGATTGTGTGCACGTTTCTACTGTGGTCTTATTCCTAGTTAATTTGCTACAGTATTAAAAAAGAATCTAGGATTATTCTTGTTATCTTCTATTAGGGTGGAGAGATATGTTCTAGCAGCACTAAAAGATTTTCTATAGCTCTGGAGGCTCTCTTTCCATGCTGTTTGAAATACTACCAATTTAGTTTGACGACATTTACATTCTAATATTCAAGTGGTCTGTTTTAAGGTGTGTGTGGTATCATTATACCAGGGTGCTAGTTTTTTTCTCTCTAATTATTTTACTTTTAAGTGAAGCTGCATTATCTAGAGTGTAGCGGAACTTTGACTCTAAGTATTCAAGTTCTGATCAAGTTCTGTAGGGCCAGACAGTGATCCAATCATTGTTGATAACTCTGGGAGATTATTGATAAAACTCTGTGCAGTAGCTGATGTGAACGTATGTTTGACACAGTAGTGTGGCAAGGTGCATATATTATAACCAAGACACAATTTAAAAGAGATGAGATAATGAGCTGAGATATCTTCAGACTATGGAAATGTATATATTTTCACATGACTATGAAAAATATGACTATATTTTCTATATTTAATCCGAATGTTAGTATTAGATCAAGAGTGTGACCACCATTATGAGTAGGTCCTATTACGTTCTGATTAACCCCTACTTTATCTAGAATGAACAAAACCGCAACAATTAATGCTTTGTCTAAAGAAACAACCAGGTTTGAGATGAAATCCACAAATTCACAAAGGAATTCAGAATAAGGCCCTGGGGGTCTGTAAATAATAATTAGTGGAATCGACTGGGTAGATTTTTTTGTGTGTGGCTACATATGTTTTGTTACTATAAAGAACTTCAAACACACTGAATTTATGTGTAGGTTTTTGTGTGACACCTAGATTATCGTTATAAATAATTGCAACACCTCCTCCTCTGCCAGTTAGACGAAGCTGATGTATGTAACTGTAAAAAAAAGGTAAAATTTTCTAAGTTTAGCCCTGATTTTTTTCCAAATATTTTCATATGCTAGCTAAATGTCTGATGAAAAATGCTGATCTTTACTGAGGTTAATCAGAGTTCTGTATCTGCCTCAAAATGTTAGTTTGATGCCCATTGCATCACCAATCCAATCTCACAGTTATTTGAAATAGATTAAAATCTGTAACATCAACTGTGTGCTCCTACACAATAATTTTTTTCCAGATGGAGTGGATCATGACCCAAACGTTCCTGTACAGAACACAGGCACTGATTTTGATTGTAAAGTAATTGGATGTAAAGGTTACAAGCATGAGTATTTGAGTCATGATGTGCTCCTTCAATACAACGGACATATAAGGAATCACAGTTAATTTTACAAACTGTGGTGTCAAATTACTCAGCATAGTCTATCCCTCAATAATTATTAAAAAATCTCTTGACATTTGTAAAGAATATGGCTGCAACTGACCAATCGATAATTCCAAGTCAGGACTTAATTTATTCAAACAGCTATAACACATGGTATATTAGATGGATATGCACAAAACTTGAAAGGTGTATTCAGGGCTAGATTCTGAGGCTGTATCCAATAGTTGGGTGTGGTTATCCTAAGGATCATGGTTTAGTTCAAGTGCATTTTTCTCACATACCATATGTCTGATCGAGCTGAAATGGACTTACAACCACCTAAGACCAAGCTAGGAAGCATGTGCGATACCAGGGGCACCACCTGACAATGCCCTATCAAGCCCTTAGTGATGCCAGGGAGTTGCGTTGGCTGTGCAATCCCTCTGCATTTTCTTCAGGAAATGTACTTTTCTAGTATTATATTTACAATCCATCATCTTTTTCTTCCAAATGTTTGTCTGCTATCTAGTCCTGCAGTTTTTGAGATATCGAAATAAGACCAATGCCAAATTGTTTGGTCTGATCAGGGAAGGTGTGCTTATAGAGAGATTTTTGATTGTTCGTGTGATTCCCACATAGCGGCCATTTGAAATCCATTTTTTTTTCATAGGAATGAATCGGAAAAGGTTTCGAAGGATGTGCAGAATATGCCACAGACATGAAACTTGGCCACTATATAGTACTCACTCCTTCTACTCAGACAAGAATGATGAGCATAGCAAGCTCAATACTCAATTATTTTTTTCTTCTGATTCCTTGGCTAATTTGGCAATTTTGACCACTTTGACCACTAATTCTTGATATGCACTGGAACAAAAATTTACAGGCCCCCTCAGTCATGAGGTGGTCTGCCAAGTTTTGGGCAGTGTCATCAACAGGGGTGGAGCTAAGTTCTGAAAACTGTTTCTCAAGAACTGTAAGTCCGACTTGAATGGTTGGTCCCGCTAGCAACCCAGGAAAAAATGCTGCAATGTCACTCAAATTGGCCATTGGGGGGCGCTATTCATTTTTTCACTTATAGACAAGCATACTTGATGTAAAACAAGATAGACAGTGGATTTTCTTTCTTCTCCTGATTCAGTCATTTGGCCCCATCCAATCAAATTTTGTATAATTTCATTAATATGTGAACCCATCTTTTGCAAACTATTGCTAGGATTTCTGTCCGATCTTCCAAACTGTGGTGTCAAAATACTCAGCAGAGTCTGGCCTTCAATAATTATTTAAAATCTGTGGACATTTAAAAAGAATGTGGCCTATGTCTACTAATCAGTCATTCCAAGTCAGGGCTTAATTTACTCGAACAGCTATAACACATGATAGATGGATATGCACAACACTTGAAAGGCATATTCAGGGCCAGATTCTGAGGCCGTATGCTAAAGAAGGGGTGTAGTCTGAGCAGCACTGGAACACCACAGGGAACTGTGCTCTCCACCTTCCTCTTCACCCTGTACACCGCAGACTTTCAGACAGGTCGGGTCTTTCTGCCACCTTCAGAAATAGGGTGTATTAGGGATGGACAGGAAGAGGAGTGGTAGCCAGTGCACTCTTCTTTGCAGCAGTATGCTAGGGAGGCGGCATCAGAAGTGGCGATGCAAAAAAACTCACCAAACTGATCAAGAAGGCCAGGTTGGTCTCTACTCTCCTGGAGAGTGGTGGAAAAGAGGACATTCAATAAACTACCAGCCTTTCTGGACAACAAGCAACATCCTCTCCATGACCATCAAACAGTGGCGCTCCTTTAGAAGAAGACTCTTTGAAGAAAGGAGCAGTGCAGGAGGTCGTTTGTACCAACAGTGATCACACTGTACAACAGCTCATCACTGTGTTGGGACACTATTTTGCACTGAGCCAGTCTAAGGATAAGCTAATTGGACAATAGATGAACTTGAATAGTACCACCATGCTCTATTCATATCCATATGCACTGCCATTTTACTTCTATTCACTTTTCTGTTTTCACATTGTTTATTATTGAAAATGCTTGCATTGCACTGCCACTTTAATTCCACTGAAGTCTGTTGCTTATATCTACAATGTTTACACCCACCAGTGTTTCCCACAGGACTTTGTGAGACTGTGGTGGGTGGACCTCTGACTCTCTAGGGGGGTCAGGGGGCATGGTCCCCCATAAGAAAGTTTTGTACATTTTAAAGTTAAATGCATCAATCTGTTGCACTTTGAGAGCAAATTTAGAGTCTAGATCCATAAAGAACTTTGTGCTCTAGTAAACAATTTTGTGCTCTAGTAATAATTTAATCATAAACACATTGGTTGTATGATATGAATGGTGATGACACAGCAAAAAAGTCACACCCACCAAGCATGTTATACGTGACAGAGTTTAACGTGTTTCACAAATGGTCAAAACACAAAATCAAATAGAGCATACATTTGACGCATCAAAGAAATGAAGCAAAAGTGGTTACCTGTGTTGAACTGATTTATTTTATAGAAAATAAAAAAAATTACTGGATGCGGTATTGATCAACTCTCCCTATTGGCAATCTTTGCACCCTGAATTTGGATATTTAATTTTCCTGGGCTTTGAGAAAAACATTTCTAATGCCCTGTTGTAGTTGAATTCCCTTGGGCTTGGCCCATTGACGATGACCCTCAGGCAGGCGGCCAGGTGCTCTCCTTGCAGCCTGTTACGAAGATCTGATTTGACCTGAAAATGAAGGTAACTACATTTAGCCAAATGAATGAAAATAAAAGGTACACTTGTAGCACACTGTACTCTTCTTTTATTTAAGAAGAATATGAAGTTTATCATGTAAGTGCAATGGGGTTAAATCTCAGCAAATTCAGTCATACTGCCATGCCCTCTGTTCACTGTGGAGAAGTCTCTCTCACAGTTGACACCGGAATGACAATTGCAATTGCAAAATAAAAAGGTAGCGGCTCATGAGTCCTTCTGTCTACGCACATAATCAAGGTATCTTTAGAAAGCTGACACTTGAAAGTTTACTGTTCAAGAATTACTTAGACTGTTATTAATAGCTACAAAATGCTATACAATTAGCATCAAGCTACACATGACAGATGACTGATCGGGGGGAGGGTCTGCCTGACTTGGAGTGAGAGATGCTTTGCTGAAACAATGGCGCAAAACAGAGATCTTTTATGTATAAGTGTAAAAATATTTTTGGTTCATTATGAAAATGTGGCAGGACAAATAAGACTGTGGCAGGCCCTGGATGCACTAACCAGTGGCTACTTTGCAGGACACTCTAGATGATGAAGACTGGGACATGTTCAGGCATAGCTCTGATGGCATCAACATGTTTTTACGGAAGCATTTGTGGGATTTATTGGGAAGCTTGTAGATTAGTCCACAAAACCACCATCAGAACATTTCCCAACCAGAAGCTGTGGGTGGATAAAACCAACCGTGACGCTCTGAAGTCTTGCACCACTGCCTATACTGTTGCCTATAACACGGTGCTAAAACATGCTAACAGTGCTCACACTGCTAACTGTGCTAATGCCAGTATGCACGCAGAGTGTGTCAGAGCGGGAAATTCTTTCATCATCTCGAAGCACAACATGAGGATGTCTTTCAGCAGAGTGAACACCGGGAAGGCAGCAGGACCAGATGGCAGCTCAGGTTAGGTCCTTAGAGCCTACACTGACCACCTAGCACCGGTGTTCATGGACGTATTCAACCTCTCCCTGGCACAGTCAGTAATTCCCACATGCTTTAAACAATCCATTATCATTCCTGTTCCAAAGAAACCCCAGCCTGTCTACTTCAATGACTATCGTCCAGGAGCCCTGACCTTAATTATGATGAAGTGCTCTGAAAGGCTGGTCAGAGACTTCATCTCCTCTTCATTACCTGATAGCCTGACCCATTACAGTTTGCATATCGTCCCAATCACCCAACAGGTGTACACACAGCCCTGAGCCATCTGGACACCAGGAAGAGAAATTACTTTAAAATGCTGATTGTTGACTACAGTTCAGCATTTAACACTATAATCCCCTCCAAATTCACACCAAATTGAAGGACCTGGGACTCAGCCCATCCCTGTGTCAGTGGATCTCCAACTTCCTGACATGCAGACCGCAAGCAGTACAGGTGGGCAGGCATGTCTCACCCTCCATCACCCTCAGCACTGGTCTTAGAGTTTTTGTCCTATCTTCACATAGTTGGTGTCAAATAGCTCAGGAGAGTTTCTCCCTCAATAATCGTCAATAAAATATTGAGTAGGAAATTAGCTGTTTAGGTTAAGCTGCCCGCATTCTCCACCAAAATATGTAGGAAATTAGCAGATCAGCTCAGAAGGGGAAATTTTGCAAACTTGATATTTTAATAGCTGAACAACTATTCGTCCAGTGATAAGCTGAAATTAGTATATTTATTAATTATGCATGGGATATTACCCCCTTGGCCACCAGCAATAATATCCTAAATATAGTGAAACACTATATTAAGAGCACAATAACAAGATCTGCAGTTTAAAGCAGTAAATTCTAAGCACAGAGACACAAGGCACTTGCCTTTGAAAATCCGAAGAGACTTTATCAAACTATTCTAAGACACAGAAACTAATCTAACACATAAACACACGCACGCACACACACACAGGTCAAACAGAGAAGGGTTTTGAACAGAGAATGAATGAAACACTCGAGTTTCAAAGACTGTATGCTATTTATCAGACCATGAGCTGAACGATCAATCAACTTATCAATTTAACCTTCATTTTGTTTAGAATGGCTTTAAACATTATATGAAATGCACCAGTTCAGTGAGAATCTGGAGGTACTGTACTTGCGTTTAAGTTGTCTCTTTGGACGGGGATTGCCTCATTGCATCGTTGTCTGAGGGGTTTCCCGGCGATGCGAGTTTGTCAGTAGTCCGATTGCTTTTGAGTGGCGTCTTGGAAGACCAATCAGGATGATGACTGGAGTGAGGCACACACCCGGCGGAGTCTCGAGTGTTGATGAGAGAAATTGTGGTTTCCGGTGGTGCAAAGACGGGAGCTAGAGGCTTTGCAGGAACCAGTCTGGATGCAGAGCCACCAGTGTAATCTCCTCGTGATGTTGAAGGGCAAAAATTTCTGGAGCTCTGGTTGATGAGAAATCCCAAGTACTCACTGATCATGTTGATTGAAGAGAACTCTGAGTTTCCTTTGTGTCAGGGGTTTTAACCCTTTCTAGCTGGGCTCACCCCAAAGTGTTCCAATTGGCAGAATCTTGGGGCAGGGTGCATTCTCCTCCTCTGACACTAATTGGCATACTGGCCTCTAAGTTATGTGCTTTTTCTAACTTTTCACAAAGTAAAGTTAGAACTTTGGTCATGCATTTTGCAACACGGACGTAATACATTGTACTCAAATTCACTTTATCCCAATCCTTAGGAAATTAAATCATGATCACACACATACCAAACATCACATACCCGTTGTTATTGATACAGTCATCAACACTATGATACCTGTTAAATGATCAAAAGCATCATGATGAACTGGTGGCTATAGGCATGATACATATAAGGAATGACATTAAAAAGGCAACAAGTTTTTCAAACTATGGTGCATCATTTTAAGAGTCATTGTCCTTTCAGGAGATGTAAGGTAACCTAAAGCTGGGTTCTGTGGAATGTGTGACTGGTGATGAGAACAGGGTGATAATTGTTTTCCTGGGGGAAAAAACAAAGGGTCTCAGTCCAGAAGGCCAGCCTGTGTTGATTCTTTCTTGAGGCCTTCCTGGGTGAGTCACCCTCTTTTGGCCTTAGGGTATCAGATTTATGGTTGAGGGCCCTTGGGTGTTATCCTGTGGACCAGCCATCCAGTCTTGGCCAATGGTCTAAATCAATAGGTTTGACAGGGTTCCTCTTGGCTTCATCCTCTGTTCTAATATTTGCTCTGTTGAGCACAAGACAGTTGAGATTAGGAAGCTGCAAGTAATAAACTGGCTCCTCAGAGTCTGTGTGGGAGGATTGATTGTTTTATGGTTTTCTTGCTGACTGTTCACTTAAAATCCTACATTGATGAACAGTAGTCACGTTTACATGGACACTTTTTGTTTCAGTCGGAATGAAATCAATCAGATTGATTAATCCGACCGCAGTGTTTACAAGAACGCTGAATAAAGAAATGATATGAGCGTTTACATGACAGAATTGGATTTGATCTTCTGACATGCGCACAGTGCACGAATACACGTTTCCTGCCGTTCCAACGTGCAGATACTAGCAGCCACTCTCTTGCCATTGCTTCTTTTTTTCATTTTAAAAAGCAGACTTAACATTTGCCTATTTCAGCTGCTAATTAGAAGACGACGAGCGCGTGATGTTTTTTGCGGTACTGCGTGTATTTATCAAGCAATTAAAATGCCCCTTCCCGAGCCCAGAACAAGGCGTCTGTGGATGAGGGTCCGAAGCAAGGACCGGTGGGACAACGTCGTCTTGCACCACTTCACAGACGAGGAGCGTCATACGTCATTACGTGATTTGTACGTCATTGCACATGCGCAGAACTATCTGGTTTCATTTTCAATCTGATGAAGTGTTTAGATGTCCTCTCCATCGGATTAGAAAAGGTTTAAATCACCCCTTACGATCCGAATGAAATTTTTATCGGTTTTGGCCAATTCATTCCGATTGACGTGTTTACATGTGACTTTTTAAATCTGATTGTGCTTCTAGTCCAATTACAATCGGATTATTAGTGTCCATGTAAACGCAGCTAATGTGGCCGCCACCTGCAAATCAATTCTAATGGGGGAGTCAATTCACTCAAACAACTGTAGCTTATGATTCTTTGTATACACTTGAATGAAAATTGCCAGGCCACTTCAGGACAAAACCCTGAGATGGTATGCCCAGTTTTGGGCATGGTCATAAATAGTGGCGGAGCTCAGAAAATGTTTCTCAGGAACCATAAGTCTGATTAGGTGAAACTTGGAATTCAGCATTTTTATTCTTATTGTTAATGATGACCTGGTCACTTAAAAAAACATGGCTGCCATTGGCCAATCAGCTTTCAGCAGGCGTTTGACAGGGTTAAAATGATCAATCTTATCAATTCTTTTTTCCCCACTTATAAACAAACATATCTCATGTAAAATAAGGCGGGCAGGGAATATTTTTTTTCTCCTTATTCAGTTGCTTATGCAACAAAAATCTGCATTAGCCCAACCTACTCACATTTTTTTAATTTGATTAATATGTGAACCCTTCTTTTGCAAACTGTTCCTAGGATTTTTGCCAAATCTTCCAAAATATAGTGTCAAATTACTCATTAGAGACATATTTGTAATAATTATAATTATAAATTATAATTATTTTAATTCTTTGGATAATTGCAAAGAATATGGCTGCCGCCAGTCAATCATTGCAAAGCCGGGCCTAATTTATTCAAATAGTTATAACACATGATATCCATCCATTTTCCATACCACTTATCCTACACAGGGTCACAGGGGAGCCTGGAGCCTATCCCAGGGAACTCGGGGCAGAAGGCGGGGGACTCCCTGGATGGGGTGCCAGCCCATCGCAGGGCACAATCGCACACATTCACACACTGAGGGGGCGTGTTTGAAGTTCAAGTACATTTTTCTCACATCTCATGTGTCTGATCAAGCTAAAGTGCCCATACAACCACTTAAGAACAAGCTAGGAACCACAAGCATAGCCCTGTCCTGTCCTGACAAACCCCTTAGTGACACCTGGGATTTGCGTTGGATGTGCAATTCCTCTGCATTTTCTTCAGGAAATGCACTTTTCTAGTATTACTGGTGCTTGCTATGCATTGCTAGCATCACTATTATAATTGTGCATATTTCTTCTTCTTCAGCACATAACTAGTCTATACACATAGACTTTCGGAATTTTTGCCATAAAATGTCCAGAAAATGGTGTTATTCTGGCCCCATACACAATAATGGGAAATTTTTGACCTCCCCCCCAACTCCCCAGCCCTCAGTGACACAGACATGAATGATGTGTCCAAGTGTTTGGCTTGGTCCAGAGAATCAGGAAATCCCATTTGGGAATTGATCCTTGCGTACATGTTGCGTTTAATTTCCTGTCAGGATTCGCAATACACACTAATGTAAAATTTAGATTTACTATCTCCATAGGGAAACTTCGGCACCTAACTAGTCCCACACTGTTTGACTCACAGACACAGATCACACCTAAAATCGTTATTAATATTCAGGAGGTGTGTGTACTTTTCTCACCAATCCCATGTACGTGTCTTGTGAAATTCCCAATTAAATTTCGCCCATACACGTTCACTGAGAAATCAGTAGCAGGACCCAACAGGCCATAAACTTAGTGTAATCACCAAACTACTGCAGTCATGTCATTCATCAAAACAATCGGCTCAATGAGGAAAATTGCATTATGGGGGATGACTGTACCCTCGACTCAATGTGCAGAATTGCATTATGGGTCATGTGGTGTCACGTGCATATCACCACAAAACTGAGTGTAATCACAAAACTACTGGTACATAGACATATGACATATCAAAACACATGGCTGATTGAGGAGAATTGCGTTACGGGTATTTTAGTGACATCAGATGCATGTCACGTGCACGTTAACCCCCAAAATAAGTGGAACCACAAAACTACAGCAACATGGACATGTCATATATTAAAACGTTCGGCTCAGTGAGGAAAACTGCATTATGAGTATTCTAATGACATGTGCATGCAAGCGGACTGCCATAAAACCTATTTTATTAAAAACTTGCGTTAAAGACAATCATCATAGCTACCAACATGGGTCAAATTAGTTATACTTTAACAAAAGCATACACATATGTAGCTCCCCCTACTGAGTGGCATGTGCAGCTGCATGTCAGTGTGTCGAATTTTGCACAGGCAAGCACTAGTTCTATTTCTAGTTCTAGAATTCTAGTTCTTCTTTTTATTCTGTCAAAACATTTGTCACCTATCTAGTCCTACAGTTTTTGAGATATCAAAATGGGACCAGTGCCAAATTATTAGTTCTAGTCAGGAAAGGTGTGCTTGTATACAGCTTTTTGATCAGTCATGCGGTTCCCGCATAGCGGCCGTTTGAAGTGCATTTTTTTCCCATAGGAATGAATTGAAAAACTATTTGGAAGGAAATGCAGACCAAACCGTACATGCTACAGACATGAAACGTTGCCATTATGTAACACTTCCTCTTCCTCTCAAGCAAGAGAAGTGAGCCTGATTGACCTAATGGTGGCGCTATCTATAGTGCTGCATAGTGCACCATTTTACGCTTTAGGCCATATCTCGAGAGAACCATGAGGCCTAGAGACAAAATTCTTTTTTCTACTGATTCTTTTTTTCTTTTGTTAAATATATATTTTCATTTTCAATATAAAATATGTACAAAATATGCATGACAAGATCTTGCAGGGTAACATGTAACAGGAAAAGAATAAGTAAGTTACAATCTGGGGTTGCATTTTTAACATGTGTAGGCACATACATTACATTTACATTTATGGCATTTGGCAAACGCCCTTATCCAGAGCGACTTACAAAAGTGCATTGAAGTCTATCAAAAATACATTTTAAATATATCCAAAAAAAAAAAAAAAAATATATATATATATATATATATATATATATATATATATATATATATATCAAAAATACATTCTGAAGTCTATCAAAAATACATTCTGAACATACAGCCACAGGCACTCCATATATTGGGCAGGTTTATTATTGGCCCTTTTCCAAGTGGGCAAGCATCGGATTCCATATTTTCTCTAGCTGTTCGTTACATAGAAAATACAGTTTCTCCAAGTATATTAGTTAGTTCCTTTATCCACGTCATACGTTGGTACTGACTCTAGTTTCCACAATTGTGATATATTTTTTTTTGCAATAATAATACTAAAAGGAATAGCATGCTGTTCATGCTTCTCTAACGCTATTGAGGTAGTCCTTGTTCCTAACATAGCCCAAAGTGGGTTAGGCTTCCAGTTCTTTCCAAATTCATTTGAGAGACAATTAAAAATGCTAGTCCAGAATGTTTGTAACTTGCTACATGCCCAGAATGAGCACATTAACATACCTTACATTACTTTACATCTATTGCATAAAGGAGATATGTGTGTGCAGATTAGAGCTTAGATTTACAGATAGATATTCTGTGTAGAGTTTTAAACTGAACTAAGTTACACCGATCAGCCATAATATTAAAACCACTGAGAGGTGAAGTAAATGCATTAATTATCTCGTTACAATGGCATCTGTCAAGGGGGATATATTAGGCAGCAAGTGAACAGTCAGCTCTCGAAGTTGATGTGTTGGAAGCTGGAAAAAATGGGCAAGCATAAGGATCTGAGTGACTTTGACAAGGGCCAAATTGTGATGGCTAGACGACTGGGTCAGAGCATCTCCAAAATGGCAGGTGTTGTGCACGTGGGGAGCGAAGGCTAGCCCATTTGGTCTGATCCCAGAGAAGATCTACTGTAGCACAAATTGCTGAAAAGATAATGCTGGCTATGCATTGCAGCTTGCTGATCGGTAAGTCTTACCTTTATTGAGCAGGTGTGCATACACTTCCCATATATTGATACACTTCCCATATATTGTTTTCAATTTCCATCTGCGTTTGATGGCCTCTGTGAAGAAATCTATGCGTCTTAATAATACTTAATAATAGAAATAGTAGAGTGCACCTATTTAGGGGGTTTAGGGGGTTAAATCTATTAATATCTTCAAGAGTATTGTGTGTATACATAATCTGAATGTTGACCAGATGGCTGCTCTACAGGATAAAACCCAAGGACCCTCAGCCATAAATCTGATAACCTAAGGAAAAAAGGGGAGTAACTCACCCAGGGAGGCCTCAAGAAAGGGTTAACACAGGCTGAGGACTGTAATGAGACCTTTGCTTTTTCCCCCAGGAGCACAAAGTTCACCACCATTCACACATTCAACAGAACCCAGCTTTAACAAATGCATCAGGTTACTTTACATGTCCTGAAAGGACAGGTTAAAACCCTCGGACACAAAGGAAACAGTGAGTCCTCATCCATTAACAACTCAGGAGTTCTCGTCAAACTACTCCAGGAAGTTCTCGTCAAACAAGAGCTTCAGAAGTTCTCGCCCCTCGACCACGAGGAGATCACGCTTGCTCTGAACCTCAGCCAAGTCTGTAATGACCGGTTCCTGCGAAGCCTCCAGACTCCAGTCGCAACAGTGTCAAAGAAACCTCTACCACACTAATCAAGCGCCTTCCTGCGGCTCGCCTACGAGACTCCTCACTCCATTCACCATTCTGATTGGTCTTCTGAGATGCCACTCAAAAGCAACCAGACCGCTGACAAATCCCCATCTAGGACAATGCAAATGCAAGTACAGTACCTCCAGATTCTCGCTGAACTGGTGCTTTTAATATAAAGTTTAAAGCCCTTCTAAACGAAACAAAGGTTAAACTGATAAGTTGATGGTTCGTTCAGGTCATGGTCTGAGAAATAGTCCTGGAAACTCGAGTATCGAGTTTGCCGATCTTGTTACTGTGCTCTTAATATGATGTTTTCACTATAGTTAGGATATTATTGCTGGTGGCCATGGAGGTAATATCCCATGCACAATTAGTAAATACACTAATTTCAACTTATTGCTGGACGAATAGTTGATTAGTCGTTGCAATATAAAGTTTGCAAAATTTCCCCTGAAATTAGAGCTGATCTGCAAATTTCCTACATATTTAGGTGAAGAATGTGGGCAGTTTAACCTAAACAGCTAATCTCCTACATATTTTGGTGAAGAATGCGGGCAGCTTAATCTAAACAGCTAATCTCCTACATATTTTGGTGAAGAATGCGGGCAGCTTAATCTAAACAGCTAATTTCCAACATTGCTATACATATGGTAAGGTCAACAGGTACAATATGGTACAGTTACATGTTTAGGGACAACCTATTGGTCATCTTGGTCAAACACCAATCTAGCTCAACCCTTTTGAAATATGAGCATTAGAGTTACAGTAAAATACATATGTTAAAAAAACAAACAAAAAAAAAACAGTTGTACAAGTTTGCAGATTAATGTAATTTTTGCCATAAACATGAAAAGGCAAACAGATACAATATGATATAGTCGCATTTACAGAGACAAAATATTGGTCATCTTTTTCAAAAACATTTTTGCAAAATAACAGCAACCAAGTGACCCACATAGTGACATGTATAGTAAGCTATCTTACGAAAAATTAACACTGTTCTTCCATATTTAAGGATCAAGTTAGAAACTTTACCATGGTGATAAGAGAATATGGTGTACTCTTCAGGATCCTGAACTGATTGCTGTCTTCATAGAATGGTTACCCCATTTTTGCAAGGTCTCTTGTTCCTGGTGCAATGTCTCAGTAGTGCAATGATGGAGTGACACAGATCCATTTCCACGTTCTCTGTCACCTCTATCCTGCTGCCTTCACAGGTGTCTCACTTCTCCTTCTGTCCTCACAGGTGTTTCACTGCTCCTGCTGTGTTTCACAGGTGTCTCACTGCTCCTGAAGTCCTCACAGGTGTCTTACTGCTCCTGCTGTGTTTTACAGGTGTCTCACTGCTCCTGCTGTCCTCACAGGTGTCTTACTGCTCCTGCTGTGTTATACAGGTGTCTCACTGCTCCTGCTGTCCTCACAGGTGTCTAACAGCCAGGTGTTTTGCAGCTTTCTGCATTTAAACAAATGTACTATAAAAGCTGTCTGAGGCAATATTCTGTAGCACATTGTACAAGCACATTTATAGCCTATAATTAAGATGAAACCATAAAAGGGAATTTATGTCAAATTTAGCTGTGTCATGTTTTTAAACCCTTCTGTGCATAGATGACTTCGCACAACTGCTGCCCGGGTGCTGAATGCATGACAGCACCAAGGACGCCGCTCCCCCTCTGCACCGCGTGTCTGCGACCTCCATGCTTCTGGGATGCCTCCCGACATCGCGCAGCCACCACTCATCGCCATACACCCATGCCGGCACGCCACAATGACAGTGGCTCTCCAGCCACTTTCCTCACTGCAGTCCATGTCCCAGAGAGCCAGCCACCCTCACTCTTCCTCCACCAGCACCACCATTCCCCCTCACCACTGCGCTGAATCAATAAACGCACATGAGTTTGCACTAACTCTGCCTGTTATATTTCTGTGTTCTGCCTGCCTCAGCTCCATTCTGAAACATTCTCAAAAATGTCACGCCAATTATATTATTAAATTATCCATATGCATAAACTCAGGGAATTCCATCCAAAACTCAAAAATAACTGACATGCCAGTCAGAGAATAAACATAAGCAATGGTCCACGATACCTTTGTTCACGTCACAGATGACCTAGGTATACCACCATGTCTACTTCTGTTTCCGATCCATCCACATTGGCATCACTGGAATGGCTAGAAAAAAAAGAAACAACACTTTATTAATTAAATAATGTTATTGGTAACTTTACAATGGGAGTACAGCCACAAAAGCAGCTTAGTGACAAGCTAAGTAATAGACAAAAAAAAGTAAGTGGTCAATGATATAGTATGGTATTACTATACCACTGACTATACAATACTAATGGTATTAGTACGGTCAGCAGTATTGATTTAACCAAGTACTGTGTCTGTATATTAACTGATCTAAAGCCAATACAGCTATAAACTAATTTAAAAGTAGAGAAGGGGTACTTTACAAATAAAAAAAAGCTCGTCAGCCAGCAGTTAGCTTAATAAGCTAACTATCGAACTTAATCACTACTCTACATAACTACTTACTATTATTTGTAATATGTTGAATTGACGATAAAATTTCACCATTTCTATCGAACCACTTTGTCTGTTATTTATTTTAAAAAATGATACTTATGCTACGAAGGAGATTCGTCAAGCTCTCATGCTCATTTTCCTCAGACATCCCTCAGAATGGCTTGCTCGTGCCCACTAATTTTTGAATTGTAGGACGTCAGGGGAAAGGTCATTAATATTCATGGGGGAAGTGTTACATTATTGGCTGGTGAAAGGTCACGGCTCTGACATTGCAATAGCAAATTTCCGAAATGTATGATCCTCCAGTTTTGGAGTTCGGCAAGATGGCAGGCTGGACAAGCACTCATCTCTAAGCTCTTGCTCAACTGCCCCAAAATTTACTTGAAACCCTCAATTTTATCAATTAAACAAGATTAAAAACAGTAAAGTGAACATTTGAATAAGTTATTGTACCATCTCAAAGTACAAATTAGAACCTAAATGTACTTTTAACCTGACATGCCGAGCGGAAAGACTGAACCTAAGCTAGCTGCAACCTCAGGCCAAGCAAACACGAGGGACCATGACTACTTGCAGATGGATGCTACAACCAGCAGTTGTATGAAGAGAAAATCTTCCCCTGTTACTCCAACAAAAATTATGGCACAACCTCCAAAGGTAAAAACCTCACAGGAACCGACTGAAGTCCCAAATGTGACTCTTGTTGAAGTTACAGAAAAACTGACCTCAAAAATTTACAATTTCGGTGACCATTTAAGAGAAAACTCAGTCATGGTGGCTAGTATCACCAGAGTAGTAGTGATGAATGCCACTGAGCTTAAAGAGTGCAAAGGCAAGACACAAGCAATAGAAAAAGTAATGCCCCGAGAGAAGCTGGAACCTCAAAACACATGGTTTGAAAGAAAAAGACGACAAACACACCCTAGACATTGTCATGAATATCCTGTCCAAAATAGTGCCGCAGTGGGATACATCAATGGAAACTGTGGTTGATACTGTTCACTGCATTGGGAGAAAAGCGTAGGGGAGACGCCGTCAGGTCATCATCCAGTTCGTCATGAGGTACCACCAGGATACCATCTGGAAGCTTTTGCAAAGCTGACAGAGAGGCTCGCGCAGCTGCATGACCGAAGATGGAGCGAGCCAGGGTGGCAGGAAAGAATATGTACTACAGAGGATATGTGAGCTACATCAATGTTAACAGGGTTATTCCAGATTAGACAGGCTAAAGGCAACATGTCATTTATTTCACACTCTCAGATGTTTGAGAGTCATATCTCAGAGGTTCTGTGTTAACATTTTTTTAGAGGTTCTCTTCCGTAACTGTAACCATTTTCTGATGTTATTATTCTGTGGTGTAGTTAAAAAGAAATGTTGTTATACTTTAAAAAGGATCTCAGTCTGAAGGTCAAGAAAGAGGAAAACAGATTAGTTTAGCTTAGTAACCAGTTTGTGCTAACTTTACATTAGTTCATTTACCTACTTACCTCTTTTCGCACAATGATATGCACTTTAAAATTTAGCTCTCCTGGAATTTCTGTTTTTTACACATCTAACAGGTAGAACAAGGAAAAACTAAGCTATAAAAGTATATGTTCACCTTAGATACACTCTTTAATATGAGGACAAGAATGTTTGCTTTATAGTAAATTTTACTGTATTCAATAGCGCCAGATAGGGGCTCTGCAACAGTGTTTAATTCCAGAAAACTAATACCCTTAAATTTTTACTTTTAGTTTATATTCCCTTTTTTTAATATGTCTTCCTCTAACCCTATGTTCTCTTATGTTTCACTTAACACTATGGGTCTAAGAGATTCTGTTAAAAGAAAATCAATCTTACGTTTTTTTTGTAAAAATGAAAAAGCTCAATGTTTTCTTCTCCAAGAAACTCATCCTGACATGACATGGATGAAAAATTCTGGTCAAACAAGTGGAGCAACAAAATACTTTTTTTTTTTTTGTCAGTGTACAAATAGGTCAGCAGGCTTTGCTATATTTTAAACAATTTCCCTGGGAAAATTTTACTGATGGTCATTGGATCATTGTGTCTTTGAAATAATTGACAATTTTCTGATCCTAGGAATATAGTCAAGTCAAGTCAAGTTGAGCTTTATTGTCATTCTGCTACATGTGTGCACATATAGTGGAACGAAATGTCGTGTCTCGCAGGACCACGGTGCTACATACAAATTAAACATAAATATGAACATAGAAGTATAAGAAAAACAATTAAGTTGACTATACATACTTTACAAAAACTTTACAAAAACTTTACAAAAACTATACAAAAACTTTACATAGATACTGTAAATGAAATTGTGCAAAAGAGGTTTTTTGTACACGAAATTGTGCAAAAGAGATATTTTGGGGGAAGCAGCGCATAGTGCAAGATGATTTGTAGTGCAATGCACAAGTAAACATATATTATCAAACTGAGTCTTTGTGTGAGAGAGTGTCTACAAAAAGTGTTCAGTGTACATTCAGAGAAAAGAGTGTGTTACTACAGGTGGTTTGTATAGCCCACTCACCTGTGTGTAGCACACTCAGAATAGCACTTAAACAGATTGTCAGTTTTTTCATGAGTTGGGGGTGGGGGTGAGGTGTTCATGGTTTCAGGAGGTAGGGTTTTGGATGAGGTATCAGAGGGGGACAGGGAGATTGGAGTTGAGGGCTCTCACAGCCTGGGGGAAAAAGCTGTTGAGCAATCTGACAGAGCGAGCTTTGATACTCCGGTACCTTCTACCTGATGGCAGGAGCTGGAAGAGATTGTGGGAGGGATGGGTAGGGTCCTTCATGATGCTGGTAGCCTTGCTGGAGCATCATGCAAGGAAAATGTCCAGGATGGAGGGGAGAGGGGCACCGATGATCTTTGCAGCTGTGTTCACTGTCCGCTGTAGGGTCTTGCGGTCAGCAGCACTGCAATTTCCATACCAGACAGTGATGCAGCTGGTCAGCACACTCTCAATGGTGCCCCTGTAGAAAGTGGTGAGGATGGGTGGAGGGAGACTTGCTCTTCTCAGCCGGCGGAGAAAGTGGAGGCGCTGTTGGGCCTTCTTGTTGAGTGACATGATGTTGGTGGTCCAGGTGAGATCCTCTGTAATGTGCACTCCCAGGAATTTAGTGCTGCTGACTCTCTCCACGGCCGAGCCGTCAATGGTCAGTGGGGGGTGGTCAACAGATAGGGTATAACAATGGGTATAACAACCCTAACCAAAACAAAACTATGATTACTGAAATTACAAGGCTGTAAAGGATCTCTGTCAAAGGTATCCTACTGAAGATTTTATATTTGGAGATGATTTTAATATGGTGATTGATGAATGGCTTGATAGAACTCCTTCAAATATCAGCGACATCGTTTCAATCCTGTAATGGTTGATTTTTGTAGTGTGTTTAAATTGAAAGACAACATGACGCACTAAAATCCCTGGTACTCAAATTTTCACCTGGTTTAAACCTGATGGTTTAATCAAATCCAGAATAGATTTTTGGTTAGTGTCTGAAAATAGGCCTAGTCTGGAGTCAAATACTATAGTTTCTATACTATAGTTTGGGGCGACTTTCCTTTTAGTAACCCCAGCTAAGTATCGCCACATTATTACAGTATGTTCGAGTCCAGAGTTGTATCGAGAGTTGTATCAAGAGTTGTATCAAGTCTAGTGCGCCGTTATTTGTTGCATAGTGACTTGTTCAAGTAAGTTCAAGTAGTGGTGTGTTCAAGTAAGCCAGATATGCGCACATTCTGCGCAATAATACTGTGTTTAGTATACCATTTATAGCTCACGAGTTGAGTATTTGCGCTAAAACTGCGCAGATTTGGCTTACATGAGCTTTACCAGGAAATTAACGAGTGAACATTATTTATAAAAAGTAACCCGTCAGATTGGCTAGTGATTTGACAACTTTACCCGCCACAGCTGATTTTTACCCGCATTTGGCGGGTTGGCGGGTGTTAATTTCAAACTCTGGTGAGCACATTAAGGAATGGATCCCTCAAATGGATGAGAGTTTTAAAAATGATGCAGACATCAGTATGGATGAAGTGGAAAAGCCATGAAATGCTTATTAACAAGTAATTTCTATAGGCATTTTTGGAAATATCTTAAAGACTTTATTTTCTATATGTTAAAAGAAATATCTGAAACCCACACTCTTTCAACTACTATGAAGTAAGGGATCATCACTCTCATCCCCAAATCTGGAAAACATCCAAAATTAATAGACAATCTTAGACCCATAACCCTGCTTAATAATGACAATAAAATTTTAACTCAACAGATTAAAAACCAGTACTACACAAATTATCTCAGATACACAGTCATGTTTTTTGAAAGGTCGGTCAATTCATAACAATATTCAAAACTACATTTGCAATTGTGTTTTCTATTTGTGCACACATAAATTGTGACATAATTCATATGCAAATTGCGTATTACCGCTTGTATTTTCGTTTACACGAATGTACAATGTCTGACAAATTTCAAATGGAAAAGCAAAGTCCATTTGCAATTGCATTTCCCATGGCTTGAAATATTGAAATAGCAATAGCAATTACCCCGTTTGATATTTCACTTCCTCGGTATTGCATATGTAGCCTGCCAAAATTCAAAGGGAATATACTATGGAGTATACTATGGGGTGTGTTTGTATTTGGAAGTGACGTCAGTCACAGTCGACGGCCAAGAAGGAAAACGTGTAGTCGATTGTGCTGCATGAAGTGTGCGTAGCCGAGCAGTGTGGTGAAAAGATCATTTTTAATTTCGGGTCAGAAAACAAGATGAGTGACAGTCGCAAACGAAGTAGCATTTGGATGCATTTTAATAACATAGACAACATAAAGGCAAGATGTAGAATTTGTAAGGTAAAAATATTATATCGAGCAGGGTCTACTAACAACCTTCACAGGCATATTAGAATTGTACATCCAAATTTGCACATTGTAGTTTATTTTTTATTTGTTATATGGCACAGCATGTTCCGTCTTTTTTTTGGTTGTGTTTTGGGAAGCTCAGTATAAATAAAACGTTCAATACGCATGTGTAAGTGTTTGATGTTTTTACATTATTTAAGGTTTTTATACCAGATGTAATGTGAAATTGTGGTATTCTGAAAATTATAAGGTTCAGTATAATTACATTGAATACTTTAAGTGATATATGTGCATGCATACCAATCATAGGTCAAAATATTTGCTAAATTTGGCTGAATTATAAAAGCCAGAAGTGGTACTAAATGAAGAGCCATTTGGGAGCCGAAAGAGCCGGCTCATTTTATTTTTTTTATTAAAGAACATAAACATTATACACGTTCGTTCAACTGCAAATATTAAACATTATGCAGTTAAGTGTGCCGGCTCTTATTGCCGAGCTGAGCGAAACGATCTGGCTCAATAAAAAGAGCCGGAACTCCCATCACTACTTCTTGGCCGTCGACTGTGACTGACGTCACTTCCAAATACAAACACGCCCAATAGTATACTCCCACCCTAACACTGATTGACAGTTTTCTGTGCAAGGCATCGGAAATGCAACTGCCAAGGGAATTGCAATTCCATTTGAATTTTGGCAGGCTCCATACGCAACGCTGATGAAGTGAAATAGCAAACGGTAATTGCTATTACTATTTCGATTTGACAGGATCATAACTCGTAAGACTTGGGAAACGCAATTGCAAATGGACTTTGCTTTTCCATTTGAAATTTGGCAGATATTGTACGTTCGTGTAAACAAAAATGCAAACAGTAATACACGATTTGCATTGCAATTATGTCACAATTTATGCGTGCACAAATAGAAATGCAATTTACAATTGCTTTTGAAATTTGTCCAGAAAATACTTCCATATTACTTGATGTCACTTCCCAAAAATGCAATGACAGCTATAAACCAGGCTAACTTTAATTATATTTGGAAAAGACAAATACACTATATCAGGAAAGGAATTATGGTTAAAGAGCATGAGGAAGGAGGGCTAAAAGCCACTGATATTGAGTGTATGGTACTATTAAAACGAATTGGCTAAGATCCTTTTTGAAAAATTAAAACAGATGATCTACAGTCATAATTTTAGCCCCATAACATCCCATTGTGGAATTGTGGTAGATATGTGGTATTTACAACAAACCTTTATTCTACAAAAATTGGTCAAAAATAGGGAATATGGTCTGTAACGCACCTTTTGGAAAATACCGGAACCATTATTCCTTATGAGATTTTTTGTTCAAAATTTAAGCTAAATGACCGTAACAGTATGATAATATTATCAAAGCAGTCCCACAATCTACTTTGATATGATATAATTCAGATGTCTTATATCAAAGTAATGAAAATCGCCACCTTCCTAAGCTTTTAGTGAAAGGGATTGCTCTCACTAACCTAAAATTGCCCAACACCACATTCCAGAAAGCCTTTGTCACAGAATTATATCCATTTTCTTCAAACAAAAACTCAATTTTTCAATATTTTTCCAACCATGAAGCTTCAAAATTAAGAACAAAATATTTTAAATTGCTCATGGCACCAAAGGCAAAGGAAGTCCACTTTAAAATTCTTAATGGAGTATATCCTTCAGGAGAATTTTTAAGATGTCAATTTGGTCTTTTATATGTGATTGTTTTATGGTGCTTGTCTGTTGTCTTTAAAAAAAAAACAAAAAACTCCAGTTTCTTCCTTTCTGTGACTGAACGTCACATTTGCACTTTACTGCCACATAGTGGTTGTATAAAACTTTTTACATTTGGAAATAATTTTCAAAGACCAACAAACCCTTATATAATGCATGTAATGTGAAGCATTCTTCAGATTTTTCAGCTTTGTGCCAATCCAGTATCTAAGTGCATGCTTCCCATTTCTTGCATGAAAACTACACAATAAGCGTAGTTTGACGTAGACAGTGATTTCTCGTCAAAAGTAATCTTTTGTCTATTTACTCACATGCATAAATACCACTATGCCTGATAATTCCCATAAAAACCCAGAAATAGAAAAAACCCAGCGTTTTAACATTTTAATGTTTTAACATAGCCTTTAGCATTTTAACCTTTACATGCTTAACTGTTCATAGCAACCAAGTAGATACATCCTAGCAACCAACCTTAACATATTGTACGGTAAACTTTTAGCCTATGCCTGCTACCACTATGACTGCTAACTGCCACAAAACCCAAAAATAAATACTCCCCAAATATAATTGCCCCCGAAATTTATTCACAAACATACTCATAATCACTTTGAAGACCTTCAGTATATATTATGTATTATTTCTTTTTTCCGTTTTTTAACTTTTTTATTAAATCAACCTTTCTTCACCAAGAACAAACTGTTTTGTTTAGACTTTCAACCTTTTTTTTTTCTTTAACATTTTAGCCTTTTAATTGGCTTTGTCTGCTCTCAAACTTCACTTTCTAGTTATGTTGGCTTGACAAAGATAATTCTATTCTTATTATTATTAGTAGTAGTAGTATTACACAAAATTCAGCACAGACGTATAGCCAATATGGGAATGGGGTGCTGGTGCTTTTGGGAAATATTGTAATTACAGTTGCCATGTAGCAATGCCCTGAAGTGGTTCATTTGTCCATAGGGATGAGGTCAGCGTGCTTTTATTTTTAGTCATTAGGTCATGCAAACCAAACTGCAAGATTCACAGACATGAAACTCAATCATTACATGGAGTAAATGGAGAATCCAGCAATCATTCTATTGTCATAGCAACTTGCTAGCAACAACCTAGCAACTAGCTGGACCATGATAGCAACCAATTAACACCCTAGCAACCAGCTGAGTTTCTTTAGCAACCTACTAGCTACAACCTTGCAGGCAACTGGTGTCAAATTGAAAAGTCCTAAGGAGACAAGTTGGAGGTGGAGACCCATGACGTACTAAGGCACACTCTTGCAAGACAGAGTCCAAGCATCAAGATGACAGCCTACAGCCCATAGATCATCACCTAAACACCATCTAAATATCTTCATACAATTACAATAATTCATTTTGCCATGTCAACGATGGAATCACTACAAAGACAAAGAACTAGTGCTAAGCAAAGGAAAAAAACTCAAAGGAACGAACTATGGCATCTACGACCAATTCCCTCATGAAATACTTGAGAGACAGAAAACTGATTACTATCAGAAGGTAGTTGTATCTGGTAGTTGTATCTGTTGATAAACTGTATGTCGATGGACAGTTATTCAGGGACAAATATGTGACACCCTGGTTGTTCTAGAAATAACTAGTATGTTCCTAGCTATCCACCTGACTTCATCTAGAGGAACCAACTAGCTGACTCTGTGTCCAGGTGACTATTCTATCTAGTTGAATAGTCTATCTTACTGATTACCTAGCTAACATTCTAGCTGACTATTCTTCATTAACGAGTATCTAACTGATACCCTTATGACTCCCTAATTGACTATTTAGCTGACTATTTATCTAACTGCCATTAAATCTATCTATCTATCTATCTATCTATCTATGCTGTAATTTCTAGCCCTTTATATGGCTTTCTGTCTGTCTCTACCCCCCATCTCCATACGCACACACACACACACACCCTTATCATGGATCCCAATTGCAGCAAATACACCACCGCATACCACGTAGATAATCAATGTAACGCATAAGCTGTCTTAATCACGAGTAACAAATCGCGAAGCACTGCCTTGTCTTCCTCCTTCTGTCTGGACCCCCTTTTGGCCCTCTCTCAAACTCAGGTAAGCATCAACAGGTAATATACTATAATGAGTTACAACTGTGTGTCTCGCCACAGGAAAACTGGATACCCAGCTGTTGATGGTGAAATGTGCTGGCTGTTTCAAGAAATGAGAAATCGCTATGAAAGAAACTAAAAAAACATGACTACTCTGTAATCCATGTACCTAATAAACCATTAACTAGAATTTTCCCTCTGATTTTCAGAAGCCTCAATAGCAAGAAAGAAATATCCGGTAAAACCTCTTACCTTGCCTGGTAATCTATTTGAGAATACTATTTAACACACTTATTTCAGAGGAAAATTGAGAACAGACAACATTTATTTTAACTTAATGAATGAAATTAAAATAATATTTACATAAACAACAAAAGAAAATTAAAATGAGAAGTTAACTGAAGTATGTGACTTATCACAGCAGGCATTTAACCAGGGTTCAAGAAATAAAGCACAAATAACCAAGAACCCTTCTCTTTTCAGTAGTACGCTAAATAAACTGGGTATTGATCACAAATAAATAAAAAGAATATATTTAAAAATATATCCTTTAAAAGGCTTGATGAAACACAGTTTATGGAAGTATCACTGTAACACCAAAGAAAGACAAAAAAACAATAACTTCAAATATGTGTCACTCACATGTATAAGATCATCACATTAATTCCCAGCAATACTATAGTTCAGAATCAAATTTCAACATCCCATATGCAGTGCAGATGGAGTAAGGAAACAGTTCAGTCAAACTGCATATGAGTCTCAATCAAACTGTATAAGCGCTTGTAACCACGTTGGGGCACAGTTGGTTGGTGCACATCTGACTGTGTTCAATATTAAATTTCCACTCGATTTATGGACAGGAACAGATCAGTCACATACTCACACGATCCAGTAATCTGCGATCAGCTTGGACGGGCAATCCAGATGGAACCAACCAGCCTTTCTCATTTGGATGCAGTTTCTCTGCCTTGATCGGTAAATTACCCCACGATCCTTCAGCATTCTTTCTTCCTCACAGCGATGTCTCACAGAACTGTTCTCACTGCAGCTCAGTTAACAGCTCTAAACCCTGGGCCAATACAAACTGTATTTAGTCTCCGAAAGCTTTTAAAACTGATTAAACTTATGCAGCTCAAAGCAATGCCATCATCTCCATCACCATCCTAATCTAATCGGGATCGGGTTTGTTGTAATCTTGTAATAGGAAATACTAGATAAATTTGACTATATTCATGAAATTTTCACTTGCTGTCATTTTTTGCAGTGTACTCCTATATAGGTGTACACTGCAAAATGTAAAGCTTGAAATGAGTAAAGCTTGAAATGAGTAAAAAAAAAAAGAAGTATAGAAATAGGTTTAATAATCTTAGATTTGGTTAATTGTAATCTAATAATAGGAAATACTAAATAAATCTGACTATATTCAAGATATTTTCACTTACTAAGATGTCAGTTTTTGCAGTGTAGTAGTAATGTATAGTCTGCACCCCATTTTGTTTTTATCAGCACCTTTATAATATCTAAGACCTTAAGGCATCTGTTCTTTAGGAGTTTCATATGTGGGATAAAAAAAAAACAGTCTGTTGTCTAAAAGAAGTCCTAAAAACCTTGTCTCTTTTACTACCTTAATGTGGTCTCCATGTATGTCCAACTCTGGCTCATGGTGTAGAGATCGTAGTAGGCAGAAGTGTGTACAGACAGTTTTTGTTTTAGAGAATCTGAACCCATTATTGACTGACCACACATAGATTTTATTTATGTATAGTTGTAGTTGTCGTTCGATGGTATTCATATTTTTTCCCTTGTAGCAAATACAGAGATCGTCAACATAAAGACTGCATAATATATTATACCCAATCTATTATCACATTCACATTACTGTTGATATTAATACTAAAAGGAGTAAAAGAAAGAATGCTTCCCTGAGATACTCCCAGTTCTTTTGTGTTTAAGTTTGATAGGGTAGAACCTACCCTAACTTTAAAATATCTGTTGGATAAAAATGGGCAGTTGCCCCTTAAAACCCATTTAGTACAGTCTTTTAAAATGGCATAATTCCATGTTCTGTCATATGCTTTGTGTAAATCAAAAAAAGACAGCTACAGCATGCTCTTTTTTTTAACAAAGGTGTCATGTACATAAGACTCCAGTCTAACAACATGATCTAGTGTAATCCTACCCTATCTAAAGCCACACTGAAATCTATTTATTTGATTGTCAGTTTCTAGCTTCCAGACATATATTACTAGACATACGTCCAGACTATATTTAAGTTTTTAAGAAGCAGAGACAGAACTCTATGGGGGAGGTGTTTTATAAACATATAGTTAATCTTGTCTAGTTTGATAAGCTAGATGGTTATATGGTTCTGTATTGTCTGAGTAGAAGTCAAGTTGTTTCTTTTCTTGCTGTATTGCTTGGAATCCAGAGAGGCAGTTTTATGTTGAGGAGTTCTTTTCAAATGTCTCTGCTAGTTTGTTTGCTATTTCATGTTTTGTGGTAAGTAGCGTGCCTTGATGTTTGATATGCTGTATTTGTGATCCGCTTCCTTTGCCCTTCATCTTACACATCATACCCCAAACCTTTTGTGCTGGTGTATTTAGTGTTAGGCTTGATACAAATTGCCTCCAACTTTGTTTCTTTGTTGCATTGTTGACTCTTTGGGCCTGTGCTCTACATATTTTGAACTTCGGTAGATTCTCTGTTGTTGGGTGTCGGTTAAGAAGCCTTTCTGCTTTTTTATGGGCCTCAATAGCCTTTTTTAGTTTTCATCAAACCATGGATTGCATCTTTGATTTGGTTCTCCTGGTGTCTTTGGGATAACTTCATCTGTGACTGATATTAGCGTATCAGTGAACCACTTTATTGGGTCCTGGATATATTGAGGCTCTATCTTAAACTTCTCTGGGCACAGGGTCTGAAAGGAAGGCCAGTTAGCTTTTTTTAAGCTGCCATCTTTGCACTCTTTTTTGCATGTCTGCTTCTACCAAGGTTATAATCAAGGGGAGGTGATCGCTCCCACATAGGTTGTCCCATGAGAAGTCAAGCAATAATTCAGCAATAATACCTGGGTGCAGATAAGTATGTGAGTTGTCATTTACCAAACAGAGGGCATTTTTACTGATAAAGTTCTCTATAGTCTTTCCTTTAGTGTTGTAGTGGCTGCTTCCCCATAGTGGATTGTGGCTATGAAAATCACCCATGAGGGTATATAGGGATTTCAACTGACCTTTGAGGTCATCCAGGTCTTGTAGTGTCACAGAGCCATCAGGTGGTACACAGATAGAGCACAGAGTGATGGGTTTGTGGAGTGTTAAGTGTACTGCTGTTGCCTGTAGGTTGGTGTCCATTGCAATGGGGCTATGGATTATATTATGTCTTATTAAGGTGGCTGTACCACCAGAGGGACGTTGTGGTTGGGTCTTCTGGAGACAAAAGGCAAGAGGTTAAAAAACAGCAGCTAAGCACTGCAATTCTGTGAAGTTGCAATTCTGCGAATAATATCACTCCCCATCACGTAGGCATTACATGTACTCACACCTTATTCCTGCCTTTGGGTGAGAGGCATCGACTAAGAGAGCCCACAGTTTCTGCCATTTCAATTTTGTGTGTTCAGTTTTGTTCAGACTGCTTCCTTGGCTTCCATTTGGTTGTTGTAGGGTTGATTTCTTTTTGCTCTTACTATTAGATAGATTAGATTGTTGACGAGCTTTCATTCTGGCTGGTCTGGACTGGGTTGAGTATGGTTGAGTTCTGAGTGCTTATTATCTTGTTTTTTGTAGACAGGGACACTTATTATTACTAATTGGTTGAGGTTTGTCTTTGTTCATCCAGGTCAAGTCTGTCTGGCTTTCGACTGTTCGTGTGGACTTCACTATGGATGCATATGGATGATCTCTCTAGTTTAAAGGAAAGAAGGCCCTCAACCAATTTGTGTGCTTCAGGATAGCTAACTTTCTTAACAGAATTTCATTTTCATTCTCTTTTTCTTTGATTCAGACAGGGCAGTCTATTTAGCAGGCACTATGTTCACCTGCATAGTTACAACACTTGTCCTTCCTCTCCACAATTGCAGCAGATAGCCTTGTTTTTACAGCTTGGTGATCAGTGACCAAATTTCAGTTGAAGCATATGTTGGGTATTAAATCAGTGGGTACTCTTTGGTAGCCTATTAGAATCTTTTCTGGTGGTTGTGGCCTATTAAACATCATGAGATAGGTGCTGGTTTTAATAATTCGATCTTGTTTTTTTTTTTATTGTTCATTTAACAATACTGTCAATTATTTGACAAAATTGTATTCATTTGACGTCTGTCACATCCTGTTGTGTCAATTCTGAGGCTATTTCAGCCTCATTCATTTCCTCTAGCTCTTTAGTGTGAATTACTCCTTTCCTGCTGTTCAGAGATGAATGCGGGAAGGCCTTTATATGAGTACCTTCCAATTCAGTGGCACGCAAAAGATTTTCTGCTTTCACCTTGTTCAAGAACTCCACCAGAATCTGGCCAGACCAGATGCAACTTTTTTGCATCTTTGTACCTGCTATTCCTGAGATGCCTTTTTGTATGGCGAAAAGAGATTGGTAAGGGGCATGTCTGATGATAGATATTCTAGGATTGCAAAACTCTGCCAGTTATCAAATGACAAATAAAAAGAATCTCTAATTACTGAATCAACATATAAATCCTGATCCAGCATCCTTTTTGGGGAAGTTTGTTTTGTAGTCATGTCTATATGTATTTTTTTTCATCACCCATACTCCCCACCCACCTTGGAGCCTAACAAGGGGATGCACAGAGCCGCTGACATCCTGCAGATATGCATCAGGGATATAGGGGTGGTAAACTTCAGTGAAGTAGGAGCCAAAGCACTGTGTTTGACTTTTGGTAGCCGCAGCAGACCACATTCAAGTGCCAGGACCTCTTCCTCCACAATCACAGGTCGCAACTTATGGCAAACAATTTGTTGCCTCTTATTGCCCCATTTGTTGCCTCTTACAATCAGCAAGGGTGTGCTAGGGACCTATTCTACCCCAGGTCCCCATGGGGGCACTAACAGATGTGTAAAAGATGCAGGGTTTGATAGGAAAAAGCAATCCTGGAAACACAGAAAAGACTTTCATGTTTCTTTTCCTGTAGTATCAATGACCTAGCCACCAGAGACCATGGTCACTTTCAGTACAGGGGCAGACATTAGAAGAACCAATATCCTTAGACAAATTTTATAATGCCCTAAATCATATACCTAACAATAAAGCACCAGGACTAGATGGCTTCCCTGCTGTGTTCTACAAAAATTTTGGCTCATATTAGTGCCTTCTTTAATAGATTAACAGCAGAAATCAAGCTAAATATGAGACTACCCATGGACATGTACTGATCACTATCACTCATTAATACTGACACAAATATTACAAGTAAAGCTCAAGCAAACAGAAAAGAAAATGTAATGCCATATCTAATCCATCCCAACCAAACAGGTTTCATCAAAGGCAGACACTCTACTAACATGTGCAAACTGCTCAACCTAATCCATTATGCTACCCATCAGAAATTACTAACAGCAGTAGTTACTCTTGACAAAGTCAATTGGAGATTCTTTTTGCACAGTGTATACATTTGGATTTGGGCAATCATTTATACAATGGGTTAAGATATTATATACGTCACCCATGGCCATTGTAAACACTAATGGGATAACATCACAACATTTCACACTGCACAGAGGCTCTAGACAAGGATGCACTCTCTCCCCTCGTTTATTTGCCATATTCATTGAACCATTAGCTGCAGGAATACATCAGAACATACATTTAAAAGGAATATATGAATACCCAATACCCAAAACAAAATCAGTCTATATGCAGACAACATCCTACTTTTTTTTTAAACACCTATCCTCCTCAATAAAATAAGTTATTCAAATTATTGAAATTTACTTCAAAATCTCAGACTACTCTATTAATTGATCCAAATTCAGTATCTTACCAATAAATAAGAGCAAACATGACACATCAATCGAAACAATATATATATCCCATTGAACACTAATCATATCACATATCTAGGCATTAAGATCTCCCCAGCTTTCAGAGATACCCAAACTGAATTTCAATCCCCTCCTCAAAACAATAAGCAACGATCTTGAAACCACATAGAAACACCATAGCAACTGCCTGGGACCCCGTAACAGCCACCTAGCAACACCCTAGCAACCAGCTGAGATTCCTTAGCAACCGACTAGCTACAACCTTGCAACCAACTGGGGACATATTGAAACCTCCTAGAAACACCATAGCAACCAGCTGGGACCCTGTAACAGCCACCTAACAACATAAAAATACTTTAATAAAGGTGCGTCCCCTATCTGTGGATGCATGGTACCTACACCAACGCTCCAAACAGCATTTTTTCCCCATAAGAATACATTAATTTTTTATTTTTTATTTTAACATTTACATTTATGGCATTTGGCAGATGCCCTTATCCAGAGCGACTTACAGAAGTACTTTGAAGTCTCTATCAAAAATTAAATCCTGATACTTGTTCACTAGGTCACAGAATAAGAATACTATCAGTTTAAAAAAAACTCTGTTGGGGAGATAATATAGTAAGAAAAGCACACAGACAACACCAGATTGTTTTTTTAATAAAGTGCTAATTTAAGTACTTCATGCAGAGGTAAGTCTTTAGTCAGCATTTAAACACTGCCAGTGACTCATCTGTTTGGAAGTTGGAAGTTTTGGAAGGTCATTCCACCACTTCGGTGCCAGAACAGAGAAGCGTCTTGACGCATGCCTTCCTTGTACCCTGAGAGATGGTGGGACCAGTTGAGCAGTGCTAGATGATCTGAGGGAGCATGGTGCAGTGCGGGTTGTGATAAGAGAGTGCTTTAAGAGAGGTGGGTGCTAGTCCATTTTTGGCTTCATAGGCAAGCATCATTGTTTTACATCTGATGCAGGCAGCTACAAGAAACCAGTGGAGGGAGTATAGCAATGGGGTGGTGTGTGAGAACTTAGGAAGGTTGAAAACAAGTCGTGCAGCTGCATTCTCAGAGGCAGACCTGCCAGGTGCGAGTTGCAGTAGTTCTGTCTTGCTGTCTCGAACTGAACAATCACCTGAGTGGCCGCTGTGGATAGAAATGGATGAATCCTTCTGATGTTTTAAAGGAGAACTCGACATGAGAGTGTCAGATTAGCAATGTGAGAGGAAAAGGACAGTTGACTGTCTATGGTTACCCCAAGGTTGCATGTAATGACAGAAGGTGAGATTTTTAAACTGCTCTAATTCGTTCAATTCTCAAGCTATAACCACCAAAATTCACAAGGTCAAACCTGGGTAGACCAGGACCTGTCATGCAAAATTACAGGCAGATTGCACTCATTGCACTCATTCTTCTCTTTTTTCTTCTTCTCTTCTCCTTTTTTCTTTTTCATTTTTGCTGTTTCAACAAAACATTTTACTCTAAATCCTTATACTTTCACCTAGAAACTCCATTCAAGCTTTACATTGTTGAGCTACTTCCCCTTTTAAAAACCTCTAAATATCTGATTGTTTCAAAATTCAAACAAATTTTTCAAGTTATGAGCATTTGTTTGGCACTAGGACAAGTGAAGAGTGCCATTCACTTCCATTCGAAATCTCTCGCCATCAGCTTTGGCTTTTACTAAATGTTCATGTGTATATAAACAGCCATAATTGATTGGCTATCCACCCCTGCAACTTGGTGAATATTTTTTGAGTTTTGAAGGTTTGTTTAACTCTTTCGTGAAGTCATATAAATGTAAATGCATCTAATTGTCTTCTACTTCTCTTCTAATTTGTCTCGTCTTATTTACGGTGTCATAAATCAGAAAATTTCAGGTGAAATTAGACATATTTCAAAATGACCATGTGGATCTCCTGAAGCAAACCATGTCATTAGCTAAGCGTTTTAGTGAATATTTTTTCAAGTTTTGAGCGTTTGTTTGCATTATCTTTATAGTGCAAAGTTCTTCCTGCTTCAGACTTCTGCCAATATGGTTGGGGAAAAGGGACAAATTAGATCTTTTCCTCATACCGGCTATATGGATGGGGAAAAGGAACAAATTAGTGTCCGTGTTTCTGAAGCTGAAGATTTGCTATGCTCTTCCTACAGCTTTTGATATATCAACACCAAACCAAATCTAACATCCTGTCTGAACCCAAGAAGTGTGCTTGTATCCAGCTTTTGGAAATATTCATCCATTCTCCTGACTGTTTTTGGGTCTCTGAAACTCTCATAAATCAAAAAATACCCATTTTGGCATCAGCTTGATCAGCCATCCACCCCTGACCCGCAACATATAATTAGATAAGCGACTTGGTGAATATTTTTTGAGTTTTGTAGGTTTGTTTAAATATATCGTGGAGTCTGTAAATGTGCACAATTTTCTTCTAACCCATTTCACTTTCATCTTATTTATGGGGTAATTGATTGAAAAATTTCAGGTGACACTACCCCACAGGTTTGGGGCAATTACAGTTTACAAAAGTATTTATATTGGGCTTTTGGGGTATTTTCCAGTCATGGTGTTATTTATTTTTGGGTTTTAGGGCAATTAGCCACAGTCAGGGTGTATTCACATGCGTGGGGCAATTAGAGGTCATGTGAGTATTAATTTTTTGGGTTTGAGGCATTGAGCGGTATATTTATTTTGGGGTTTGGGTGTATTTAGCAGTCATGGGGGATTTCTGGCTTTAGAGTTGTTAGAAGGCAAGGGGCAATAAAACTCACCGTCTACTTTAATAGGAACACCTGTACATCTGCCCATTTATGCAGCTATCTATTCAGCCAATCATGTGGCAGATACAGGTCAAGGGCTTCAGTTAATGTTCACATCAAACATCAGAATATAGAAAAAGTGTGATCTCTGTGACCTTAACCACTGCATGGTTTTTGGTGCCAGATTGGCTGGTTTGATTATTTCAGAAACTGCTGATCTCCTGAGAATTTTTACACACAACAGTCTCTAGAGTTTACACAGAATGGTGCGAAAAACAAAAACATCCTGTGTGTGGAGGGTCTGCAGGCTGAAACACCTTGCTGATGACCTTACTATAGACAGGAAGTCTATAGTAACTCAAATAAGCATTCTTTACAACTATGGTGAGCAGAAAAGCATCTCAGAATGCACAACACACTAAACCAGGTTCCACTCCTGTCAGCCAAGAACAAGAATCTGAGGCTATCATGGGCACAGACTCACAGAAACTGGACAATTGAAGATTGGAAAAAGACCAGATTTTTTTTCTAATCTTCAACTGTCCAGTTTGGGTGATGCTGTGATATTTTTGGGTTTTATAGCAATTAGCAGGCATAGTGGTGTTTGAGTAAATAGATAGAGGATTATTTTTGGGAAGAAAGGTCAGTCTGTGTCAAAGTGCAGGCCTGCATACCTGCACTGTGTGTGTGTGTGTGAGATTAGCCCTTGACATTCCAGAACTCTTAACTGACAAACATTCAGTTTGGGTATTATTGACAGGTTACAAAATCCTTGGCCTAACTGATTTTTGTCACTGCAAAAAAATGCTCAAAAAATATTTCCCATTTAATTAATGACTTTGTTCAGGTAAGGACACTTTGCTGTTCGAGCAGATGCAAAAAATGTGTGGATTGAGCAGGAATTGTTTGATTTATGGCTGTTTAAGAACACATTTACACAAAGCATTTAGTAAAAGCCAAAGCTGATGGCGCCAGATTTTGGCGTCATTGAAATGAAGGAAGCTGTTTACTGTCCCTAGTGCCAAACAAATGCTCATAGCTCGAAAAGTATATTTTGAAACAATTAGATATTGAGAGGTTTTTGAAAGGGGGAAGATCTTTACCATTTAAAGCTGAGTTGGAGTTTCTAGGTGAAAGTGTAAGGATTTTAGATGAAAATGTTCTGTTGAAAAAGTGAATTCAGACAATTTACACTCAAAGCTAGAGACAGCTGGGAAAAACAGGATGAAAAAACAAGTGTAGCAGGAGAACAGGAGAATATTTCCAAAAGTTGTATACAAGAACAGTTTTCCAGATCAGACTGGACATGAAAGATTTGATTTGTTGTTGATATCTCAAAAACAGTAGGAGGAGATGCATGCAGAAGTGTGTAATAATAACTAGAATTTACATTTTCTAAAGAAAATTTTCGGGATTAATGTGCATGTGACGTTACTAAAATACCCATAACGCAATTCTCCTTAGTCAGACAAGCGTTTTGTTATGTCACATGTCTATATTGCTGTAGTTTTGCGATTCCACTAATTTTCGGGGTTAAAATGCATGTAACATGTATGTGAAGACACTAAAATATCCATAATGCAATTCTCCTCAGTCAGCCATGTGTTTTCATATGTCACATGTCTGCGTTGTGGTAGTTTTGTGATTCCACTTGTTTTGGGGGTCAACGTGCATGTGACATGCATGTGATGTCACTAGAATACCCAAACGCAATTCTCCTCTTTGAGCCAAGTGTGATATTCATATGTCTATTGTGATTCCGGGGTTAATGTGCATGTGACGTCACTAAAATACTCATAACACAATTCTCCTCCATTAGCCAAGTGTTTTGATATGTCACATGTCTATGTTGTGGTAGTTTTGTGATTCCACTTATTTTGGGGGTTAATGTGCATGTAACATTACTAAAATACCCATAACTCAATTCTACACATTGAGTTGAGGGTATTGTCATCCCTAATGATGCAATTCTCCTCACTGAGCCAATCGTTTTGATGTAAGACATGGCTGCAATAGTTTGGTGATTACACTCAGTTTATGACCTGTTTTGTCCTGCTACTGATTTCTCAGTGTGTATAGGGTAAATTTCATTGGGAATTTCACATAACACATATATGTAAATGGCGAGAAAGGTAATCACACACACCTGCCGAGAATTCCGAGCGATTTGAGGTATGATCCATGTCTGTGAGACAAATGGTGTGGGACTAGTTAGGTGTCAAAGATTTCCTATGGAGATAGTAAATCTAAACAGTGTCTCTGTTTGCTCCTCTAGACTCATTTGACATTGGTGTGTATTGTGAAACCTGATGGGAAATTCCATGCAACGTGCATGTGGGATCAATTTTCAAATGGGGGGGGGGGGGGGGGGGTTTGTCCAAAATTTCCCATTATTGTCTGTGGAGCCAGAATAACACTATTATCAGGACATTTCTGGCAAAAATTCCAAAAGACTATGTGTATATGCCAGGTCTACTCCCTGAGACATAAGAGGGGATCTGTGATTCGAGCATGTTAACCAAACAACGTCTGAGCTGTGACACCCATGTTATATTCCCCATTCATTCTCTATGGGCGCATGAGTGCACTTGGGAATGCTGAGAAAAGTAACAGCACACCTGTCCCAATGGGGCCGCACATTTTGAGGTATGATTTGTGACAGTGACAAAAATGGTGTGGGACTAGTTACATGCCGAAAAAGTGTCCGGAAGAATAAAAAGAACTAGAATTTACATTTTCTGAAGAAAATGTGAGTGGTGCTTGCCCATGCAAAATTCGACACAGACATGCAGTTGCACATGCTGGTCATTAGGGGGAGCTACATGTGTGTCGCATGCATGTTAATGCCCAAAATAAGTGGAATCACAAAACTACATCACTAGAATACCCATAACACAATTCTCCTCATTGGCCCAAACGTTTTGATATGTCACATGTCTATGTTGCGGTACTTTTGTGATTCCACTTATTTTGGTGCTTGACGTCACATAACATAATCTGATATGCACGTGACGTCCCTAGTTTACCCATAATGCAGTTCTCCTCATTGAGTCGAGCATTTTGATATGTCACATGCCTATGTTGCGGTAGATTTGTGATTGCACTTTTTTGGAGGGTTAACATGCACATGACGTCAGTAAAAGACCCATAATGCAATTCTGCACATTGAGTCGAGGGTATTGTCATCCCATAATGCAATTCTCCTCATTGAGCTGATCGTTTTGATGTATGACATGACTGCAGTAGTTTGGTGATTAGACTCAGTTTATTGCCTGTTAGATTCTGCTACTGATTTCTCAATGATGGTGTATGGGGAAATTGGATTGGGAAAATTGAGAAATTTTGGACGTTAACGTGCACATGACGTGCACATGACATCACTAGAATACGCATAACGCAATTCTCCTCATTGAGCCGAGCGTTTTGATATGTTACATGTCTATTTTGCGGGAGTTTTTTGATTCCATTTATTTTAGGTGTTGATGGATGGAGAGATCATGTTATTAGTAGAAAGACAGAAGGAGTGAGAGAGTGAAACAGATAGATTGATAGAAAGAAATATGGAGAGAGAGTGTTTGTGTGCTACTGGTAGATTGATAGAGAGATGGATGGAGAGAGAGTGGGTGTGTGATTAGATAGATAGATAGATAGATAGATAGATAGGGTGCCAATAATTGTAGAGTTGATTAGATAGATAGATAGATAGATAGATAGATAGATAAAGTTAATGATAGATAAAGTTATACAAGTAGAAAGTCAGATGGAGTGAGAGAGTGACACAAGTAGATAGAGTGTTAATAGTAGAAACACAGGAGTGAGAGAGTGAAACAGGTAGATTGACAGAAATATGGAGTGTGTGTGTGTGTGTATATGTGTGTGTGCTACTGGTAGACTGATAGAGAGATGGAGGGAGAGAGTGTGTGGCATTGATAGAGAGATAGATGAAGCGAGAGTCTCTGTTACAGGTACACTGACAGAGGGAGAGGGAGAGAAGAGGGGCTTCAGGCCATGTGCACATAGGTGTGTGTGAGTTTTGACAATTGGAGTTTGAATCATGAACATTCCAAGCCAGCCTCTGAACCTCTGAACATTCCGTCAATGTAACTGAATGGAAGTTTTGGGATTTTTGATCATCAGCTATGGGAAAACTGTAAGTCAGATCAGTTGTAAAATAAAAAAAAAAAAAAATACAGCATGAACAATCTGAACAGATTGAAGGACCATGCTGAGTTTGGTGCATGTAGCTTGAAAGCTCTGGGAGGAGTAGTGTTTTAAGATTTTGGGTGTCATAATAATAATAATAATAATAATAATAATAATAATAATAATAAGCTTATAAAGCAGAACAGTATGTTGGTTTTGTCAAGCCAACATAACTAGAATTTACATTTTCTGAAGAAAATGTGAGTGATGCGTTACCCGTGCAACATTAGACACCAACAGGCAGCTGCACATGGCAGTCAGTAGGGGGAGCTACATGTGTGTATGTGTTTGTTGAAGCATAATTAATAAGACATATATCGGTAGCCATAATGATAGTATTTTACTCGAGTTTTTAATATAATAGGCTTTATGGAAGTCCGTTCATGTGCACGTGATGTCACAAGAATACCCATAATGCAGTTCTTCTCATTGAGCTGAGTGTTTTAATGTATCACATGTCTATGTTGCGGTTTTGAGATTCCATTACTTTTGGGGGGTAACATGCACGTGACGTGCACGTGATGTCACTTGAATACCCATAACACAATTCTCCTGATTGAGCCAAGCATTTTGATATGTCACATGTCTATGTTGCGGTAGTTTTCTGAGTCTACTTATTTGGGGGGTTGATGTGCACGTAACATGCATGTGACATCACTAGAACTCTCATAGCTCAATTCTCCTCTGTGAGCCGAGCGTTTTGATATGTCACATGCCTATGTTGCTGTAGTTTTGTGATTCCACTTATTTTGGGGGTTAACGTGCACGTGATGCAATTCTCCTCATTGAGCTGATCGTTTTAATATATGACATGGCCGCAGTAGTTTGGCGATTAGACTCAGTTTATGGCCTGTTGTGTCCTGCTACTGATTTCTCAATGAGTGTAGAGTTGAGTTGTCTATGGAGCCGGAATAATGCCATTTTCTGGACATTTCCAGCAAAAATTCCGAAACGTGATGTGTATATGCCAGGTCTACTCCCTAAGACATACAACAAGATATGTGACACGAGCATGTCAGCCGAACAACATCCAAGCTGTGACACCCGTGTTCTATTCCCCATTCATTCTCTATGGGCGAAAAACGTAAAATTTTTTGTCCGTGGTTCGAACATCGTAAGTTAGATCAGTTATTAAAGTCATAGCAGACCTCTCTTCAATAAGCTGCTCAATTTGAAGACTCATTCATATCTGTAGCACAAACAGTGTGGGGTGAGTTACGCGCCAAAGTTTTGTCTGGAAGTAATAATAATAATAATAATAATAATAGTAATAAGTATGTGAGATAACAACAGTGATGCTTTGCAATACAAGCAATACTAACTAGAATTTACATTTTCTGAAGAAAATGTAAGTGGTGCATGCCCGTGCAAAATTCGACACTGACATATAGCTGTACATGCCAGTCAGTAGGGGGAGCTACATGTGTGTACGCGTTCATTGAAGCGTAACAAATTTGACCTACATCGGTAGTTGTAATGATTGTATGTTACTCGAGTTTTTAATATAATAGGCTTTATAGCAGTCCGTTCGCGTGTAAGTGACGTAACTGGAATACCCATAACGCACTTCTCCTCAGTCAGCCAAGCGTTTTGATATGTCACATGGCTATGTTGCGGTAGTTTTGTGATTCCACTTAATTTGAGGGTTAAGGTGCACGTGATGTACAGGTGACGTGCAAGTTTTGAGGTATGTTTTCTGACGGTGACGCAAACAGTGCAGGACTAGTTATGCACCCAAAAAGTGTCTGGAACAATAATAATAATAATAATAATAAAAATTAAAATATGGGCAATTATAATAGTGATGCTTGCATTGCATAGCAAGCACCACCTACGTACTGTAAAATGTAAATAAATCAATTTTAATAACAATAGTATTGAGCATTGTGAATCCTAATAAGAAGTAAAACATACAGTCACTATCGGGTGCCTACACACCTTCGGTGCTTGGCTCCATAATGAACAAAATCTGAGACATGCAGCAACAGAATATATCTGAATTGCCATGGAATGACCCTTGTGCCTAATTGTTTAGATGTCACTAGCCAGCTGACTGATCTCACTTAAAATGGAGCACCAGATCTAGTCCAGTGGACGGAGCCATGCCAATGAGCTTTTATTCAGGTAAAGCTGCACTTTGGATCACTCATATAGTCTCCTGGCTTCTCTCTCCCCCTTTATTCTGCAAATTGATGCATTGGACAAGACCTGGGGGCCATGTTGTTCCAAGTGCTGGATGGGGAGGAGCACCCTGTGCTGTACATCAGTTTAAAGCTCTCGGTGCAGGAGAGCAATTACAACACAACTGAAAAAGAGTGTCAGGCCAACAATACTATACATTGGGACAGGCCTTCACCCTCAGGTCAGATCATGCTCCACTCCAGTAACTCCACTGCATGAAGGAGGCCAATGTGCAGATCACTTGTTGGTATGTGCCACTTCAGCCATTTACATTTCGAGGTGGTCCACAGTCCATTTCCTTTCTCATTGGGGGAGTCCGTGGCAGGCTGGACGGATCCCCACCCTGAGTCAGGCAGTGGGGTATGTGCCCCTGGGGGCGTGATCGAGTGCCAGTTTGTCAATGGAAAGTGGAGTCAGGAGTATGAGTGGGTGATTTACTAACAAGTGCTTGGTGTTTCAGTCAGCAGTGAGGAGATAAAAGGGCGAGAAGAGAGAGTGCAAAGAGAGGTGGGAGGTGTGAGACTGCAAGAGCTGACCTGTAAGTATGTGCAAAAATAAAATAAAGCCTTCAAGCTACAGCAACACAGAAAAGCACACATGGGGGCAAAAGTAATAAAGACAGCAAGCCTGCCTCCCGCTTCCATATTCCTATCTGAACCTACACGTGTCATGAAGATGTGCAGTAAAATTTCTTTTTCAGTGTGATTCTACTGTTGAATCTATAAAAAACTGCCTTTTGGAACTTTTAGCTCCCCCCACTCAAATTTGTAATAATTTACACAATATGCAAAACCTACTTTTGTGAACTAGTCCTAGAATTTCATAAAATTGATGTCAGACTATTTAGGAGAGTGTGAACCTTAATAAGTATCAAAAATGTTGAAATTAATAAATATAGCTGCCACACATCAATCAATTCTAAGGAGGCAGAGCTGGTTTACTCATATAGCTGGAGTGCTTGGACCTTCCAGATCACCTCATGCACATCGTACTTCACATTCTTGGTAACAAATTACCCAGGAGATTGTGATTCTCAATAATTATCAAAAACATTTTGACATTTGTAAACAATATGGCTGCCACACATCAATCAGTTCTAAGGTGGCAGAGCCTAATTTACTCAAACAGCTGTAAATCATGATTGCTTGCATGATTTCCCACAAAACTTAAAAGCAATATATAGGAGAAGATACTGAGGTCATATGCAAAGTTTGGGGAGTGTTACTGTTTCTCAGGAACTGTAAGTCTGATCGAACTGAAATTTGGTATAGTATGGTTCATCAATGCGCTAATGTGTCCTACGTCAATCAATTCTAAGGAGGCAGTTCTGGTTTACTCAAATAGCTATAACACTATGTAACAAATTTTTATTTTATTTATTTTTTTATTTTATTTTTGTTCCTGGGTAGTAAGTGTTATTTCCTAATTGCTTATACCTCAAAAGTTTAGAACATGGCTATTATCCCTCTGAAAATTTGCTTTTGTGTCCAGTACATTAGTATTTTGAAATTTAACAGTTTTCATTGGGAAAATGGGGGAATTTGCATCTTTTTGTTCACATAAATGAAAGAAAAAAATACATGTAAATTTGAAAGTCTTCTGCAAAGGTTGGGACTTAGTCCTTGAAAGGGGGTTGAGTTAAGTTCAAATAGCTGTTTCTCAGGAACAAAAAGTTCAACTGAGCTGAAATTTGGTGTGGTACATCAGTCACTAATCTTTTAATCATTACTGAATTACTTTAAAAAATGGCTGCCTTCATCCAATCAGCTTTCAGTAGGCATTTCAAATGACCTGCGCTGACCTATCATCACATAACTTGATAAGTATGTTCATCTATGGTCTCTTTATTGTTCTGTGTAACTTGGCAGGAACTGGCCACTGGGGGCACTATTTGCAAAGAGTGCTTGGACAATGTAGATTGCCACTTGTGGCTATATTTATTATTATTATTCTGATTCTTTGCTAAAACGTGATAGGCAGCCCAGACTGTAAGACATAGAAACACTAAATTTTCTCAGTTGGTACAGAATTCCCACTGCAACTCAGGGAACTAAAGGGACCACCATTGGCCTGATGGGGGCGCTATAGCACAAAAATTTACATTTGGCCTTTTATTTCAAGAACTGTAAGTAAGATTCTTTTTCCTCTTGTTCCTTGGCTTCTACTGAATTCTGCTAGACCATTAATTTCTGCCAGGATGGATTTTTTTTTTTTTTGCTATTTTGAATAATTTGCAAAACTGACTTTTGTGAACTAGTCCTAGGGCTAGTCCTTTTTGACCGCTCTTCACAATTTTGATGTCAAAATACTCAGGAGAGTGTGATCCTCAATAATTTTTAAAAACATGTTGACCTTTATAAACAATATGGTTGTCACTTTTCACAATCAATTCTAACGAAGCTGAGCCTAATTTACCCAAACAGTTGTAACTAATGATTGCTTGCATGTGTAACCCTGGGAAAAAGGGTATTGCCTAAGTTAGTATAATAACCTTGTATGGAGATGCAATAGAAAATTGAGTCATTCCCCTTTAAGAAAAGTCAAGTTAGGTGAGAATGTACATGTTCAAAACGTGGCCTTTGACAGCATGTTTGTACATTTTATTTACGATTGGTAAATCCCTTTGACAACTTGTTCCTTCTACCAATGGATGGACGAGGGAGGGGGGCTGAGAGGGAGAAAGAGAACAATACAGAACATTGGGAGTTTGAGCCTAGCATCTGAGATGGAAGCAGCTAGAGGGGAAAAGAGAAAAAAAAGGGAGAGAGTGCAAGGAAGTAATAGCGAGCACCACAGTGTTTTAGGCTATGAAACACTGGTAGTTCGAAGCTATTATCATCTACGAGGTAGTACAGCTAGTGCTATACATTGTCCGCAGGACCTGGACGATTCTTTCACTCATGTGTCTTTGCTTATAAACAGTGAAGCGTTGTTCCAAGCTGCTACAGTAAGTGCTGCCATTGCTAACCTGTTTCCCTGCGGCTAGTGGCGTTGCTAAAAGGCGAATGGAATTTGTTAATGGTTTCGCTGTGTTAAAAAGACAGAAGAAGAACGTGTCTGAACTGTGTTCTGTGAGAGTTGGACAAGGACTTTGTTTCACTGCGCGCTGAAAGGACATGGACATGTTTGCTGCACATATTTGCGCATATTTGAGTACCGCTGCTAACTAGCGTGTTGTGGGAGAAGGACTGCGTGGCCCGACACCAGATAGCTCTGCTAGGTGCTGTGAGCCTAGCAGGTCCTCTGGCACTGCTGGATTCCAGTCACCACGTGCAAAGGCCATGTGTGTGTGTCTGTGTGTGTGTGTGAGACTGGGCTGAGGTTTAAGTTTGTGTAAGTCCATCTATTATTTATAGTAATAGCCAATTATTTTAAAGTATTTGTGTTCAACAAGTTTGTTTGATCTTTAGTTAATTGTGTTTGAACTGTTTGAAGACAATTAACTGAAAGACAGGAGACCACATTTGTTTAATTTAATTGTTATTTTCTATATGTAAATAAATACATAGATATTCATTTACATGAGAGTATTTTGACAGTGCTTGTGTGATAGGTGACTGGTGTAGAACTATTGCATGGTAGGATAACAGTGATAAGACTGTGCAGTAAAGGGGTATATGCCAGAGACTTACAGGTACGTACACACATCATTTATTACTCCTTTCCATTAGTAAACCCGAACTAATTAACTTAAATTGGGGAAGTACATCGTAACGAACCCAAGCCCCTCTCTCCTACTGAGCGTAAGTTCCCTAAGGGTCGGGTAGGAGGCAAAGGGGGGTTAAACATGCATTCACATAAAACTTGAAAGACATATACAGGACAAGATTTTGAGGTCATATACAAAGTTTTGGGGTGCGGGCATACATAGGGGGCAGGGCTAAGGTCAGATAATTGTTTCTCAGGAACCATAAGTCCAATTGAGCTGAAATTTGGTACGCTGCATCTATGCATTAACATGTAAGTGTATTTTTGATGATGATCTAAATACACTTACATGTTTACTTAAAAAATATGGCTGCCATTAGCCAATCAGATTTCCACAGATATTTGACAGCGTTAACATTGAGCTATTGTCACAAAAAATTGAATGGTCGGTTTGGGGAGGGGCCCTTACTATCTGATGCTGTCTCAGGGAGTTTTTCCTTGCCACCATCGCCTCTGGCTTGCTCATTAGGGATAAATTTATAAATTTCAAATTTATATCCAGATTTCTGTAAAGCTGCTTTGTGATAATGTCCATTGTTAAAAGTGCTATATAAATAAAATTGAATTGAATGATGCAGTCTCATTGACTTTGGACACTGGGGGGCACTATTCATGGTTTTGCACACAAACACAAGCATATCTCTTGGAAAATTAGGTGTACAGTGAAAATTCTTATTTATGGTGATTCTTTTGCTCTAACTGTAAAAAAATTGCCTTTTGGAGCATTTAGCTCTGCCCAATTAAATTTGTGATAATTTGAATAATATGTGAAAATCTACTTTTGCGAACTAGTCCTAGTACTTTTGGTATATCTTCACAATTGCAGGGTCAAACTACTCAGCAGTATTTTCAAGACAGATTTCAAAAGTAATTGCAAATTGCATTTGCAGTTGTGTTTTCTATTTCTAGATGCATAAATTGTGACATAATTCCAATGAAAATGCAAATTGCATATTACCGTTTGCATTTTAGTTACACGAACATACAATGTCTGCCAAATATCAAATGGAAAAGCAAAATCCATTTGCAATTGAATTTCTCGTGTCTTAAGAGTTATGACTCTGTCATATCGAAATAGCAATAGCAATTACCCTGTTTGCTATTTTACAGGACAAGATTCTGAGGTCATGTGCAAAGTTTGGGGTGTGGTCATGCGTAAGGGGCAAAGCTAAGGTCAGATAATTGTTTCTCAAGAACTATACGTCCTATCGAGCTGCAACTTGGTATTCTGTTTCTCTATGCTAATCTGCAAGTGGGTCTTTGATGATGAACTGGTTACTTAAAAAACATAGTCACTATCAGGCAATAAGCTTTCAGCAAGCATTTAACAAGGTAAACACTGAGCTATTGTCCCAAAACTTGAAATTATGGTTCCTCTAAGGAATCTCTAATAAATGACACAGTCTCACTCAACTTGGCCTTTGGGGAACGCTATTCATGTTTCTGCACATAAAAACAAGCTTTGTTACCATACCATTTAGCTCCATTCACATTTTTGATAATTTGCTTAATATGCTGTAGAACCCTTGATAGGTGTGTTGAGAAATGAGGACATGAGAGGTGGACTTTGGAGAGCATAACTTGACTTTTATCTTTATTTTCTCTTCCTGAGTACTGGGGTGCTTTTCAGCACCTAATTTGGGAAAAAGAAACAATGTTTCTGCTTCTTCCCAGCTCAGCTCATTCCCTGTGCTCGCTCCTTTCTCTCTCTTCTTGCCTCTCACACAGAGAAGAAAGAACTACATTAATTATCCACAGGTGCACCCTCATGCCTGGAATTACTCACTTCTTCTCCCAGACTCTGCCCTCCATTTACTAACAGCTTTCAACCATGCCCCTGCCACCACATACCCCCACCACCTGACTCAGGATGGAAATCTGCCACAGCCATCTGCGCCCTGTAGATCACCCCGAACTTAATTGGCTGAAGTGCCAGAGACCAGTGATGTACGTATTGGCATCCTTCATGCGATGGAGCTATTGGAGCAGAGCATGGTCTGAACAAAGGGTGAAGGCCCATTCCAACAGATATTATCCGAGGGTGAGGACCACCGACTTGATGGCCAGGCACTCCTTCTCTATTGTGCTCTACCTGCTCTCCCGCACTGAGAGCTTTTGTCTGATGTCCAGCACTGGGCGCTCCTCCCCCTTCACCACCTAGGACAACACAGCCCCCTGTCCTATGTGTCAGTCTATAAAACAAAGAGGAGAGAGAAATCAGGAAAGTGTGAGAGTGGTCCACTACAAAATGCAGCTTTCACTTAAATAAAGGCCTGTTGACATGGCTCTGTCCACTGAACTGGATCTGGCGCTACATTTTTAGTAAGATTAGTCAGAGGGCTGGTGATGTCCTGATAATTAGGAACAAACCTACAATAATAGCCAGCCAGCCCCAGAAATTGTCTCACCTCCTTTTTGGTCTTGGGTCTCGGGTAGGCCGCAATTGCTACTGATACCCAGATACCATAATTCCACCCACCCAGTTGCACACTTCTTTGGGTTTGCTGTGAGTCCCGCCCCTCTCAAGGCTCTCAGGACAGCTCTCAGATGTTGACCGTGCCACTGCCACAGTGGCAGTGTGTGGGCAGAGGATTCTGTCCATGAGTCATTGAAACGTGGCTGGGGCTCCAAACAACCTGAAAGGGAGGGTGACAAATTGATGTAACCCAAACATCAAACCCTTTGTTCAGGACATCAGAGTCAAGGGGATCTACCAATATCCCTTATTCAAATCCTTTATCGAATAATGCGAGCCACACCTAACCGACCAAGCAGTTTGTCAATGCGTGACATAGGATATGTGTCAAATTTAGACACCACATTGAAAGAATTCCCATAGCCAAGTGCCCGTTATATAGCTGGGACTGTTGTTTTTGCACTTGTACCAAATTTTCCTGTGTTAATTGACCCAAAGTATGGAGTTTTGCTCTCAGGTCAAGAATGTACTGAATTTCATTTTTACTCTGTGAAGGTCCCTCCACCCAATTTTCTCAGACAATGTCTAGGACTCCGCAAGGCCTGCACACATAGAGTAATTCAAATGGGGAGAACCCTGTGGAGGATTGCAGGACCTTTTGTACTGCTAATAATAGGGGTTTGAGCCAGTTATCCCACATCCGATTATCGTCGTGCACAAACTTACAAATCATATTCTTAAGCATCTCAATAAATCGCTCAACCACACCAACCATTTCTGGATGGTAAACGCTGTTATGAATCGATTTAATTCCCAATAGTTCATACAATTCGCGAAGTGTCTGTGACATGAAAGATGTGCCCTGGTCAGTCAGGATCTCTTTCAGGACTCAAAAGAGTGCCTCCACAACACTGCATGCTGAGATGTTGTGAAGAGCCACTGCTTCCATGTATCACATTGTGTAATCCACTAGAACTAACACAAAGCAATGCCCTCATGCACTCTGTTCTACTGGCCCGATGAGGTCTATACCATGTCTTTTGAAGGGGACCTCCATTAATGGAAGGGAGGGTGCAATGGCGCTTTTGGGGTGGCTGGCGGATTCACCAGCTGACGTTTGCGACATGCTGTACACCACCTGTGAATGCCCGGCCAATAGAAACAGGCCATGAGAGAGTTTTAGTGTCTTATCCTGAACTAAATGACCAGCCATAGGATTATGATGAGCCATTTTGAAAAGCATTTCCCTGTGGCTCTTTGGGACCAACAGTCGGGTTGTCTCTTCCTTCGTTTGAGTATCCTGCATCACTCAATATAATCTATCCTTAATAATAGAAAAATAGGGGTAAGACAGTGCAATGTTTTGCTCAATGGGCTGACTATCAATTACTTTAACTTGGTTGAAGGGTGTCGTCTCATGACTACTCCAAGTGGAAATCCCTGAGGGGAATCTCCACAAATGGGAAGTGCCCTGATGCAGAGGGGATGTCGATGGTCCTAGCACCACATCCCCAGCCAGCCCTGCCCATATCCCACACCATGCTTTGCTACTGCAGGACCCAGCCACAATCTCTTTACTTATATCTGAAAATCTGGCCAATTCGTCCCCAGAATCAGTAGTTGGCTGAGGCGAGGAATAACCACCACCTCCATGCTATGCTCTTGATCTCTGAAATAAATATTAATGGGCATGAGTGGATATTTGTGAATGTCCCCGTGCACACACCTCAGCTTCATGCGCTATCCAATGCCTTGACGTGAATCAGGCCATGGTGGATTGAAGTTTGATTACAGCCCAATTCCACTAGTGCATGATATGCAATACCTTGTATACTTACAGGTATTCAGTACATCCCTGCTCAAACGGGGAAGCCTGTAGTGCACTGCAGCACCAACTGGAGAGAGAGAAAAACCATGAGATTGAAAAGAATGAGTGGAGGGAACAGGCCAGATCAGAGGCTAGGCCCGAGTAGAGAGTTTTGGAGGGACAACCCCTCATTTCTGAGGAGCATGGATAGATAGAAAATGGGGTGGGGGGGGGGATTCAGAGAGAGGGGTCGCCTGCCCCCGGATACACTGCCAAGTGGTCCTCTGCCAGGGTCTGGATAAAGTCAGCGAGGGACGAGGACTCCATCATGGCATATTTTATCCACTTCCAGGTTTCAGCACCACTGTAGAACCCTGGGTAGGTGTGTTGAGGAATGAGGACATGGGAGACGGGCTTTGGAGAGTGACTTTACTTATATCTTTATTTTCTCTCCCTGTGTACTGAGGCACTTTTCATTGCCTCGTTCAGTAAATAACAAAAAACACACACACACAATTCTGCTTCCTCTCAGCTCAGCTTATTCCAGACGCTCTCTCCTTTCTCTTGCCTCCTGCAACACGCACACCAAGCAAAAATAACCAAGTTAATTATTACCCAAGCCTTCTCCCAGACTCCGCAGTCCAGTCACAAATGGCATTTGATCATTTGCAATAAAAAAAAATCCAGTGAGCAGCAGGTCTGCAGACAGAAATGCCTTGTTGATGAGAGAGGTCAACGGAGAATGGCCAGACTGGCAGAAAGGCTACAGTAACTCATGTAACCACCCTGTACAACTGTCATGAGCAGAAAAGCATCTCAGAATGCATAACATGTCAAACCTTGAGGCAAATGGGCTGCAACAGCAAAAAACCGTATTAAGGAAGCCTGAGAGACTGCAGATAGGAGTCAGCTGTTCATGTTTCCCCCCCATACAGGTCTCTTTAACAGAAAAATATAATAATATTATTATTTTTATTATTAAACGTAACAGCAATAACTCACAATACTTGTGTTACATTATGTCATGAGATGAAGGCGAAGATGGATGCAAATCCAGTTTGAGGTTTTATTACAGGGGCTGGCAAACAAATCCAAAACAGTGTTCAAAAATGTTATTCAAAAATAGGCAACGGTCAGGCAATCAGCAAACATCAATACTTGGGCAAAATGGAGAATCACAAACGAGATGCAGAAGAAAGTCAAAACTAGAATAAAAATACATCGAGATAATGGTTTGGTACGTTCAGGTAGATACACACCAAGCGTTACTTGTGAGTGTACGTGAGTGTATGTGAGTGTGGAACCATCCTTATATACTGTGTGGAGTTGATTGTGTTCAGGTGTGTATGATTAGAAATCAGGTGACTGTGACAAAGTCCGTGGGTGTTGGGAAGTGTAGTCCATGCTGGCCATATTTGTAGGCCACAGTGTGTTCTGGGAAACTGAGTTTCTTGTCGATTCCTGTGTTGACGTGACTTATTCTACTTGTCTGTGCATGCTTTTCCAAACCTGTTTGCTTCTTTTAAACTATTCGTCCACTGCTGTTGAATCTGTGGGGTTTGGCCTTCCATGGGAACAGAGGGGACTGGTAACTCGGCCCACAGAAGAAACTGGGACCAATCACCATCACTCCTATTTTTTCCATAAAGCATAACCAGACTCTTGATGTGACTTTAGTGCCTCTGTCACTGATGATGTTTTCTGCGATACCGAAGTATCGAAATACATATTCGAAGAGCAGTTCGGCTGTGGCGAAAACTGTGGGTAAACCAGGCAGGGGAATGAGGCGTAGAGACTTCAAGAATCGGCCAATGATTACCATGATGACAGAATTGGTGCATGATTCATGGAGATCGGTGATGAAGTCTACTGCAAGGTGGGAACATGGTCGCTGTGGTGTGGGTAGGGGCATAAGTTTCCCTGCTGTTAATGTTCAAGGGACCTTGGCTTGTGCACATGCAGTGCATGAACAGACAAATGGGTGCACATCAGTCAACATGGGCCACCAGTACTTAGCCCGCAACAGCTGATAAGTTCTGTGCATGCCTGGGTGACCTGTGGCTGGGGCAGTATGTGCCCATGTGATGAGTTTGTCCTGCAGGGCCATGGGCACGAACTTCTTGCTTGAAGGACAGGTACTGTGGATTTGCTTGTGCCTGGGTGCGTGCTATCTCCTGGTAAATGTTCCGTGTGATGGCACCCATGAAGAAGGAAGGAGGGAGGATGTGCTCTTTGCTTCATTCTTTGGGATCAACCAAATACAAACAGGACAGAAAATGTGCTTTGGTGTTCTTTGAGCCTGGTCTGTATGACTGTGTGAAATGGAACCATGCAAAGAACAAGGCCCAGCAGGCTTGGTGAGGGTTAAAACGTTTGGCTGGTTTGAGATCCTCAAGGTTCTTATGGTCAGTGAATATGGTGAATGGATATGTCTCCCTCCAGCCAATGACGCCATTCCTCCAATGCCAGTTTGACTTCTGACAGCTCTCTGTTCCTGATGTCGTAATTTTGCTCAGCTGGTGATAACTTTTTGGAGTAGAAAGCTATGGAGTGAAGTTTAGGCTTGTCCCCAAACCACTGTGATAGGACAGCTCCCACTCATGTCTCAGAGGCATCTACTTCCACTATGAAAGTTTTTGAAGAATCAGGATGCTTTAGGATTGGGGCCATGGTGAATGCTCTTTTGAGCTTGCTGAGGGCTTCCTTGGCTGCGCTGTTCCATGCCAGATGTTTAGGCCCATTTTTGAGGAGCAACGTCAGAGGGTAGGCAATGGACCTAAATCCTGGATGAATTGGATGAATCGCCAATAGAAATTTGCAAAGCTGAGAAACCTCTGCAGATCCTTAACCGTTGTGGATGTGGGCCACTCAGTCACAGCAGAAACCTTGGTCTGATCCATAGTTACCCCTTCTGAGCTGATAATATATCCCAGGAAGGAAATCTTGCTCATAAGTAATTCACATTTCTCCCCTTTAACATACAATTGGTTCTGTAGCAAGCTTGTGAGGACTTGTCAGACATGCTGAACATGGGTTTCTAGGGGAGAGGAGTAAATCAGAATATCAGCAATATAGGTGATGACAAATCTTCCGAGCATGTCCCTCAGATAAGACATTGATAAGACATTGAAATACTCATGGAGAGCAAGAGAGACCATACGACATGATGCAATATTCGAAGTGGCCAGAGGTGTTGCTAAATGTTCCACTCATCACCCTCCCAGATATGGACTGTATTATATGCGCTGTGCAGATTGAGCTCTGTGAAGATTTTTGTAAAAGGCAGAGCTGAGGGGACAAGTGGCAGTAGATAACGATACTTTACAGTCATTTGTTTGAGTCCTCTAATCAAATACAGGGTCAAAGGCTGCCCCCTTTTTTCTCCAAAAAGAAGAATCCTGCTGAAGCAGGAGATGTGGAAGGGCAAATGTACACCTGTTGCAGTGCTTCTTGAATATATTCCTCCATTGCTTGTTGTTCCGCTAAGGAGAGTGGATAAATTCGCTTGCGAGGAGGGGTGGTCCCAGGCAGGAGCTCAATCGCACAGTCATGGGGTGGTGTGGTGGCAGACCACTGGCCTTGGTTTTGCTAAATAATTCTTTGAGATCCTTATATGTTCAACAGTGTTCAACAGTGTTCAACAGTGCACTATTTTCTGGACTTTCCAATGTGGTTGATGCCAACAAGAGCCGAGATGCTTGGAGACAGTGGTTGAGACATTGAGATGACCAGTGAGTGATTTCCTTATCTGCCCAGGAGATCTGTGGGTAGTGTAGGTGCACCCAAGGGATCCCTAATATATGTTTTTATAGGTAATAGGTAATTTTAAATGCTCCTGGTGCAGCGTGCTGACTTGGAAGAGGAGGGGCTGGGTGCAGAGTGTGATAGTGCCATCTCCTATGGGTCCTCCATCGATAGTGTGGATGCATAGAGGGTGTTGTAGAGGTTGAGTGGGAATGTTCAATCTGTTCACAGTTTCTTGGTCAAAGAAATTGCCAGCTGTGACAGCGGGCCTGCAGCCTCCATGCTACAAACACTTCATGCACCTTGCATGACTGCTGCCCGGGTGCTGAATGGACAGCATCACTTCAGCAGCACCACCACTGTTGTGGATAGTGCAGGAGCACATGGCTGCAAGGCGGCAGTGACAGCTCCTCACCCTCCTGGAGAATCCAGGAGAGTATAAAAGGGCATGGCAGGCACAGTAAGGTGAGCCAGTTTTGTCTTCAGGAAACTGCTGTTCCCGTTTTCTCTCTCACACACAGAGGCTGAAAGCAGCAACAAAGACCACACTTCCCAACATCGACAAGGCGAGATTCTTCACCCCGGTGCTACAAGAAGCTTCCTGGGTCCCGCCTCGACACCACTCACCCCTGCTCTCCAAGCCCTAGGGTAGGACAACTGCTACACCACTCACTTTCTACCTCATGCTGCACTCCTTCCACCTAGCCTACTTTAACACTGTAAATAAAAGAGTACCGTCTTTTCCATAGATCTGCTTCCTGTGTGCCTGTGCTCAGCTTGCTGCAGCCTAGGGTAGCTACAGTGGTGGAGGACGCAGGCACGAGCATGGACCCAGCACCCACCCACGCCATGGACCCCATGTTAAAGCACCTCCTGGAGACCCGGCAGTGACGCAGGAACTCGCCCAGAGCCTGCGCATTGCAACAGAAGAGCTGCTGGCATGTTGGAAACTCAGCACGGCCACCGCTACACCTCTCCCCGACCCCTGCCGAGATGCATATCAAAGATATGCTAAAGCATATCTCCACACCTCCGAGCGAGTCGCCCTCCGCAAAGGCTGGCCAGAGGAAGACTGGGCCTCCATCCTCGCTCTATTCCTCTCTGGGGAGGCTCAAGTGGCCTACTACGCGCTCCCACCAGAGGAATCTGCTGATTATGAGATCCTAAAAGGTGAGATCCTGGCTCACTGCAGGCTGTCTCCCACCAACTTGGTGGCAGAGTTCCACCAGTGGACCTACAAGCCTGGAGCCACCCCTGCTCCACACCGCCAAGAGATGGCTACAGCCAGAGAAACACACAGCCACCGAGGCTATCAAGAGGGTGGTGATGGACAAGTTCCTGAGGGCTCTGCCACCCAAAGAACAGAAAGTCATCGGCATGCGAGCTCCCAGCAACCCCAGAGAGATGCTAGAGGCCCTGGAGTGTGCCCTAGCCACCCTGGCAATCGGCGTGGGGAGTGATGAGACTTCGGCCCTAGTGGCCGCAGGAGTCAGCCACTTCGCTGCCTAGACCCTAACAACAATGGGGAGAGGAGAAGCATAACTAACCGCCCCGCCTACGTTTCCCCTGTAGATGAGCCCATGCCTACCGAGCCAGACCCGTTGCCCCACAATGAGCCAGTAAACCCTGGCTGGCTGGATGTGCCCTCCACACCTTCACCCCACCCAGCACCCACACTATCTCAGTGGAAGTAGATGGCAGGCCAGTCCCAGCCCTCCTAGACTCAGGGAGCACCATGGCCCTCACCCAGCCCATGATCCTGCCCCTATCAGCCAAAAAATGTGGGTCCCAGTCACGGAGGTCCCTGCCTCCGAAATCCGGGTCAGGAACTGGTCCGGTAAGTGGCCGCTGTTAGTGGGCCTGATTCCAGAGCTTTCAGTACCCCTACTGCTCAGGAGAGACTGGCCAGGGTTCCCCACGGCTCCCACCGCTAAGGTCACCAGGGCATGACGGCAGCGACAAAGACCCTGACCCAGCCAGCCCTGGGATGATGCCAGTGCGAAAGCATAAGGTGAGACACACACACACACTAACGCAGTCTCATCTGTGTTTCACCAGGTGACTCGCGAGGGCAACTTTGGGTGTGAACAAAAAGAGGATGACCACCTGCCAGGTGCTACAAGTAGAGGGAGTAAACCAAGACCCAGATCGAAGGCTACCTGCCTCCTAATTCCTGGCCCGTGGGGTCTCCTCTACTAGTCGTCCCCCGACCAAAGACTCAGCCCTTAGGCGGTCATCTGGGGGAGTGCAACACCCTTGAAAGACCAGTTCCTCTGGCCAGGCATGAATGCTGAGGTCCAGAACTTCTGCCAGCAGTGCCCCCAATGCCAACATACCATGCTCAAGAAACCTGCGCCCGCTGCCCTTAGTCTGCTCCCCTTCATCGGCGTCCCTTTTGAAAGAATAGGCATGGACCTCGTAGGGCCGCTCCCGAAATCCACCCAGGGTGGAGTACATCCTCGTTACGTCAACTATGCCACCAGTTACCCCGAAGCAGTTCCTCTTCGGAAAGCCACCTTCTGCAATATCGCCAAAGAGCTCATGCTCCTCTTCAGCCATGTGAGCATCCCAAAATACATTTTAACTAACCAAGGTACGCCTTTTGTGTCTTGTTGATGTCTGATCTGTGTCGGCTGTTGCAGGTGAAAAAACTGAAGACGTCTGTCTACCACCCCCAGATTGACGGCCTGGTGGAGAGATTCAACCAAATGCTTAAACAGATGTTGCGGCGAGTGGTAGGCAAGGAAGGAAGGAACTGGGACCTCCTCCTACCTTATGTTCTCTTCGTCATGCAAGAAACACCATAGACGTCCACTGGCTTCACCCCTTTTGAGCTCCTTTTCAGAAGGCAGCAACGATGTGCTAGATGTGGCTAAGGAGGTGTGGGAGGAGCAACCCTCGCCATTCCGCACCCTCATTGAGTACATGCAAGGTATGTGGGAGCGGATCGACTGGGTGGCTCCTACCGTCCGAGTACACGTGGAGGAAGCCCAGGCGGAACAGCAATGAATATTCAACCAGCCGGCCCAGCCCTGGGAGTTCCAACCGGGCGACGAAGTGCTACTCCTACTACTAAGTGCCAGCTGCAAGTTCCTTGCCTGCTGGCAAGGCCCCTATACAGTCCTTGAATGGGTGGGCTCGGTGATAGCCCGGTAAGTGTGCAGACACCTAAACATACATCAATTTTTTTGAAAAAGTGGGTTGAACCTGCCCCAGTGGTGTCCACATTTGCCAGTCTTTACCCAGGTCCCACAGAGCGTACCTTGGTCCAGAAGGGAGAGGAGCTCACCCCCACAAAGGTCCAAGAGCTTACAGAGCTAGTGGACCAGGTTGCTGACGTCTTTTCCTTGACACCTGGGATGACACATCTGGTCCAACATGAAATTAAAACCCCACCAGGAGTCATTGTACGACAGCGGAGCCTACCGTGTCCCGGAAGCCTGCTGTCGTGCTGTTGAGGTGGAGGTCAGCCGGATGCTACAAGATGGCACCACAGAGAAGTCCTCCAGTCCCTGGTCTAGCCCCTTCGTGGTTGTGCGAAAGCCTGACGGGAGTCTCAGGCTGTGCAATGACTTCCGGAATCTGAACCAGGTCTCGGACTTCGACAGCTACCCCGTGTGCATGACCTGGTAGAGCGGCTGGGGACAGCTCGATTCATCTCCACACTGGACCTTACCAAAGGCTACTGGCAGGTAGCTTTACCCCCAGAAGCCATGCCCAAGACAGCTTTTAGCACAGCCATTGGCCATTGGCAGTACAGGGTTCTCTCCTTTGGGCTGCACAGGAACATTCCAGCGGCTGATGGACACTGTCTTACGGCCACATAAATAGTTCACTGCCGCATACCTAGACGATGTTGTCATCCACTCCACCACCTGGTTGGACCACCTGCACCATCTCAGGGAGATCCTGGGGAACTCCAGAAGGCAGGGTTGACGGCCAACCCACAAAAATGCCACCTGGGGCTGACTGAGGCACACTTCCTAGGGTACCGCATTGGCTGGGGACTGCTGAAGCTGTAAGAAGAGAAAATCGAGGCAGTAAAAAGGTACCCTCACCCCACCATGAAGAAACAGGTACGCGCCTTTTTGGGGCTGGCGGGATACTATCAGAGGTTTGTACCTAACTTCTCGTCTTTAGCCTCCCTTCTCTCAGATCTCACCAGGAAAGGCCAACCAGACCGGGTGCACTGGTCCGACGGAGCAGAGTAGGCATTCCAGGCCCTTAAGCAGGCACTCACCAGCTCCCTCCCCAGTTCTCAGGAACCCTGATTTCGACCTCCCATTCATTATCCACACTGATGCTTCCGAGACTGGGCTGGGTGCCATGCTCTCACAAACGTTCAAGAGCACCCGGTGCTATATGTCAGCAGGAAATTGTCCACTGCTGAAAGGAAGTATGCTGCCGTAGAGAGAGAGGCCCTAGCAATAAAGTGGGCCATCAAGGAGCTCCACTACTACCTGGTAGGCCAGCACTTCACGCTAGTCACAGACCATGCCCCCCTGCAGTGGATGGCCAGGGCAGGATGACTGCTACACCAATCACTTTCACCCTCATGCTTCATCCTTCCTACCTACCTTACTTTAACACTGTCAATAAAAGAGCCCCTTATTTTCCCTATGTCTGCCTCCTGTGTGTCTGTGCTCAGCCCGCCGCAGCCTCAAGTAGCTACACCAGCGGATCCCGAGTCAATCAGAGACAACAGAGTTGTCTGAGTGTTGTATTCACTTGCAGGGTGAATTACTGGTGAGACAGTGAATGAAATGGACTCGCCGTTGAGGAGCAGGTGAGGTGTTGGTGCTCTCCTCAGGGCTTTGTTTGGCTGGAGCTTTGGCAGGGAAAGGGCATAGTCCTGTGAAGTGGTCAGGTTTGCCACAGCAATAACATAGCCTTTCTCTGCCATTCGCCATTATTCAACTTGGTATGGCCCAGTTGCATGGGTTCAGAATGGCCGCTCATGACCTGCATGGTCCAGTTTCCTCTGGGTGTTTGCTGGTTACGAAGGAGATGATCCAAACGTATTGCGAGATCGATCACAGAGTCAAGTGTCATCTTGTCATCTCGGCAGGCCATTCTGTGAGGATTTCGAGGTTAAGACCCTGATTCAATTCAATTCAATTTTATTTGTATAGCGCTTTTAACAATGGACATTGTCACAAAGCAGCTGATGAAAAGCAGCTTTGAGGGCAGGTTCATTCCACCCGCTACCCACAGTGAGGGTGCAGAATTCCAGGGCATACTCAGCCACTCCTCTTGACCCTTCGAATACAGTGAGTAGTTGTTCTCTGATTTCCTTTCCCTCAGGTGAATGATCAAAGACACCTTGACACAATTCGACAAAGCGGTTGTAGGAGGCCAGCTGTTCCCCTCCTTGAATCCATACTGCTGTGGCCCAGTTTAGCACTTTTCCAGTGAGCAGGCTGATACATTGCATGATTTTTTTTTGTTGTTCCGATAACCCCTTTTGGCTGGAGAAATAAAGTAAGCATTTCAACAAAAAGCTCTTACATTGAGTGGTCTCCCTGAGTATTTGTCTGGCTGGGAAATAAGTGAACTTTTTGTAATGTTAAAAAAGTGTTTTGTAATGATAAGTTCATCAGTTTCTATGTTCCCTGTGTACAGAACCATAATTCACCTTATTAAAGAAGTTGGATTGGAGATCCGGCTGGTTCTTTCATAAACTTTACCTCACTTATTGACAGAGTTCTGACCAAACTCCCTGTAGCAATTCGATATAGCCTGAATCAACAGGTTTACTAACATGTTTCAATGTGTGAGTTACTCATGAATCTCTTTTGAAAGATATATATTTTCATTATTTGGGAAACAGATACACTCACTAAGCACTTTATTAGGAACACTATACTAATTCTGGGTAGGGCCTCACTTTGCTCTCAAAACAGCCTTAATTCTTCGTGGCATGGGTTTCACAAGATGTTGGAAATAAACTTTGAGATTCTGGTCCATGTTGACTTGATTGCATCACGCAATTTTTGCAGATTTTTTGGGTGCACTTTCATGCTGTGAATCTCCCATTCGACAACATCCCAAGAGTGTTCTATTGGATTCAGATCCAGTGACTGGGAAGGCCACTGAAGAACAGTGAACTCATTGTCATGTTCATGAATCTAGTTTGAGACAACTTTTGCTTTGTGACATGGTGTGTTATCATGCTGGAAGTAGCCATTAGAAGATGGGTAAATTGTGGCCATGAAGGGATGCACACGGTCAGCAACAATACTCAAATAGGCCGTGGCATTCAAGTGATGATTGATTGGTATTAACGGGCCCAATGCATGAGAAGAAAACGTTCCCCACACCATTATACCACCTCCACCAGCCCGGACTGTTAACACAATGCAAGTTGGGTCCACAGATTCATGCTGTTTGTGCCAAATTCAGACCCTACCATCCATGTGCCTCAGAAGAAACCGAGATTCATCAGACCAGACTACATTTTTCTAGTCTTCAACTGTCCAGTTTTGGTGAGCCTGTTCCCACTGCAGCCTCAGGTTTCCGTTCTTGGCTGACTGAAGTGGAACCCAACATGGTCTTCTGCTGTTGTAGCCCATCCGCCTCAAGGTTCAACCTGTTGTGCATTCTGAAATGAACTTCTGCTCAACACAATTACACAGAGTGTTTATCTGAGTTACTGTAGCATTTCTGTCAGCTTAAACAAGTCTGGCTATTCTCCATTGACCTCTCTCATCAACAAGGCATTTCTGTCAGCAGAACTGCAGCTCACTGGATGTTTTATCTTTATTGCACAGTGGTATCTTAACTTTGTACCAATAAACAGAACAACCTGGATCAACTGGTGGTCTTTTCATTATTTTCACAACCCGAGGCAGCTCACTTATTCCACTCACAGTAACACACCCCCCAGACATACATAGTAACACACATACAGTTCTTTCAGCCACCTAGTGACAATTTATACACATATACAAGATTCCCCCCGCTTCTTAAGTGTGAACAAATCTAAGTATTTTTCTCTTTTAACTTTATAACGGTCAGTGAACCCTCTTACTCTGTCTCCATTAACATAAAACATTTAAATAGCTGGTCTTACCCCAAATCAACATGTAAACAGCATATATCCAGCAATACAACGTTTACAGATTTTTTCACTTTTTTTATTTCACAAAATCTTTGAGGTACTCTGGTGCTTTCCTGTCTCTCTGTGAGGGTCTTAAACCCGTTGGATGTAAACTCTCAGAATCACCTAGGCCTGCTATCTCAGTGATTTCAGGTGTCATTGCTTCACTGACTGGCTGTTATGTCGTTTCAGTGGCCAGTGTCACCACATCAGCATCTGAAGATTCAGCACCCCAGCCAGTTCCAGACATCAGTTCTGACTGTGACACCTCCCTCTGTAGTCTGCTGAACAACTGATCTATATTCCTATGTACCACTTGACCACTTCCTAGCATAACAGTATATGACACAGGTCCTGTGATTCCTTGAATTAGTCCATTTTGGACACCAGCCATAGTTTCTGGTATGAACTGTATCTCCCACTGGGAAATATCGTGGCTTGGCACATTTGTCATGTTGCTCTTTTGACTCTGCTGTTTTGTTTCAACTTCGCTCATAAGATCAGGGTGTAAATTGTCTAGTGTACGCCTCAACGTCCTCCCCATCATCATCTCAGCAGGAGAAAGCTCTGTTGAATGTGGTGTCATGCGATAATTGAACAATGCTCTATGCAGCTTGGTCTCTAGTGTCACCTGAACTTTTTCTTAATAGGTGCTTTAATGTCTGCACTGCTCATTCTGCCAGCACATTAGAAGATGGGAGATAAGGTGCTGCTGTGATGTGTTATTCCATTCTTGGTCATAAACTCTTTGCTGGCATCACTTACAAAACACTGAGCATTATCAGACACTATCATCTAAGGAATACCATGGATGCTAAAACTGTTCTTCAGACAATCAAGAGTAGCAGAAGTTGTTGCAGAACTCACTAGATAAGCGTCTATCCACTTAGAATGGGCATCCACTAGTACAAGGAACATTTTACCCATGGGTGGTCCTGCATAGTCCATATGCACTCACCTCCATGGCTGACATGGCCACTCCCACAGGTGAAGTGGAGCACACGCAGGAGATTTTCTTTGTGTTTGACACACAGTGCAGGAGCTTACTTTAGTTTCAAAGTCCCTGTCTAGCTTAAGCCACCACAGGTAACTCTTTGCTAACCCTTTCATTCTAGTCATACCTGGGTGTCCCTGGTGCAATTGTTCAACAATTGTTCAGCAACAAGCATCCTCACGCTGGAATGATGATGCGTGCCCCCCCACAAAACACATCCATTCTGGACACTTAGCTCTTGCTGCCTCTGTTGATAAGGTGCAAACTCAGGTTCTTTAATGTGATCTGGCCAACATTTAAGCACATGGAACTAAGATGGCGGCACGGCAGTAGCACGCAGTGGCCACTCCGGATCCAAAATGGTGCTATTTTTGTCTTTAGCCCAACTTTTAACGGCACATGGACATCGGAGCTACCGGTGTTCGTGTATACCACCGCCAGACACTCATAAGTTTCAGAAATAACACTACAGCTGTTCTGCATGATGATCTGCTGGAGAAGCTACGTGATCTCGGCTTACTGCAGGGACCAGGCCTCCAGCCCTCGGGGTCACCTGATGCTGGTGGCCGGGGGAGGGGACGTTGCAATCGGTGCGTGAGAAAGCAGAAGTGCGGTAAGAGGGCGGGGGTCCATGCTAGACTAAATACAAACCCTAGCCGGCTGGCTCTCCCGTCCATCCTGCTCTCCAATGTCTGCTCCTTGGACAATAAATTGGATTACATCCGACTCCAGCAAACTACGCGGCGTGAGTTTAGAGACTGCTGCGTCTTTGTTTTCACGGAGACGTGGCTCAGCGACAGAGTTCCAGATGCTGCCATTCAGCTAGACGGGCTAGCCTCGTTTCGTGCCGACAGAAACACAGCTCTGTGCAGTAAGCCTCGCGGCAGTGGCTTGTGTGTTTACATCAACACGGAATGGTGCAAGAACTCGGTGCTAGCTTCTAGCTACTGCTCATCGCTGGTGGAGTTTGTGACTGTTAGATGCAGACCATTTTATTTACCACGGGAATTCACCACTGTCCTCATAATCAGAGTATACATTCCCCCCAGCGCTAATGCTAAAGACGCGCTCTGTGAACTGTATGGGGCTATTAGCGAATTGTGGAATTCTCACCCTGACTGTTTATTGTTGCCGGAGATTTCAATCATGTAAATCTCAAGTCAGTGCTCCCTAAATTCCATCAGCATGTGGACTTTACAACGAGAGGGAAGCACGTGCTGGATCTTGTTTACACAAACATCCCCGGCCCCACCTCGGCTACTCAGACCACATCTCTGTTATGCTAATCCCAGCATACAGACCGCTCGTCAGACGCTCCAAACCAGTTCTGAAGCAGGTGAGAACCTGGCCAACAGGACCCATCTCTGCTCTTCAGGACTGTTTTGAGCATACTGACTGGCACATGTTCAGGGAAGCCGCAACTGACGGTGACTTCACCAACTTGGAGGAATACGCGACATCAGTGACCAGCTATATCAGCAAGTGCATTGATGATGTCACTGTCTCCAAGATCATCACCACACACTCCAACCAGAAGCCATGGATGACTGCAGAGGTGTGTGCACTGCTGAGGACCCGAGACGCCGCCTTGAGAGCAGGCGACAAGGTGGCCCTAAGAACAGCGAGGGCCAAACTGTCCCGGGCCATCAGAGAGGCAAAGCTCACACACGCACAGAGAATTCACAACCACTTCAATGCCAGCAGAGACATGCGGCGCATGTGGCAGGGCATCCAGACCATCACCAACTACAGGACAGCATCACCTGCCTGTGACAGTGATGCCTCTCTCCCAGATGCGCTGAACCACTTCTATGCTCTGTTTGAAGCGCAGAATGATGTGATGGCAAGGAAGACCACACCTCCTCCCAATGACCAGGTGTTGTGCCTAACCACGGCCAAGGTAAGGAAGACCCTACACAGAGTCAACCCGCGGAAGGCTGCTGGACCAGACAACATTCCTGGCAGAGTGCTCAGAGGATGTGCAGACCAGCTGGCGGATGTTTTCACGGACATCTTCAACACCTCCCTGAGCAACGCCGTCATTCCGACATGCCTCAAGGCCACCACCATCGTCCCCGTGCCTAAGAAGTATCCAGTGTCCTGCCTCAATGACTACCATCCCGTGGCACTTACACCCATCATCATGAAGTGCTTCGGGAGGCTCGTCGTGAGGCACATCAAGACCCTGCTGCCCCCCTCACTGGACCCACTGCAATTCACTTACAGTCCCAACTGCTCAACAGATGATGCCATCACCACCACCCTCAATCTGGCCCTCACCCACCTGGACAATAAAGACACATATGTTTGAATGCTGTTCATAGACTTCAGTTCAGCATTCAACACAATCATTCCTCAGCACCTGACTGGTAAGCTGAACCTGCTGGGCCTGAACACCCCGCTCTGCAACTGGATCCTGGACTTCCTGACTGGGAGACCTCAGTCAGTCCGGATCGGGAACAGCATCTCCAACACCACCACACTGAGCACTGGGGCCCCACAGGGCTGTGTGCTCAGTCCACTGCTGTTCACTCTGCTGACTCACAACTGTGTAGCAACGCACAGCTCGAATCACATCAAGTTCACCGATGACACGACCTCATCAGCAAGAACGACAAGTCAGCATACAGAGAGGAGGTGCAGTGGCTAACAGACTGGTGCAGAGTCAACAACCTGTCTCTAAACAGGTACCACAGGTGCCACCCAGTCCAAAAACTTAACTGTTTCTATGATGTGCTCTTTAAGGAGACGACTTAGCCCAGCCTCAACTTTGGCCTTCATTACAAATGGTGGAGAGTGGCACTTGAAGAAACAGGGCTTTGCATGACTGGGTACATAGATTTTTGCAGTAGCTCCTTTTAGAGGTCCCAGTTCATCTTTAAATACAGGTTCATGTTTCCTCAGAATTTCGTGCAATCCCTCTGTACAGCTCTCCATTTTGTTCACTGTTTGCCAATTAATTTTTAATTCCATCAGCCACCCTTGCCCTAATAAATTTGGCCATCACCCCGCAACCACACCATCACCATTAGCTCTTTAGCTGTTTCCTGGTGTTTGACTTCAAATTTAATGGTGCCTAGGATCTCTACTGTCTGTCCTGTATATGTTTTCGTCCACAATGTTAGGCACAAAAAATGATTCAGGATCTCGCAGTATTCCTCCCATGACTGTGACTTAGTCAAACAGTGCCATGGATCCTATCATCCTTGCCATCCTGTTAATCATTCAGTAGATCAGTGTAAGCACAGCGTCTTCCTTGAACTCCAAAAAGTCTTCTCCGTGTTGTGAATTAACTTTGCTAATTACAAGTCCTTTCACTTGCACTCCATAATCAGCTAATAACTCTTGACTTTTATCCTCATCACCATATGTGGTATCTTCCCTTTATACCAATAAACAGAACAACCTGGATCAACTGGCAGTCTTTTATTTATTTTCACAACATGAGGCAGCTCACTTGTTCCACTCACAGTAACACCTCAATATTTGCTTGAAGAAAATATGACAAAATTCACACATTATCCATTAGTAAAGTGAAAAATATGATGCCTTTACTCATCTTCTAATGTTACCAATATTAAAGGCCATGGTTGGGTAATAAGTGCATGCGAAATAAAGGCTTTATCAAAGTTTACCTTTGCTTTAAATTGACCTTTACTGAGGTCAATCCACATACTGCATCTGCCTCAAAATGTTAGTTTGATGCACATTGCATCACCAATCCAATCTCACACTTATTTGAAATAGATTAAAATCTGTAAAATCAACCGTATTCTATTACATTGTTTTCCACAGGGTGTGCATCATGACCCAAACTGGCCTGCACAGAACACAGGCACTGATTTTGATTGTAAAGTCATCAAATGTAAAGATTTACATAGTTATAATTCTTTCATTTAATAGATGATTAGGCTGCATGTAATTGTAATCAGAATAGAGTAACCCAAGTGAGGCCAATCTGAATTAAATTTTAATCTGTTTTAAAATGGTGAGTTAAATTTAATAATCAATTAAACAAAGGTTTATTCAGCATGTAAACCTTTGTATTAATGTTGTCTTATATTCTTTTCACAATCCCAATCAGTATGTGCATTTGAATAATGATGCGCTTCCAATATATTATGGTTGTATAAGAAAACACAGTTCATCTTACAGATCTAAACAGGGGGTGAGGTTAGATTCAAGTAACTGTTTCTCAGACCATGAGTCAAATCAAGGTCAAATTTGTTGTACTGCATTGTTGTGCTAATCTGTGGGTGGATTTCTACTGTTGACTGGATTACTTAAAAACATGGCAGCCATCAGTCAATCACATTGCAGCACTCATTTCACAGTTCTGGCATTAATCTACAGTCACGAAATTTTAATAGTATGTTCATCTGTGGTTGCTTTAAAGTTCTATGCAACTTGGTGAAAACTAGCTACCTGTAGTGCAATCTGCACATGGTGCATGGTCCCCACAGATTGCCACTTGCAGTTATATTTAGGGGTCCAAGCATGAAGTGTTTGTAACCTTATTGGAATTGTTGGACTTTTGGGGATTTTTGGCCAATCTTCACAATATTGATGTCAATCTACTTGAGGGAGTGTGAACCTCAATAATGATCAAAAACATGTTGACATTTATAAACAATATGGCCACCACACGCCAATCAATTCTAAGGAGGCGGAGCTGGTTTACTCAAATAGCTATAATTCATGATTGGTGAATTATTTGGATTTGAACCAAACTAGAAAGTACAAGGTTCTGAGGATGTCTGCAAAGGTTGGGGCATGGTCATACATAGGTGGTGGAGTTTAAGTCCAAATAGAAAAAACATGGCCATAATCGACCAATCCGAAGTTACCATTAAGCTATCATCATGAAACTTGAATGGTAGTTTCAGGGAGGGACCTACTAGTACATGATGCAGTTTCACTCAAATTGTCCACTGGAGGGTGCTATTCATATTAATAGGAGTTGAAGTTAAGTTCAAATAACTGTATCTCATGAACCAAGAGAAAAATAAAAAATTGTAAAATAATATCTATTTTCTAATTAATTTATTGTAAAAAGTTTATAGGGTCGCTAGTGACCCGAGGTATGTAATTGTGTAAGTATATTTTTCTGCGCAGCAGTATTGAATCTCTCATGGCTCAGTAAGTGCAAATTCCTCAAGGTGGCAATGTTTGATAAGCAATGATAATGTGATGTGTCAATCATAATTACCTCAGACATGAAACAAAGTTACAAAACATGACATGGCTCAGCGATTTACTGCAGAACAAGTATGTAAACAAATACTTGCGTCACTTGACGGTGGATCTAATGACAAAGCTGTCAGTGAACAAGATATTGATTTTGATGATGATGAAAACGATAGTTTTGAGAAAAATGTATCGAATGATTCGGATCCCAAATATTAGCCACACACTGAATGTACCAGGGAAATGAGCTCTGACGATTACAATGATGATGGGGAAGCAGCTGCTCAAAATGAGCCCTTCCAAGTTCAAACAGATGAGACAGAGTCCTACACAAGCAAAAATGGATTTGTGTGGTCATCAGCTGACCCTCGACAGGACAAGAGCTTATAATATTTATCACAGCAAAGAAGGGCCTTGTAGCAAGGCGAAACTGGTGTTGACTGAAAGTGATACGTTCTCATGTTTCATTGATGATGATATCCACAGAGATAGAAAATACTAACCAGTATGCAAGAATGTATATGGTGTCTAAAGGCAGAGATCCAAGCACATGGAAACGAGTTGATGAAACTGAGATGAAAGCTGTGATAGGAGTCCTCTATCTGCTTGGTGTCTATTGCTCTCAGCACGAGTCTCTGAGATCTCTCTGGTCCAGCGGTCACAGTGGGAGGCCAATATTCAAAGCTGCATTCAGCATCAAAAGGTTTGAACAGATTGCATCGTTCATGAGATTTGATGACCGTGACACACATCAAGTGAGAAAAATCAATGACAAATTTGACAAATCACTCCGAAATGCCTTGCAGGAAAAACTACAATGTTGGTGCGTATGTGACAATTGATGAGCAGCTCATCCCATTCAGAGGACATTGCAGCTTCCGGCAGTACATGCCCAAAAAAATGGACAAATATGGCACGAAACTGTTTCTGATGTGTAATGTTGCAACTGCATAGACTTTCAATGGGCTACATACATTGGCCGTGAAGGCGATCAGCGATGCACAGGATTGGCAGAGAGTGTAGTGAAGAAATTGGTAGCGCCAATTCTGAACTCTGGAGTAAATGTCACAACTGATAACTGGTTTACAATTGCCAAACTCGAAGCTGATTTGCTCTGCAAACAAATGACCTTGCTGGGAACCGTGCGCAAAAACAAGCCAGAAGTTCTGCCTGCGTTTCGTGCCTGTAAGAGGAGACCTGAGGGATCAAGCCTGTTTGGTTTTTTCCAAAAGCAAGCCATGGTGTCCTATGTGCCATAAAAGAACAAGGTGGTTGTACTTTTATCCAGCATGCATGAAAAAAATGAGGTTGATGAGGTGTCTGGGAAGCTTGTGATGATTCTAGACTACAACAAGACAAAGGGTGCTGTGGACCTTGTAGACCAACTGTGCTACAACTACTGTGTACAAAGGAGAACAAAATGTTGGCCCTTGGCATATTTCTGCAATTGCCTCAACCTTGCTGCTATAAATGCATGAACGCACAAGTTCATCACAAAGTTTCCAGGTTGAGAAGCTGTGAGTCCTTACAGATGTCGAATTTTCCTTGAGAACCTTGGCCTTCAGCTGCTGAGACCATAGTTGCAAGAAAGAGCACAGGTACCAAGACTTCCGAGAGCATTCCAGAGTGCACTTAAACGTTGTGTTTTCGTGAAACAGAACCCCATGAAGAAGAAGAACAAACAGGTGCCAGAAAGCGCAGAAAGTGCCACATTTGCCCATCATCACTTGATCTCAAAACAGTAGAACAGTAGACCACTGCTGCAATGACAACAAGAGTCACTGTCATTTGTCACTATTGTTCTCATTGAAAAAATGAGAACAATACTAAGCCTACTAATAAAATTCAACAAATTAGAAATCAATTTACAGACAGTAGCTGAAAAAAATGTCGATGTGCAATAGTTTTATTTATTGTGTAAAGGTTTCATTCATTGTGTAAATGAAAATGTTTTATATTTCAATATGTTTTTATTTTCTTATTGTTGTTGAAGTTATTTAACTAATTTATAGTGCTTTTGCAGCAGTTTTATAACTCTTATCTATGACAAAACAGGCTGTGTGTTTCATAAAAGTTGCATACGATACACGCACATATCTTATGGTGGTATAGTTTTGATACATGAAAATTATACATGATAAAATGGTTTACACTGATGAGAATGTAGAAAAATTAAAGAGATTTGTTTTGTTGATATTACTGAAGTGCGTAGACCGAAATTTTAAAGTGCTTTGATGGAAGTTTAATAGTTTTATTCCAACTTCTGAAAATTGTATTTGTGACATAAACGATAATATTGTTTTTAGCCATGAACATTATACATGATAAAATGACTTTAATTACAAAAATATTAAATATTGTAATGACTTTTTGTTATGGTGACTGAAATGATTTGATGGAAATGTTACAGTACTTTGACTATTTTAGTGCCTGAATTATTAGTGCATAAGTTTAATGCTGTAGATTTTTGCATCTGTTTGATGACAAACAAAATATAATGAAATATCCTTTATTTTATTATTTTGTAATTGTTAATAAAATATTGGGACAGTTTTATACTATTGGGGCAGTTTAGAGATCCATCCACGTTAGATATACATTCCGGGTCGCTAAAGACCCTAATATGTAATAATGATTGGTGAAACATTTATAGATTTAAGGGTTAAGCCAATCAGCTTTCAACAGGCCTTTTAAACAGCTAGCAATGAGCTTTCATCGCAAAACCTGATACGTATATTCATGTATGGTCTCTTTATGGTTCTATGTATCGTGGCAAGAACTCATCACTGGGGGCACTATTTGCACGGAGTGCTTCAACCCCGCAGATCACCACTTGTGGCTATATTTATTATTATTATTATTATTATTATTATTATTATTATTATTATTTGCAAAAACACGATGGGCAGCCCAAACCATAAGTCATAGAAACACCAAAATTTTTCATATAGTGCAGGATTCCAACCTCTGTTCAGCGCAGTTAAGGGACCAGTGTTGGCCTGATGGTGGCACTATAGTGCAAGCATTTACATTTTGTCCTGTATCTCAAGAACCATAAGTCCTACACTCAGAATTAATTTTTCCTATTGTTCCTTTGCTTCTGCCAAATTCAGCTAGACCCCGCCCACTAATTTCCACCATGATGGATTTTTTTTGCTAATTTGCAAAACCTACTCTTGCAAACTAGTCCTAGAATTTGACTGATCTTCACAAACCTGCTGTCAATCTATCAGCACAGTGTGAACCTCAATAATTATCAAAAAACGTTGACATTTGTTTGACTCCCATGTCAATCAGTTCTAATGAGGTGGATCTTAATTTACAGCTGTAACACATGAATGATTGTATGCATTCATCCAAAATACATGAGTAGATTCTGAGATCGTATGCATATGCGGAGCTAAGGCCAGATAACTGTTTCTCAGGACCTGTAAGTCTGATCAAGCTGAAATCTGGTACAGTGTATCTATGTGCTAATCTGTGCTAAAGTGGATTTTGATGATGACCTAATTACTTAAAAAACACATGGCCGTCATCAGCCAATCAGATTTCAACAGGCATTTGACAGGGTTACCCTTGAGCTATTGTTACAAAACTTGAATGGCAGGTTTCAATATGGACTCTTTCCTAGCTGATCCAATCTCATTCAAATTGGCCACTTGGGGGTGCTAGTCATGTTTTTGTTTATAAAAACAAACATCTCTCTTGTGCACAAGTGCATATCTCTTGGAAAATAAGAAGCACAGTGAAATTTCTTGTTAGTGCTGATTCCTTGGCTCAAGCCATATAAATCTGCTATTTGAATCTTTTAGCCTCACCCACTCCGATTTACAATAATTTGCATTATTTGTAAAACCTTCTTTTGAGAACTAGTACTAGGATTTTTGTCAGATTGTCATAAATTTCATATCAAAATACTCAGGGGAGTGTGAAGCTTAATTTTTTGTTCAAATTTGTAAACGATATTGCCAATCAACACAAGTGGGACTGAGCTGGTTTACTCAAACAGCTCTACTTCATGAATGCCTATAGGGAATTACACAAAAGCTAAAAGGTATGTATGGCAAAGGATCCTGTGGTGATATACAAAGTTTGGGCATAGCGATTGAATAACGGTGGAGTTAAGTTGAAATAGCCATTTCTCAGGAACCGAAAGTCCAACTGAGCTGAAATTTGGTGTGCTACATCAATGTCCTAATCTATAATTGGATTTTTACTTAAAAAACATGGCCACCGTCAGATAATCAGCTTTCAGCAGGTCACAAAACCTCATGAAGTATGTTCTTGTATAGTCTCTTTATCGTTCTATGTACATTTGTACACTGTGGCCCCCAGTGGCATGTCTTTGACAATATCTTTGCTAATATGCTACATGTACATGCCACTGTGCTAAAGATATAGTGAGGTAGGCTTCAGAGAATATTTTCGACACTGTAGCACCCAGTCTGTAGCATTGAGATGAGACACTGAAAGATGTCTGGATGACAGGGTAATTCTGTAGGCAAAACAGGAATAAATGTGAATAAATATTTGCAAAGGATGTCCAAATTCCCCTATCCTCCCAAATATGGCAAGTGTTGAATGGTTTCAAGCCCTTTGACTTCCAGTAGCCATCTGCAATGAGCTCTTGTAATTGTTCATTTGCCACACAGTTTTAGCGGTTCATTAAACTGTTCCTTAGTCTCCATGAGGTGCGAACAGTTCATTAGAACCTGCCAACATTAATCCTCAGAAACGCTTTTTCTCACAACCGTAACTTTGTCTGAATGAGTCTAATGTGTCATCTAATGGCAGAACACACAGGCTGCAATTTCATTCTTTAGACAGTCATCAGTTCTTTAGACTGCCTATGAGAACTAAACATCCAGAATCTTAAAACAATGCACTTTTCCAGTTCACTTCTGCATTATCGGATGCAGTTCACATTGACCTTACAACTAATTTACAGACTTCTAGATAAAAACACACAAAATTTCTGTGTCCTATTACAAGGATTTCAGCAGACAAAATCCAGGAAGACGATGACAATGCAGGTGGACATTACTTTTGAACTGTCTTTTTCATACCAGCACTCACTGGCATACTCAATTAAGACACACCCATGACGAATGTTGATAGGCTTGGATCTTGTTTGTGTGATGCAGTAACTGTGAGTTTGTTTCCTGCTGTCCATCATGCCCCAAGTACAAGCAGAAAACTCAAATTAATACCCTCTCCAATCCCACCTAGGGCCAATTTAGCACACTTACCAGCATGTTTTGGGAGGTGTGAGGATAACCCAAAGGAAACCAACAGGAAATGGGGTTGCCAGATTGTGCTAGTTAAAAAATACTCTGTGGCCAACAAGATCTTGTTCTATAGCAAATCATTGGAATTAAATTAGTTAATTAAATTAATTAATTTAAATAAACAGACAAAGTGTACTTGCAGACAGTGTACCTATGATTTCTGTTGTAAGATATATTGTGAAGATTATGAGAAGGAAAAGGGTATTGTGGAGTGGATAATGTCTGTACATCAAAAATGCGTGAGCATCACAGTGAACTTGTTTCCCATACAAAGACTGAGAAAAATAAGAAAAATATGTCTCCCTTTTCCAGGGTCCATAATTTTGGGGATAGTTTTGGGTCTTTTGTGTGGTTTTTGAGATGTATTGGGCTGGAAACCCACACAGGGTCCTCAAAACCCTGGTTAATGATATTAGCTCTACTGTATTCATCTTGTCATCCTGCAAATGACAAGCACAGCTTCTGTATTGAACACAGTTAAACAAAGGTACATTCAAACCGAACTGCTAGACTGTACACTGGTTGACCCTATGTTGTTGATTCTTAACTGTCTATTACGGGGTTATGCTAAAAATTCACTAGATAGTAGCTAATAGCACAAGTCAAGTTTGATAAGTCAAGTGTGATAGCCTCTTGAACAAAATCTATGGTCAGGAGCTGCCTGCAGGCCTGAAGAACTTTGTGTAACACCAGTAGGTTGACCACCACTATTATATGTGGTTATTGTAACCTCATTAATATTAATGGTTATAATACACTATGACCAATTGCACCCATTTGTGCTTGTTGAACATCCCATTATAGATTTAGTCCTCCTTACTGTTATAATAACATCCACTCTTTGGGAAGGCTTTCCACTAGATTTTGGAATGTGGCTGTGGGAAATTCTGCCCATTCAGCCAGAAGAGCATTAGTGAGGTCAGGCACTGATTTCGGAAAAGAAAGCCTGGCACGCAGCCAGCATTCCAAATCATCCCAAATGTGTTCAGTGGGGTTGAGGTCAGGGCTCTGTGCAGGCCATTTGAGTTTTTCCACACCAACCTTGGGAAACCATGTCTTTATGGACCTTTATGCACAGGGGCATTGTCGTGCTGGAATAGGTATGGGCTAGTCCCCTTATTTCCAGTAAAGGGGAATTATTAATGCTACAGTATACAAAGACATTAGACAATTGTGTGCTTCAAACTTTGTGGCAATAGTTTAGGGAAGGACCACATATGTGTGTGATGGTCAGTTATCCAGATACTTTTGGCTATATAGTGTAGTATAAATCCAATTTTATTGTATTTAGTATGGCTCACATTACATGCTTACAACTTTTCATTTCCAAAAACGATATTATTATAGGACATATAATACAGTGGCAAGGCAAGTAGTAAATTGCGTGATTAGGAAACTGATATTATCGTTTCTAAAAAGGAGTACCTATATGTCTGCATTAATAGATTTCCTTATCATAATACACTTTAATATGAGTACGTTCTCACACTTCAAGTGGAAGCCACACCTTTCTGTCTGAAAAGATCTGATTATTATTATTTTAGTGGTTTTTGGTGTGGGCTTTGTGTGGCAAGTTTGTAGTATCTCATTAGAGCTGTTTACAATGCCTGCAGCACTGTAGCCAACAATAATATTATTCAACTTTTGAGCAAAAAAGAATGGACTTAATTGGTATAAAAAATGTTGTTTCTTAATAATTAAAAAGTTGTTTCATTAGCTCCTAAAGCTATGCTCTTCCAACTGCATTTAAGACAGCAATTCTGTCTACAACAAAATGATACACCATCATCACCATCTGCACAGAAAAATGCCTTTTTAAACGGATAACCACATCCCCAAAATTTCTCCCCCATCCTCTTCTTCCCCCTCTTTTTTTTTTTTGCTTTCCCTTGCACTTGTTTTTTTGTACTTTGCTTTGCCTCTTTTTTCTGCATCTCCCCTCCCTCTCACTGTCCTTTTTTCCCTTACTTTCTGTCTTTCCTGCTGCTTTTCATTCCTATTTTCCTTTTCATTGTTTTTTCACCCACCCCTCTTCTCACTGGGACCTCGTTTTCTTCTCTTCCTCTATTCAGTTTTTCTTTATTCTCTTTTCTCAATAGTTGCAGTACTTAAAGGGAAAGGGGAAGGAGAAGGAGAAGGGGAGAGAAGAGAGGTTGGTTTCAGTCATAGTACAAAACTTCCTCCTACTTCCAGCTAGACTCGGCTATAGGGACTTTCTCCACTCTGTACAAGCTTACCTACATCAACAAATAACACATTTTAGTCACTGTAAGCACCCTTTGGGGAGAGGCCATGGATAGTGGCAACATCATTGCTTGTGTTAAACTGCCTAAATCATGCACTGCACACATTGTTTATGAAATTTAGCTGATGAAATGTTTTTCTACAGAATGCCTTTTTCCAGTTTTGGTATGACTCATAATGGTGTATTACCAAAGCATGTGTTATAACAGTGTTATAACTTACAGAATTTATGACTGTAGGGATGTCTAAATGTGTTTGTGTGTACACTGGGGGAAAAAAAAATGATGTTTAAGGTCCAGTAGGATAATTGAAGAACCCTTAAAGGTTCTAAATTTTCTAAGATTGTATGTTTCATTCCATGGCACTGATCAGAGCCATTTAGTAGTTTAAGAGCAGCAAGAGCATGTTGAGCCACATATTCAGCACAATAACTCCAACATGGGCATTGTTTTGTAGGTGCTATACTATAGGCTTGGAAATTCACATGCACTCACTTAGCATGGAAGCTTGAGAACCAACAGAAATCACTGACCACTTTGTGTATTGCACATATAATGAGCAGTGGTAAAAGTAGTTTAAAAAAAAAAAGTGGCCAGGACAGAAAATTATTAAAAATGCAGAATTGATAAAGCAACAGATGAAACTTCTCTCTCTCTCTCACTACTCCATAAGTAAGAAACAGAAAAAAGCCCAGCATGATGGAATGGCAGGCTTGAAGGGGAGAGAAAGGTGAAAGACAGATGAAAGTGAAAAGAGATAAAAGCCAGAGTGAGGAGGGTGCAGGATAAAGCAGGAGGAAGGGAGGCCGAGATGAAAGCAAAATGAGAAAAGATAAGAACAGAGTGAGGGAGACGGAAAGGGAAACGGACGGAGAGATAGTGTACGGTGCAGCAAAAGGGGTAACCATGGAAACAAGAAGGTACAAAAGAAGAAAGAGAGAGAGAGAGAGAGAGAGAGAGAGAGAGAGAGACAAAGGGGTTTTGATTTAAAAGAATGAAACTCAGAAGAAGACGAAAAAGTAATTCTGGCTGAAATTTGTTAGAGTGAGGGATAAATACAAAGAATGGAAAAGTCACATGGAAGGGGACAGTGGCTCCTTGTAACCTATATGGAGACCTGCATATGAGGATTAGAGCACAGTCAGGCACTATAGAGACACCTAGTGTTAACAGGCCTCGCAACTTCAGCATAGGCCCTCAGAATGCAATTGGAGCACCACTTATTCTAGCAATGTAAACTTGTAGCCTCACACTAACAATCTTACATGTTGTGTTCTAGTGGCCCAGTGAACCAATATTAGGACTCTAATGACTCACTTGTATGGCCATCATGAAAGCCAACCTTCACTCTAATACAGGACACTGCACAATTACCATTTATCAAACATTATTCGGAATTATGAAGCAAGAAAAGTGTGCTTTGCTTTCTCCTATTACAGCTAGGGATGTGACTCCATGTCCCTGGTGGGGCAAAGAAGTGATTGTGCCTAATTCAATGAACTTGGGATTATGGTAGTGTGTATGGCTGTTTTATTCACATACAATCACTGTGACTGAAAATTTGCCTTCATGTTTGCCTGTCCGTACAGAATAGGAGGCAGACAGCAGGTTCTTATTCTATGGTTTTGAATCTCTCGTGGCTCTCTTTTCTTTATCTCTTCCTCCTCTCTCCCTCCCCCTTCTGTTTTACTCTTGCTCTCTCTTTCCATTTGCTTTATGTTCTCACTCACACTACCTCTTGATCTCTCTCCTCACTCTCTCATTCTCCCTCTCCCTATTTCCACTCCCATCTACCCCACCTTTCTTGTACACACTCGTTTTTCTTCTCTTCCTTTTCCCTCCATCTTCCTCTTTCTTGTCCTACCTCGCCCCCCTGTATCTCTTCTTTTTATATATTCCATGGTGAATGCTCTTCTCCTCTCCTCCCTCAACTCCTTTTACTTTTTTTTTAAATTGTCTTTTTCCCTTGCTCCTTCCATTCTTCTCTCCTTTCTCAGCACAATCATATCTTTTCAACATTCTATCTCTTCCTTTTGTTTCCTAATACTAAATCTCTTATTTTTTGTATGTGTTTGTGTATGTGTGAAAATTTGCATATTTTTTTGCAGTTGCTGATTTCTGAGGGGTTGTGCTGAAAGCCCATAAGTATTGAAATGATCACACTCCTGTTTTCTAAATTCATGGAGCTTGTCCGTGCTCTTGAGCATGTGAAAAACTACATCAGCAACTCTTGTGTGAAAATGATTAAGACATCCAGAAAGCCACTTCAAATAACAGACATGAAGGCGTTCCAAGAGGGGAACAACTCCTCCTCACTTCACCCCATTGAAGATGGGTAGGTCAGCACATGTCCTTTATAACTGGGTAGCCAAAGTAAATTAGAAGTAAGCATAGCACAAATGTACTCTCATCCTGAAGTGTTTGGGCTTGCATTTCTTCCTCAGTGCTATGTTTCTCTCTCACTGACTTCAGCAACATCTAGCCTGTCTGCCTCTCTCCTCCATAGCTGTATCTTTCTAAACATATTACTTCCTCCTTTCAGGATCAGAATCCCAGCATACCCTGTAGAAGTGTAACTCAGTTGCACTCATTGGCCACTTTATTAGAAACACCATAATAATATCATAATAATACCATAATAATACCTCTCCCCCTTTTGCTCTTAGCATATCCTCACTTCTTTATGGCAGGGATTCCACAAGGTGTCTGAAACATTCCTTTTAGATTCTGGTCCATGCTGACATGATTGCAACTGTTGACACAAGAGACGTTTGGAACATGGATTCATGCTGTTGTAGATTCATCAAACCAGGCAACATTTTGCCATCATCAACTGCCCAATTTCAGTAAGCCTGAGCCCACTGTAGCCTCACATTCCTGTTCTTGACTGACAGTAGTGGGACCCAATGTGGTCATCTGCTGTTGTAGCCCATCTGCCTCAAGGTTTGATGTGTTGTGCATTTCTGCTCACAACGGATGTAAATAGTGGTTATTTAAGTTACTGAAGCCTTCCTCTCAGCTTGAACAAGTCTGGCCATTCTCCTCAGACTCTCATCAACAAGCTGTTCCCCCGCAGAACTGCTGGTCACTGGATGTTTCTTGTTTTTCACACCATTCTGTGTAAACTCTAGAGACTGCTGTATGTGAAAATACCAGGGGATTAGCAATTTCTAAAATACTCAAACCAGCCTGTCTGATGCCATCAACTATTGCCACAGTTAAGGTCACTGAGATCTCATTTTTCCCCCAATGATATTTGATATGAACATTAACTGAAGCTCTTGACCTGTATCTGCATGATTTTAATGTGGATAATACTCATTTTGTGTTCCAATAAAGTGGACTAATAATTTTATACCAATTTGTAATTAAAAACATGCAATTTTTAGAATATTTGGATGTCTGTAGATATTTATGCCATACGTTTAATAACTGATTTCACTTTTATGCTAGCCCAGCCTTGCGCACACAGTGTGTTGGTTAACAGACTAGTTTCACAGCATGTGCAATCCAATTTTACTGCGCCTCAAATGAGTACAATTATATAACTTTACAGGTTTTATCATTGTGAACATTACCTAGCAAACGACATTATCTGATGTGAGCAGTGTTTTCTCTCACCCAAAATATACATAAAAATAAATCTATAATCTTGCCTGACAATAAATGTCTAGATATTTGCAGTGTGCCTGAAAGTAAACCAATAAAAATTGTGTGCAATTTCATGTCTAACAATACTGAGATTTCTATTTTATCTCCTGTTTTGCTGTGGAAATCATAAAAAATATATTTATCTATAACGATTGTTAGAAAGATCAGAGCTCCAGCCTGAATCATATTGCTGTTAACCTACTTGTATATGCTACAATATTAATTGTCTTCTGGATTTGGTTATTTGGAAATGATACAAGGAAAATTTATATTCTGGAAAAGCCCCTTGCAACATGATTTCAAATGTTTAAAAATCTCTGTGATACTAAAGATATATCACTAATCAGAATTTACCAATGGATGATTAAAAATATATCCCTAACTATGATGTAATTATAACTTAAACCAGCAAAAAGTCTTATTTTCTCCATGTTCAGAATTGTGTAGGCATGTCTGATCGCATACTAATTGACACCTGCCCTGTATACACTCTAATTTTGGTTTGTGTGCACTCCACTAGTTCCCCCTTCCATCTGATTTAAAAATTAGCTTTAATGTCCTCTTATTTGACTGCCTACTGTCACCTTTTGGCAAGCAGCTTATTAAGCATTTAGAATCATGAGTTTTGCTGGCCTGGATCAAATCATTTTTCAGTTTATAATATAGTGAGATTTTATAATACAAACACAAAAAACATTGTCAGACATTTTTGTTATAAAGAAGATCAGGCCAAACTTTCCCTCAAAGTGATGTGACAGACTGATAAACTCCTACAGAACACGTTTACGTCAAGTTATTTTTGCTAAAGTTGGTTCTACATGTTACTGAATTATAGGGTGTACTTATTTTTTCCCACGTGGTTTCTGAATGTTGCTTTACTTTTTGGGAAAAAAATTACTACATTTTGAAATCTGTTTGTGTGTGTGTGTGTTTTTTTTTTTTGTTGTTGACAACATAGAACTGAAGGAGAGTGTACTTTCTTTTTCCCATGACTTTACATACAGGTGTGCCCTGTTAGATTGATTGTTTAAACAATTAATAGCTCTAAATGTCTAGTCTTGGTTTGAGCCCTGGGTTTTACTTGTGAAGACCAGAGAGTTGTCTATGGGAGAAACGCAAGCCATTCTGAAGCTGAGAAAAGATGGAAAATAGATCAGAGCATTGCACAAGCATTTTCGTATCCAATACAACAATTTGGAATGTCCTGAAAAAGAAAGAAGCCACTGGTGTACTAACAACCAGACATCAAACAGGTTGGCCAAGGAAAACAACAGCAGTTGATGACAGAAACATTGTGAGAGCTGTGGGGGAAAAAAACAACAGTCAGTGACATCACCAACAATCACTAAAGGGAAGGGCTGAAGGTATCAAATCCAGCATTCTAAGAAGAGCAGAAATATAGGGGCCATACCTCAAGATGCAAACCACTCATCTGCAGTGAGAATTGGAAGGCCAGATTGGAATTTGCAAAGAAACACAGCGATGAGCCACAATAATTCTTAAACCAAGATTAACCTTTACCAAAGTGATGGAAAGGCCAAAGTGTAGAGAAATCAAGGATCTGCTCATGATCTAAAACATACAAGCTCATCTATCAAGGATGGTGGGGGTAGTGTCGTGGCTTGAGCTGGCATGGCTGCTTCTGGAACGGGCTCACTAATCATTACTGATGATGTAATTCATGATGGCAGCAGCAGAATGAATTCAGAAGTCTGCCAGTTTACAGAGAAATGCGTCCAATCTAATTGGGAGGAACTTCATCATGTAGCAAGGCAATTACCCACAACATACTGCCAACAGAATAAAGGACTTTATCTGGGGAAAAAGTGCAAGGTTTTAAACTAGCCAAGTCAATCACCAGACCTTAATTCAGTTGAGCATGAATTTCACCTGAAGAGGGGACTAAAGGGAGAAACCATGTTCCAACATCTAGATGTAAATATCAGGAAATGAAAGATGAAGTCTGATCTATCATCTCACATTCATTTTTTGATCTGAAACCCAAATGTCTTCATTGTGTATCAAAAACAAAGATTTGACCTTGCTGTTTCAATACTTTCAAAGGGGACTTTATGTCCATGTAGGCACCGTCTTGTGCAACCTCACCCTGACTGTCCACAAGTATAGTGCCTTGAATGAGTATTCACCCACCTTGAACCTTTCTGCATTTTGTAGTGACAATGAAGTGTACTTAATTGGGATTACATGTGAATCTACACAAAATAACCCATAATACTGATGTCGAGGGAAAAACATCTACATAGTTTGCAATGTTTTTACCAATAAAAAAATTTAAAAAATTTATTGCATAAGTATTCACCCCCTTGGTGTGAAACCCATAAATTAGTTCTGTTGCAACCAGTCATATAATTAGTTGAATGGAGTCCACCTGTGTGCAATTAAAGTGTCACATAATCTCAATAATAATTACACCTGTTCCTAGAAGGCACCAGAGTTTGTAAGATAACATACCCAAACAAACAGCATCATAAACACCAATGAGCTATCAAAACAAGTCAGGGACTTTTAAAGCTCATGGGTTGAAATAGTGTAAGATTGGGATACAAGCATGTGAGCCAAGTGGCTAATGCCTCACAAACATGAAGTATAAATTCAATTCAATTCAATTCAATTTTATTTGTATAGCGCTTTTAACAATGGACATTGTCACAAAGCAGCTTTACAGAAATAAATGGATTCACAAAAATATATTGTATATAAATATATAAATACTATGCTTACTTAGAAAAAAATAAATACTTTGCTATATTTTGAATTTTAAGAGGAAAGAGTGTCAAGAAATAGAGACGGCCTCTTTGCCAAAATAACTCCAGAACCATTTCAGTGTGTGTTTGTCCCTGGTCTCATCCATTTTGCATGTGTGTGAATGTGGAAATCCCTCAGTAGTTCAGTACTGTTGATTCTCAGTAGTTCAACTAGTCCAGTTAAAGGCCAACTTCCCTTTTTTCTGTCTCAATCCTTCCTGCTGTCTTTTCTTTTACCTTTCTCCCAACACCCCCTCCACTCTCCTTCTGCTTCTTGTTTATGATAAATAGTAAGGAGAGAGAAGTGTGGGGCTACAGAATGCACAGTAAAGAAGTCTCTCTCACTGCTGTAGAAATCCAGGTACACGTCTACCAGATAATGCAACATGTCCTGGCTTGGCAAATTACTCACAGTCCTCGACCATTTCCACCACTAAGCAAGCCAAGCCATACTTAAGTACCCATGCTGATTTTGGTAACCCTTCTTGCCCATGTACCAGTATGGTGGAGCTAAAAATAATGCAGACGATTGATCAAACACAGTTGCACAAATGTCCTGATTAACATCTCTGACTGAAATTGCTTCTTTACTGGTACAAAAATATTCAGAAGTAGGCTAGTGTAGTGTCAAAGTTTCTCACTCTTTCCAAAAGTCCCTTTTCTGGTGGATTTAAACAGTTTCAAACAGCAAGTTAAGGTTTCAGAAAAATATTTTTAAAATTTATTTACCCATGGTAACGTAAGTTGATCTGTGTTTGGATGCATAGGCAGCCATTAAAGGAAAGTTTTCACTAAACATTAAAGTACTGCCATTAAAACAACTCACTGTGACTCATGCTTTCTTTCACAGCAGCACTGCACACATTTTAACAATCAAATGACATATGCCAAGTTTCATTTCAAAATAGTTTACTTAAATTTTGAGTAGTATTTCACTACTTGTGTATATCAAGTCACGACCCAATAACCAGTAGAGAAACTGCTAATTTCAAAGGTAGAGGTATACAATGGAAAAGCAACACACACACTTGGCCAGGATATGGATAGTCCTGGGTTTGCATTTGTTGCCGAGCTATGGCGAGCCCCACGTTTTGGTGGAGAAGTGCTAAAGTATATAGAGAACTTGCACTCTCTCTCACTCAATCTCCCTGTAGAGACTTGAAAAGAAACTGAATACACACATTATAGAGTAATCTTTTGCCCAGAAAAATTTCCTCTGCAATAACCGGTAGAAACACACACACACTCATGAACAGAACACAAAATGTCTACTTAGTGCACTACTCTTTGTGCATTATTCAGTGTGCAAGTATGATTTTAGAGTTTTTCTACAGAAGTCTGATACTTCTGGGCAAGTGGACAAGTTTGAGCTTTTGTTTCTTCTTATTTCTCTCTGAGATATAGGACTGGATCGGATCCAGCATATTCCTTCTTTTCCTCAACTTTTACTGTTGATTCCATTCTCCCTTTTCCCCCATAGGCATGGCCATGTATTGTTTTATGTACGCGTCCCCAGCCATTTCTTCTTTCATGAGGTTTCTTTGCCTTTCTGTCACTTATCTCTTTGTTTTCTCCCGTTGCACTCTTTCTATTTTCTCATTCTGTCTCTCAACTTCTGGCTGCGCCCACCCCCCTCCAAGCCTCCCTCAATCTCTCTTTATCTCTGTCTCTCTCCCCTCCCTTTCTCGATATCTTTCCCTCTATCCTCTTGCTCTCTCTTCATTTCCCTCTCTCATACACATTCATCTCATCTCTTTCACAGCCAAACACAGACACACACACACACACACACTCCTTTTCTCTTCCTTGTTCCCTCTCACACATTCTCCCGGTACTTTCCTCCAATGACATGTTTTGTCTTTGTTATTTTTTACTTTGTTTATTTAATGAATTGCCATTTCCTGTTCAGCAATTTAAAAATTCTCCCCCCTCCTCACACAGTACACAGCGTTAAATCCGCTCAGGTGCATTCCATTTTAGAATGTACAGATCGGAATAGGTGAGCGCTGTTGAGAGGTGACAGCAACGCGCCCCCCTGATAACAAACCTACAGGAAGTCTTATTCTAAAACTCTGCTTTTTTTTCTATAATGGGGGAAAAAAAACGAGGTTCAAATCACCTCTGGTATACACCCAACAAAAAGCCACCAGGTGCATTCACACACTCACCAAACTAGAACTACAACAGTTAAAAATTCTCTCTTTTTTTGCTGTCCGTATCTTTCCATTTTTCTTTCTTTTCTCTCCCTTATCCTGCTCCCTCCATCTCTCATGCTCCCCTCCACTCTGCTTTCCCAGTCTATCTTTTTCATGATGATCATTTTATTTTCACCCTCCACCATTCCCCTTTTCTACTATTTCTCTTACCTTCACTGCATTCTCTTTCACCCTTCCGTTCCCTCTCTCCTGCAATCCCCACCCTCCCTAGTGCACCCCTCCCTACTCTCTTTCTTTCTGTCTTATTTCTTTGACCTCATCCTTTCTTATGTTCTCGCTATCCCTCCCCCAGTTTCTTTTCCTCCTTTTTTGCTGCATTCTCTTTCTCTCACCCTCCCCCACACCTCTCTCTTTCTATTTCTCTGTCATCCCCCATACCTCTCTCACCCCCCTCCCTCTTCCTCTCATTCTCTCTCCCCTGTCTGTCTCCCTCTCTAGCTCTTTTTCCAAAATGCTTTTCTCTCTCCTTTTCTTTAGGCACTTTTTTTCACACTAGCTTTCAGACATTGTATAAGGTCCTGCAGCTTAATTATGTGAAATTTGGAAATAAACAGACAAGTGTAACTACCCACGGCTACTCTAGGAAGTACATTACACACCACTTATTACAAAATTGTGTATATTTGTGCGTATGTTTTGATGGCTTGAAACATGATTTTTGAAGAATATGTGGCTGAGGGGAAAAGGTGTGTGTGCATGTGTGTGTCTAAAGAATAAAAGCAAGATCTTTTGTTTGTATAGGCTATTTAGAGGTATATGTTTGTTGAAGGGCCATGTAGTTTGAGTGTGTGTGTGTGTGTGTGTGTGTTTCTGTCTGTCTGTCTAAGGGAGAAAGGGAAGTAATACAAAAGTATGTATGTATTTGTGTGCACACTGGCATGTGTGAATGAGAGAAAAAGGAAGAAAGAAGGGCACAGAGGGAAAGAGAAAGAAAGAAAAAAAGAATGTGTGTGTGTGTGTGTGTGTGTGCGTGCGTGAGAGAGAAAGAAAGAGAGGCCGGCACAGTCAGTTCTGATAACAGCAACAGTGGGAGGAGGAGGATGAGCAGAGGCACCACCCCTTTCTCTCCCTCAGCTATAAATAAGAGGTGGGTTTTTTGCTCCACACTTCACTTGAAGGATGAGAGCTTTGAAACACCTTAAACATCACTCCAGGAGCAATGTGGTAAGTACAGTTTTAACACACAAGCTTTAACAATGTAGGTAACTGCATTGCAGCTTCACTTTAAAGTTTGTTAATTGCTGTCCAAAAAGTTTCACTTTTTAAAATGTTTTTTTTTTTCTCTGAAAATGGGACTTTACTGATAAAGGATATACTCCATCTCTCCAACATACTCTTGTCAGTTTTAACTACAGTGTCTCTGTCTCTCTTATCTCTCATTCACACTCATGCACATTCATATATGCATCATTTGTTAATATCATGGTTTTGTTTACATTAACATTCAGTTCAGCTCTGCTCTTAGTGACAGTGCTTCTATCCTGCCTGACTGGCTCTCTTTCATTTGTCTTTCTGTCTTTTATTTCACTGCCTTTCATTTTGCCAGTTATTTTCTCTGCTCCTTCTCTTTCCTACTCCCTCCCTTCCTGCTCTTGCTTTTTTTCTCACCCTCTATCTCTCTTTCTTTCTGTTTCAGTCTCTCACTCCCCACAACCCCTCCCACTCTGTCTCTCTCTTTATCTTTCCCTTGTACTCTCTGTTTCTCAGTCTCTCTTCCCCCACCATCCCCTTGCTTTTTCCTCTCACTCTTTCTCTATTTACATCTCTCTTTATCTTTCTCCCCTTCCTCCTCTCTCCCTCACTCTCAATCCCTTCGTTTTCCTCTTTCACGTTTCCTCTATAAAACCTCACTCTCCTTCTGTTTCAATTTCATTCTCTCTGTTGCAATCACCAAATCATTCTATCTCTGTCTCCCCCCTCTATCTGCTTAAACATAAATAATTATGAATGACATGGTTATCAGGCCATCCAGTTTTCCTTCTTGCTGTCTGTCTCACTTCTCTCTGTTGCCTTTTCCCCATTTTTCATTCAACTGTCTTTCACATGTGTTCTTATGCAGACAAATTATTTGCATTTGCACATATTTCATATTTATCAGGGCTCATATTTATACCGCTCAAGGTAACACGTTGTTAAAAATCATAATCAGCCTGAGGTGTTAACGATCTTTTACTCTGCCCACAGAGTGTGACTGTTCTGCTACTGCTATGTGCCCTGTTTACAGGTGTTTTTTGTGCTATATTCCAATAACCTCAGAGCTACTATATTAAATTATATCACCATTCACATTGCTCTGTAGGAGACCATTTGAGTGCCACATCATTAGTCTAGTTGCAGGAATGCCTTTATCCTTAGTCCTAGGTCAGGCTGTATTGTGATTTCTGATGTTTGCTGAAGTTGAACTTTATATCTAAGTTTCTTTGTAACCACAGTTGCACTAGCTTTAGTGCTAGCATGCCCTCCAACCCAACAATAGCACTGCTGGACTATAGGAAATGCTGTGGAGAGTCTACGGATGTTGGCTTCCGGGTTGGCCCTGGGCTCCAGTGTCGAGTGGTCTTTTAAAAGCCACTGAGGAAGGAAACATGGCATTTTGCATAGATCTTCACCTCCTATATTTAACACATACTCAGTCCTTATTGAGCAGAGTTGCTTTTTGGCTGTCTATCCATGGTAAATAACATGCAAGTAAAAGTTGACATTGCAGTTGACACAACATGCAAAGAAGGCTGACATTGTTTACTGGTTAAATTAAAATGTCACCTTAGTCTGTTCTCTCTCATTTTCCTTCATGTCACATTTATGCTAATGTATTGAATGCTAGAATTCTACTGTAGTGACTGTTGCCATGACTGTAGTTTACAGCCATGGGATTTACTATAATATGTTTTCTGACTGTATGTCATTTGCTGTCTTGAAGGAGGAGCAGGCAGTTCCTCTGGTGCGCTGCTACAGTGAAGTGATGGGAAATGTGGTGGACACCGGCACACAGACTGATCCAGTGGTGGTCCTGTCCCTGGCTCAAGCTGCTGTGCTGGGCCTCATATCTCAGAATGAAATCTTTGGCACCACCATCGCCCCTAATGGCTTTTACACTGGAGAGGCACGTGACTGCCCCCCTCCACCTCCAGAGGCAATGGAGTATGAGTATTCAGACCAGTTGATTGGCGCAAATGGAGACTACCTACCTGAGCCCAATGGAGAAAATAGGAGGCCACATGGACTTTTGGGGGTGGAGAAAAAGCGTTCAGGACCTCGGGGAAAGGCCAAGAGGCACCAAAGTGAAAACGATGAGGCAGTAGAACTGGCTAAGAAATCCATAGATGTACAGACTTGGGTGAAAGGAGAGCGGCCTGAATATTCAAGCCCCTGTTACTACTCAAATGTTCATTGCAATGACAGTGAGTCTGAAGTGTTGGACCTTGCCCCCCACAGACTGACGTTAAAGGAGGAGCAAAATAAAGGCAGCCCTGAGCATGCAAAGGAGTCAAACAACCAGCAGAGTGATCCAGATTCAGACACAACTTCACAGGATGCTGATCACACACAGGAAATAGAAGCAGCCAGCCAGCCTGAGGGAGGAGGCACCAAAGAGGAGGGGCCAGATGAGCAAAGAGCACTGAATCTTAAGACTCCTGAGGAGGAAGTGAGTCCTGCAATGAGAGGCTACTATGAATCTAGTGTTTTGACCTACGAAGCTGCTGAGCCAGACCTGACACCAGCAGACTATGATGATGGTGGGCAGGTGGCGACATGGGCAGATGGTGAGAATCCTGCGGCCCGCCGTGTGCAGATTGACCGTCTGGACGTCAATGTGCAAATCGACGAGTCATACTGTGTGGATGTGGGTGAAGGCCTGAAGCGCTGGAAGTGCCGGATGTGTGAGAAGTCATACACATCAAAGTACAATTTGGTGACACACATCCTGGGTCACAGTGGGGTCAAGCCACATGAGTGCTTGCACTGTGGAAAACTGTTCAAGCAACCAAGCCACCTGCAGACACATCTGCTTACACACCAAGGCACAAGGCCACATAAGTGTACTGTGTGCAAGAAGGCCTTCACACAGACCAGCCACCTCAAGCGCCATATGCTGCAGCACAGTGACATCAAACCATACAGCTGCCGCTTCTGTGGACGTGGGTTCGCCTACCCCAGCGAGTTGCGCACACATGAGGCCAAGCACGAGAATGGGCGGTGTCATATTTGCACACAATGCACCATGGAATTTCCCACCTATGCCCACCTCAGGCGGCACCAGGTCAGTCACCAGGGGCCTGCCGCCTTTCAGTGTAGTGAGTGCCACAAGAGCTTTGCCTACCGGAGCCAGCTGCAGAACCACCTAATGAAGCACCAGAACACGCGGCCCCACATTTGCTCTGAGTGTGGCTTAGAGTTTGTGCAAGTTCACCACCTGAAGCAGCACCTGCTCACACACAAGGTACTAGCACAGCAGGCCCTCAAACACAAGGTACTTTTAAGCTCAGTTCCCTCCTGAAATTCTTCTGCAATCCTACTTGTTTGGAGGGTTTTTGACCTATGCTCTTCATCATTCATTTCTTTAGTAATACAGATATAACAAAACATACACAGTGAAATGTGTTGCTGGAGGAAAAGGTGAGATGATAGTGGAAGGTAGTAAGATAGCATTTATCACAGCATGTCTGTGAGACTCAGGTTGACAAAGATTTTTTCAGTTTAAGCCAAGCCCCCTAAGTCAGTCCCTGCCCTTTCACTTAGTCAGCAAATCCACTTCTCTAACTGCCATAGAGCCCTCTTTCATTTTACTCCCAGCACCAATAGGTAACTGACATTTTTCCTGTATCTACTTTGTGCTGTGAATATTTCTCATCATAACAGTAGTTCCCCTTTTTAATTCTTCACTTCACCTCAATTACTATATCACTTTATGACTACAGACTCTGTAAATAAAGTGGGTCAAATGCACTGTAAGCCAAAACACTCAACTTGCACTAGTTGAATAATTATTTAGTCAATCCACTTATCTCAAATTTATAATGCCACAGTGTAATTAGGTTATGTGACTGTCCTATTATACTTACAGTAAGGGGCTTATATCATTCACATGTTACTGGACATTAATTAAGCCTTCATGCAAGCTCACAAGAAATACATTTGATTAAAACACATATTATAGTAGACCTTCCTGTAAGACTAGCCACCCCACACCTAATCTAAGCAAAAAAATAAATAATAATCCACACGTTACAATTATATTAGTAGCCCAAAAGGAAACCCCTAGAACCAATTTTATATAGCGAGATCATGGGCATTGAGCTCTAATGCTATTAACATTTATAAAGACACTCAAATAAGTAGAGATAAATAGTGCAGATAGATATAATTCCTCTAAACATTTTCTTATAACCAAGATTATGAGATTGTTGAACCACACCTTCCATTGCCTGGGCACCACAAGTTCAATAACATTTGGTGGACATAAGCAGCATCTATGGAAACTGTATCCATTTCCAATATAATTCCATTACTATGTCCTTTTCCTACCCCATTTAACCTACACAATAAAGAAGAGTTGACAGTAAGTGTAGGAAGCTAATTCTTCTTAACAGGAAACAAAATCAAATTGTTTTTACTTACTTGGTTGTGTCTCTTTTAAAGGGGATGATAAAGATCAAATGTGACGTGTTCTCGTGAGTTTTGCATTATAAGCCAAAACACTCAACTTGCACTAGTTGTATAATTATTTAACTAGTCAATCCACTTACAGTTTCTCAAATTTATAATGCCACAGTGTAAGTAATT
>CM040459.1:18657654-18688013 GCA_022758105.1 Pangasianodon gigas | reverse complement strand
CCCCACCCCTTATCCAAAAAAAAAAAAAAAAAAAAAAAAAAAAATCCACACTTTACAAATATATTAGTAGCCCAAAAGGAAACCATCCCCATGGACCAATTTTATATACAGAGATCATATGCTATTAACATTTATAAAGACATTCAAATAAGTGGTGTGCAGATAGATATAATTCCTCTAAACATTTTCTTAAAACATCATTGAGATGAGATTGTTGAACCACACCTTCCATTGCTTGGGCACCACAAGTTCTATAACACTTGGTGGACATAAGCAGCATCTATTGAAACCATATCCATTTCCACTATAATTCCATTACTATGTCCCTTTCCCACCTCAGTTAAACTACACATTAAAGAAGAGTCGACAGTAAGCGTAGGAAGCTAATTCTATTAAACAAGAAACAAAAACAAATTGTTTTTACTTACTTGGTTGTGTCTCTTTTAAAGGGGATGAAAGAGTACAAATGTGACGTGTGTTCTCGTGAGTTCACCCTGTCAGCCAATCTGAAGCGGCACATGCTGATCCATACCAGTATGCGACCTTTCCAGTGCCACATCTGCTTTAAGACCTTCGTCCAGAAACAGACCCTCAAAACCCACATGATTGTCCACCTTCCCGTCAAACCCTTCAAATGCAAGGTTAGATAGGAACAACTTTGCAGGGTCTGAGTGTGTATAATTAATTGTAACTACTGAATCATTGTAATTTTTTATTTATTTTTTTTTAAACTTCAGGCCTAAACTGGAGTATAGACATGATACCTTCACTGAGACACAGCTGATTTGGGTGTCCTAGACTAGAGTCATAAATGTGCTGTTCACCAATTTTGCTTTATAGGTGTGTGGGAAGTCATTTAATAGAATGTACAACCTACTTGGCCACATGCACCTTCATGCTGGTAGCAAGCCCTTCAAGTGCCCCTACTGCAGCAGCAAGTTCAACCTAAAGGGAAATCTTAGCAGGCATATGAAGGTGAAGCATGGCATTCTAGATGTCTTGCCAGATGGGCAAGGTAAGAATGCATTTGTTTATAGCTTGCTTTGACCTGTGATTTAGGGCTGCCCTTCAAATGTTATTCTGCCCTCTCGACTGATCGTTAAAAAAGGTTTAACATTAAATTTTAACGTTCAATTTTAAACTTTAGATTTAGCACAAAATTGTCCACTGAACACCTAATTGTGAATGCAGCATGTACAACTGAATGACTTGTGTAAATTGAGGTTGAGGTCTCAATAACTGTCTTGTATATTCAGATAGCCACCCTGATATGGAGGGCCAGGAGGACTTTGAGGAAGACAGCTTTGACTACAGTGAAAGAGAAAATCTGGCTAGCAACAACACACAAGACCTGGCCAAACTTTCTGAGATGGGCTATTACAACTATACGAAGGCTACTGCTTACTACACCACAGCATAATGCACTGTGAGACACTCAACCTCACCAATGGCCTGTTTTTGTAAGCCTCAAGGTTTTAACATGGACTAATGATGAAATGGCTGCCTGGTGGTTGTGCACTGGTATTTTGATTAATCTGTAAGAGGAAATCATTTATATGCCTCCAAACCATTAGAGCTTGTTAGGTTCCATTTAAAAGCAAGTGTAATGCTATATTTAGGTGTCACACAGTGGGTAATAGGCTGAATATTCCTTGTGGATAATGATCTAACGCCATACTCCACTTCAGAAAGAATCTTTCAAAAATAACATTTCTGAGACTAATTCAAAATTGTCGTGCAGCAGTCTATACAGAGGCACTTAAGAGACAACCTTCAGCCCTCTGGAAATATCCCTGACATGTAATGTTAAACCATCAAAGCTTATACAAAAACATTAAAGATAATGTAGAATAATAAATTGGATTTAACATAAAATAATAAAGTGATGAACAAAATGGTTTAGGAACATCTTTACCATCATAAAAATGGTAGGGTCTGGTTAACTAGCTTGTTCACTTCTAGTAAATCATTTGTCACATGTAAACCCAAGTGGGATTTTAAGAGGAGGCTTGATTTGCATAGTCATGTCCAGCTAATTATTTAACAATAGCCAAACCTGTCAAAATAAACTAGAATTATCAATACTATTTTGTTCAGTATTAGCATTAGCTAAATTAGCTAGCCATTTTAGCATGCAGATTATGTGTCTAAAAGTTTCTAGGTACCGGTACCACATCATTCTTAAATATTGGATGTGATGAGTCCAAAGAAATGGGGCGTATTTATTGGCATTGCTAACTGATACACAATGCTCCCTGATTCAGATTTTTAGGGAATTTCTGATTTCTGAACATATGTGGTGTTGAAAAAAATTGTCTCAATTTACATAAACAGAATCAGGAGAAAGATGAGTTACTTAAAAACGTTTTCAGGGTAGGGGTGTGCGATATGACAAAAATATGTCACATCACGATTATGTCTACAATACACAATATGCATCACGATATGGGTTTGCTCACAAACTGCCAGCAATACAGTAGTGTTGCATTAAAAATTGTCATAATTTTTTTTTTTTTTTTTATTAATTTTTGTATTATTTCATTTTTTTGTTTTTATTTTAAAAATATTTAACACTCAAAGAGAAACCATTTAAAACTCTGTAGCACTCCCAAGTGGTGCAATAGAAGCGTGTTTACCCTGTCAGCCGGAGATTGTGAGTTCGAATCCTGATGACGCCACAGCCATCCTTGGCCGGGAGAGGAAAACTGGCCATGCTCAGAGAGGAAGGGGTGGGTGGCATTCTCTCTCTCCCCTATCAATCACAGTGACACTAGCCAAACAGTTTTAACAGATGTGGTCAGCTGGCTTCATGTGCCTCGGAGCACATGTGCCTTGGAGCAACTTTAATGAACTTAACATTTTACAATTTTAAAGACGAAGTACAAAATTTTACACGCATCAGCTGTATGCATCAGTTTGTAATTATTTAAAAATATATATTTTTAAAAAATTTATAAAAAAGATCACAATATCTCAGAAAAGTGTATTGTGGCATAATTTATCACAGTATGGATATTATATTGTCATTTCTCCCAGGGGACTTACTGCCATTGTAACTTATTTACTATAAAAACACATTGGTAATCTGTAGCTGAGTAGCAACCTGTCTTTCGTGTTAGGAGCTACTACCAAAAGCAGACAAGGCGCAAAATCTTGTTTGTTTGGCTTCTAACTGTGTGGTACAACTTGATTTATGATGTCTTAAATGAAGAACATAAAACTTTTGACAAGTCGGTTGACCATATGTGAGGAACACTTGACTGTAAACTGCCATCCAGGTCCCATTCCAGACACAGTTTAGTATCATACCTTTATGGCATATTTGAGCCATTTTTATTTTGTGCAATGTTATTTTCGTGGGACGCTCATCAACATACTTTTGATGTTCCATATTTGGAAAGCACTGTACTACTTTTAGTCTGGAATTATATATGGGGTGAAAAGATGGTAGCTAATGCCAGATTACATGGTTCTTACCACATTTGTTCATCTGACCATACAAGGGAACCTTAAGATGCCCAGGAAAAACATCAAACCATTATTCCTAAGGCTACCTTTGGTCTCTAGGGCTGAATGTGAAGATCATGCCCCAAAGAACTATTATAACTATATTAACTGTCCCTGTGCAACACCGTGTGCCATCCACCTTTCCCATATGAAGCTCTACAGTGATAAATTACAGTCTGCAGACGTGTGGCAGGACCATAGATGCAAGACAGAATGATTGTAAAGTTAAGCAGGAACAGAATAATTTTACAGAATAATTTTCTCATTCACACCCATTGAACAGCCACCTGGACAATGCTACATGTTAATACAGCACAAAATAGTCCAGAATGGACATTTCTACTGTTTTAAATGGTGTCCTTAAGGCTTGAGGTATCCTGTCATGCTAAGCAGGGCAAGTCTTGTTTAAGTTTTGTATAAGCTTTGATTTTGTTTGCACATCATTGTGAATATGCTGTTGATAAAGTTCTATGTTAAATGTTGTGCTCTGGACAACACTGTATATTAATAAATTTACCTTTAAAACTGCCATGTTTATAAATAGTACAAAAAGAGAAGACAAAACAAATTTATTAGAAGGTTTCCAAAATGGCCTTTCACCTTTGTTTCCAGGTTTAATACAGTATTACATACAGTACTTCATATTTCAAAACTAAAACCTTGCGGTTATAAGGACAGTTTGGAAATGGAGTGGACTGATGACACCTACAGTTTAGCTAACACTAGCCAACAGCACTGCTGCAGAAAAAAAACATAGGTTTCTTTTCAACTTTTCCCTTCAGCAATAATGGTTATGGTTACAATGACATTTAAGTTAAATGAGGTACAAAAAGGAAAAGATGTGCTTCAGTGTCCTCCTCCTTCATTTACCCAGAGCTTTGTCCAGGTTGGTCTTGATTGCATCTAGGAAGTCCGTGGTGTTGACATAGTGCTCATTAAGCTTGACACTGTAGTCAAAAAATTAACACAAGTTACATATAAGTAAAAAGAAAATACTGAGAAATAAGTTATTTTTACTGATTTCAGCCTATTGAGAGAACCTGCAGTAGTTACTACAGTTATGGCACAACAAATACAAGAAAAAAATCAACATGCTTAAATATCACTTAAAACTTTTTTTTTGCTAAATGTAACAGTAAACCAGTCTGTATTTTAAACTGAGAGCTGCCAAGTAGACATCTAGTAAATCTGCAACACGAATTAGTTTCCAAATTGGATAAATGTGTGTACCACGTGAAGTCTCATCATAAGCACATACTCCAAAATGCCTTGGTAAGAGTAATTAGTTGTTGTATGACTTTGCAGAAGGAAGCAACTCAGTTTGACGAATTTTTATGGACTATATATGGAAACAGATGAATTACTTTGAGAGCCCATGAATGCAGCCTGCCAGATCCTTGGTCATGACACCATTCTCCACGGTGTCCACACACACTCGTTCCAGAGTCTGAGAAAACCTGGGGATAGCAAGGCATTTAGAGAATTCACATTCAAATGTCAAAACTGCTTAAAGACGCTACCTGTGTAATAGGTGATACTGGGTCATGCTCAAAGTATGCATTGGGATTGCAATCCCACAGGACCCAACAAAAACAGTCATGGGTGCAGGCAGTCAGATATGAATCTCACGGGACAAAGAAAGGCATGTTCATTAACATACTGGGTACTAGCATGGGTGCTCGTGGGTGGTTTAAATTAAATTTTAATTTAAAACTAAGTTCATTAGAAAATGTCACAGCCAGGTGCAAACAGAGCTATAGGTGGGTGGGATTGGACAAACTTTGTTCAGATGTGGGTGGGATTGGTTGGAATTCCTTTGGGAGCAGATGGGAACGGGATTAAAAATAAAAAAAGGAGCACACCCCTAGCACATGCTGAAAGTAAACAAAACTAAGAGCTACTGCAATGGACTAAAACCTCTATGGGGTTTTAAAAATAGAACTCAGGAGTTTTTGTCAGTGAACAAAACTTTTCTGATATGTTAATAGTTGATGAAGCAAAATGTCAGCTGAATCAAGAGATATGATTCTGCCATCACAATGGATGACAACACCATCTTAATTTTGTACTTTACGTAGCCATAACTGACTCACAATTATGTATCGGTAGGCATTTAAAAAAAAAAAAAAAGAAGTAGAAGAAATCTGTATTCAATCATACAATTAAAAAGATGCTTCTGGAGAACAGTTTTTGAATAACCCATTGCCCTTTGCATGTTTTAATAACCTCCACATACTCCTCCGCACCAAAGATTCTCTGTAAATTCTCACTCATAGTTACTTCACCTCTTCAACTCTGTGGTTACAATTCTATGATCTTGGTATCTCTGATCATAAGGTTAAAATAAAATAACTGTTTAATTTGTCTATTCCTTCTCACTAACAGACATCCAACATACTGTAATATCAATTTCAGGAAAGGTTTAAAAAAAGAAAAAAATCATTAGCCTCCTTGCCTTGAACATGTTTGAGCAGTTTCCCATCCCTGAGACTACAACTCCTTCCCCAGAGGCCCTGGTTAGCCACTATAATAATATTCTCTCTACTACCCTAAATCAGCTCGCACCCCTCAGAATGTGTGCTGTGAATGGGGGCACTTGACCCGCGGACAAGATGGTAGCTTGAATCATTTCTTATCATTCCCATGTTCACTGAATTTCCCAACTAAACTTTTTTTTCCCCCATCTATCATATTACTTCACTGACAAGAAAATGCTCTCCTAATGCACAATCTGAATAATCTTGTGAAACCAGGGGCTCCTCAGAGGATTCGTTAACCATCATAATTGACGCAGGAATTAAGAAACTATGCTCATTTATCGAAACAAATCTCTGGAGGCCCACGGTTTGAAAAGTCAACACCATTCATGCTGAGCTTGCTGGACGTACCAGTGCCAAGTGCTCATCTTTGAGTGAGCAGATTGACAAAGCCAAAAATGTCATAGAAGAAAACTGTGCCACACTTTGAGTACAAGGCAAAGCTGGTCAAGCCTGAAGACAGGAATCATAGAGACAATCTACATATTCACAACTTGTCTTAAAGTATCAAAACACCAAATGCAAATGTTCTACATCTCTTCATCCCTGCCAGTGTGGATTTCTGCTCTTGCTGGGGAGAAAACTGAAATCCATGAGCGCTCACCACACCAGAATCTCTCAAAACTAACACCACTTGTAATGCCAGGCCTCAGACTCTCATCATCAAGCTGCTGTGCTTGTAGTCTTCGAGACCTTGCAAGAGGGCTTTCCCACATGGAGCTCTACCATGATAAACTGCAGTCTGCAGATGTGTGGCAGGACCATAGACGCATAGATAATTTTCTCATTCACACCCACTGAACAGCCACCTGGACAATGCTACATCATTTTCATACTCCAGAATGGACATTTCTACTGTTTTAAATGCCGTTAAGGCTTTGATAAACAGTCTTACTTATGTTTTGTATAAGCTTTGATTTTGTTTCACATCATTGTGAATATGCTGTTGATAAAAGTTCTATGTTAAATGTTGTGCTCTGTACAACACTGTATAATAATAAAATATACCTTTAAAACTGCATGTTTATAAAATAGCACAAAAGGAGAAGATAAAACAAATTTATTAGGTTTCCGAAATGGCTTTTCACCTTTGTTTCAAGGTTTAATACAGTACTGTAGTAATAAAAAACTAAAACCTATAAGGAGAGCTGGGAAATGGAATGGACTAATGACACCTTTAAGACCCTGCAAGAGGCTGGAAAGTTTGAGAATATGTAAGAGCTGACCCATGGAGCGGAGCACCGCAGCATGGAGACTCCACTGGAGGCTTAGGCTTTCATCAATATGTATTAAGTCCCTGTTAAGTCTGGTCTGGAACAGAAGGAGTGCTGCTAATATGGTGGGAGGATGGAACTATTGTTTACTTTTTAAATCTTATTGTTATTGTTTACTTGGCTAGTTTATACAGCATTTGCCATATAATTATAAAATAGGATATAGAACAAGTAGCAATATGTTGTGGAGGGATGGCACATCCAATACATGCAAAAAGTGCCTCCAGAGAGTATTCAGCTTCCAATAATTGCAAAAAAAATGAACAGCAATTTTCAGGTCATGCCGCTGATTTTCAATTGGATTCAAGTCTGGGTTTTGACTGTCATTCAAAAGCACAAACCTTCTTTTTTCAAGCCATTTCTTAGTAGTTTTAGTATAGTACTTTAGCTCATTGTCTTTTTGGAACATATATTTTTGCCCTAAATGCTGATGTCTGGCTGACTGGAACAGGTTCTCCTTAATAATGTGCTTACTCTGATGATCAATGTACAATAAACACAGTTACTGATGACAGTTAAGTGATTATCATCTGTCCTCTGTGCTGTAGAATTCAACATCCAAAAAATGACACCAGACTTCATTGTTCATATTAACCTAAATGACTGAGAATGGGAAAGTCTGTTATAATATTACTGGTATTACTCAGAACAATACCACTGTCTTAATCATTAAAATCCAATATACTTACCATTTTTAGTTATTTTACCCTTCACATCAAGACACTGATCAGTTGTCAAATTCAGCCTTACACTACCATATAGTTCCAAAATTTTAAATCAGTAAATTGTAATGCAATCTATGATTTGCCTGTGGTACCTATGTAGTTCAATACAAATACACTGTCACATTTAATGTCAGACTTGGAATGTACAGCTCCTGGGTTACTTTACTGGAATCAATGTGGTCCTTGGTCCAAAAAGTTTGCACCTCTGGCCTAGAGCATGATGCTAGCACCAAAGTGTTTGATCGTAGAAATGGTGTTACCTGGGTGTTGGGCTTTCTTCGGGCCACTCTCCCATAGAGGCCAGATCTAATATGAGCAGCTGATGATAATTTTGAGGTCTGTACAGGTTCTCCTATTTCAGCAAGTGAGCTTTGTAACCCCTTCAGGGTTGTGGGTGGACTGTTTGACACTTCTGACAATTGCCCTTCTTGCTTGAGCACTCAGTCTTGGTAGCATCTGGATTGTGCTATATTTTTTCCACTTTGCTATAATGGATTTCACAGTGTTCCTAAGGAGGTTCAAATCTTTGCCGATGTTTTAATAACCACCTCCATCTTTTTTCCTCCTAACTTCATCTCAATACTTTCTAGAGGCACTATGTTTGCCTGGTGTCTCTGCATCATGTCATCTGACATGAACTATGGGAACAGTTTTCCATGTGAGAGTCAGACAATTTTTTTTTTCCTTTTCTAGCTTTTCCCCTGTTCTTTGGATAGTTGTGTTTTTGAGGGTTATATGGCGACCAGGGTCAGTGGGTGTGCTCGATCTCCTTGGGTACATTCTTTTCTTATGATGGTATTGAGGCGGCTGCTGATGGTTTGTTACTTTATTTGCATTGGTGTTGATGAAAACAAAGTGACAGATTATGACACACAACATTACATGCAGTTAGCTGGAACATAAACAAGATAAATGGTCAAATCAAGCAAAATGCTTGCTTAGATTTTTTTATGCAGGCATCACGTTGATGGGTTATGGTCCAGGTGGTGCCCCGAAAACAATGTGGGCTTTATTAATAATTGGTTAGGGCAGGACGGTATCCATCCCACTTGGGAAGGTGCTGCTCTCATTTTTTGCAGCATAGCTCATAGTCTCAGAATAGGCCTAGTTAATCTGTGACAATCCAGAGCCAAGGCCAGGGAGCAGACAAGCAGGCTAAACCAACTGTCTGGTAGCTGCACTGAGTCGTCAGTCAGGTTCCACCATATTGAGACTGTGTCTGTTCCCCGAGCTAAACAAAAATTTAGAAACACTCAAAGTTTTAGTAACTTAACATCAAATTTGATCATAATGAAAGCACAGTCAGCACCTTTAATCTGAAGCTAGGACTGTTAAATTTTAGATCTCTTACAGTTAAAGCATAATTGTTAATGAAACTCTTACCGATCATAAGTTTAATGTACTGTGTTTAACAGAAATGTGGATTAAAACAAATGAGTGAGCAATAAATGAAGCTAGTCCTCCCAAATTCAGTTATATGCATCAAACTTGTGTAACTGGCAGAGGTGGTGTTGCAATGATATTTATCATATATGATATCAAATATCAATGATATTCTTGGCATCACACAAAATCCTGGACATGAATTTGTCACATTTGAAGTTCTTTATAGTAACATATGTAACCACAAAAAAGTCTACCCAGTTGATTCCACTAATTACATTTTACAGACCCCCAGGGCTGTAATTTGAATTTCTTTGTGAATTTGTGGCTTTCATCTCAAACCTGGTTGTTTCTGTAGACAAAGCATTAATTGCTGGAGATGTTAATATTCAATGTGATAACCTGCAAGACCTGCTGAGAACGATCAGAATGTTATAGGACCCATTCAAAGGTGGTCACAGTCTTGATTTAATTCTAACATTTGGATTAAATATAGAAAAAATAGCTTCAGATTGTGTAAGTGTGACTCTCTCAGATCATTACCTCATCTCATTTAAAATGTCTTAGTCAAAATATATGCATTATGCCACACTACCGCATCAAACATACATTCATGTCAGCTACTGCAAATAGTTTTACCAATAATCTCCCAAAGTTATCAACTTTGATTGAATCACCGTCTGACCCCACAAAACATGATCAGACGACTGAATACTTAGAGTCAATATTCCACTTCACTCTAGATAATGTAGGTCCACTTAAAAGAAAAATAATTAGAAAGAAAAAACTATCACCCTAGTATAATGTTCACACATGCACCTTAAAACAGACTATTCGAAAATTAGAAAGTAAATGGTGTCAAACTAAATTGGTAGTATTCCAAACTGCATGGGCTATAGAAAGGCTCTTAGTGCTGCTAGATCAACATATTTCTCCACCCTAACAGAAGATAAAAATAATCCTAGATAGTAGCAAAGTTAACTAGGAATAAGACCATCACAGAAGCATGCACACCATCAATATGTAGTAGCAATAACAAAATTGAAAATATCAGGCAAAAAATTCAGACTATTAATTTAAAGCCAGACAACTTGATAACGTGTAAAGGACATTAGAAACTGGATGCTTAGTAACTTCCTTCTACTTAATTCTGACAAGACAGAAGTACTTGTTCTAGGACCACAGGCAGATCAGAAGTAAGCTTTCTGATTACATAGCAACACTGGATGGTCTTTCAGTTACATCATGTGCAGCAGTAAAAGACCTTGGTGTGATCATTGACTCCAATATCTCATTTGAAGCTCATGTAGATACTACTACGATAGCCTTCTTTCATCTCAGAAATATTGCTAAGATAAGAAACAATGTCACTACATGATGCAGAAAAACTACTTCATGCTTTTGTTACCTCTAGGTTGGATTATTGTAATGCCTTTCTGTCTGGATGTTCCAGTAGGTGCATAAACAAGCTCCAGTTAGTCCAGAATGCAGCAGCCAGAGTCTTTACCAGAAGATATGACCCCATCGCCCCTCTCTTATCCACACTACACTGGCTCCCAGTAAAATTGCACATTGATTATAAAATACTACTATTGATCTTTAAAGCACTGAATGGTCTCATGCCACCGTACCTGAGCAAACCTCCGGTCTTTTATGATCTGCCACACCTACTTCAATCAAAAGGTGCAGGCTCCTTGTTATTACTGCAAATAATGAAGGCTACAGCAGGGGGCAGAGCTTTCCCTTGCATAGCTCGACAGTTATGGAACAGTTTTCCAATTAGTGTTTGGGACTCAGACACAGTCTCAGTGTTAAAAATCTAGGCTGAAAACATTTTAGTCAAATTTTTTGTTAATAACTTCTCTCTTAAATAACTTTTCTCACAAAGGCACAGATCTGTAGGGTTCATGGGCATAGAGTGTTGTGGTGAACTGGGATGTTTGGATACTGTCGCCCTCTCTGCTCTCACACGTTCACTCAGGTTTGCTGACGGTGGGGTGGCTGGCTGCTCCCAGGGCACCCTCATGTCTGTGTTACCTTCTGGTTCTCCCTTTTAGTTATGCTGTCATAACTACGCTTGCCAGAGTCCCTGCTTGCACCCTGCACATGACATACATTTCCTTAAACAATTACAGGACAATAGCATACCTAATAATCTGTATTCTCTCTCTTCCCACTTCCTCTTACGTTCCCCTCTCTCTAGCAACACATGTTACTCTTGAATTATCAGTGACTGCAAAATCCAATGTCACCCAGATGAGGATGGGCTTCCTGTTGTTTCTGGTTCCTCTCAAGGTTTCTTCCTCATGTCATCTCAGGGAGTTTTTCTTTGCCACTGTCGCCTCTGACTTGCTCATTAAGGTTAAATTTATAAATTTAAAATTTATAGCCAGAATTTATATATTACTGTAAATGCTTTTTGACAATGTCCATTGATAAAAGCACTACACAAATAAAATTGAATTGAATTTAGGAGTCTCATTTGAGGGTCTCATTTAGGAGTCTCATTTGAGGGTTTTTAATATGCCCCAGTTTTCCAACAAACATTACTATGTGGCTGCATCAGCCTCTGTTGATACTAAATTCAATTACTATTTTGGAAAAATCTGGCAGCGAGAATAGTAGAATTTCTACTATTCATGAATGCATGAACCCCTTAACAGTTTAATGTTTTACTCTGCCAGACATAAAAGCTATTCCAGACCAGACTACATATAAACATCTGCTGCACCATTTTCTAAGATACACAATGTGTAAATTCTGCCTTGTCCCCTATCAGACCATAGTCTTGTTTAAGCCCATTTTACACTCATAAGAACACCTGCTAGCTGGCACTTCAACACCACGCTGTTGAATAATAAAGATTTTTGCGCATACTATAAAATAAAAGATCAGATTATAAATGGATGTTAATGTTGCCTCGGTGACCCTAGGATTTTGAGGGATGCCATAAAAAGATGCATTAGAGACACTCATGTTTGCATCACACCTTAACAAACATAGGTAAGCAAGATCAATAAGCTGGAAATGACTCTCGCACATCTCAAGGAGAATTCCTATACAGAGGAAACAAAAAACAACAACAAAAAAAAAAAAAACCAAAAAAAAAAAAAAAGAGTAAATGTGACAAAAACTAATCTTAACTTTTCATTAAGACACAGAACTGAGTTTCTAATGCATAAAACTAGAAGAACATATTACCTTAATGGGGCACTACAATTAAAAAGCAATGAAAAATATTCAAATATCTTGGCCATTAATACACCTCTTGGTGTTCTGACTGATCCCCAGGATATAAATGCTGAATTTAAGTCCTTTTATTCCACCCGCTATAAAATCAGATCTCTATATTTGATAAAATTTTTTTCAAGATCTCAGTTTACTATGTTTATCTGATGAACAGTAAGAGCCCCCATTCCATTAGAGTTGAGAGAGATGTTAGACAATATGTAAAAGGGAAGTCCCCTGGATGGGATGGGACCCCAAGTACAAAAGATTTAGTGTAGGGATTTTTCTGGTGTGGATCATGAGGGGAGGGAGATTTGCTGGGATACTGTGTGGCCTAAACTGAACTGCTCCTTAAAAAAAACACTGAATTACCAATTAATACACTATAGATTTGTGCATAGAATATATCTTACACCCAGAAGGCATCACTTAATGAAACTCACATCATCTCCCAATTGTGACCTTTGCAAACAGGGTTTCTTAGGCTCTTTTAAAAAATAATAATAAATAAATAAATAAATAAATAAATAAATAAATAAATAAATAAATAAAAACATATGTACTGGGAATGCCCTGAAGTCAAAAGATTCTGGAAGCAGACGTCCTCCACCTGCGTGATATTCTTGAAGTCAGAATTACGTATTGCCCTAAATTATTAATTCATAATGATGATTCCACATTTGAACTCTCACTGCAGCAGAGGCATGTTGCGTTAGCTGGACTGCCATAAAATGCTGGCACTGAATTAGCAGTCACCACACTCGGGGGCTAGCCAGAAAACTCCTCTGGCTTGGTCCACTGCAGCCTTTCAGCTTAAAGCCTTATTATGATTTTTGTTAACATCATGCAGTCACAAATTTGATGGCAAAGTCTTCAAACATGAAGTGAGGGCATATTTTGGCAACAGTGTGAAGTATTCAGACTAAACTTTGTAGGCAAGAAAAGATTAATCATCCTCCTCCTCCTCCTCCTCATCAGGGAATAATGATTAGCTAAATATATTAATCTAGAGTTAAATTATTGAGGGCAATGGATAAGCCTGAACAGTGTAGCGGTTCCCTCCCAGACTTAAATTACGCTTATGAATCTAGGCCATTTAAGCCAGCATAGCAATATGGGAGAAACAAGAGGATAGAGGTAAATATATGTATTTTAAAGTAGAATTTTAAATGCTCGTGCCAAAACACAGTAATTTATTTTTTTGGAACAAGTACAAGCGGTTGTGTTTAATAAAAGGCATTTTGATATTTGACTCAAAATTAAATCAGAAAATCTGTGAGGTCCTAAAAGACTGCAGGGTGACTAAATTACAGATATGATATTTACCATTTTCCTATTGTTTTCCTGTTTTTAATTTTGTTCATTAAAAAAAAAAAAATGTTGCATCTTTTTTAATCTTTAACCTAAACCAATTACAATGTCTGCATTTTGGAAAATACCAATTCATATAGCCAAAATGAATGAGACAATAAAATGACAAAATTATATATAATCTTACTTGATCAAATCTGGGTTTCCATCAAGCTTGCCTCTATGCTCCAGTCCCCTGGTCCAGGCAAAGATGCTCGCAATAGGATTGGTGCTGGTTGGTCTTCCCTGAGGATAAATTAATACCAAAAATGAGTTGTGTAACGTGGCACCACGTCATAGATTGGTAGACCTCTAAAAGGGGTGGAACCATGTAATCAAGTGCCAGTCACTGAAACAGGAATGAACATGACTGATATCTCAAACTTAAACATGGAGCCTGCAATAGTGGTGTAATTTGTAAATATTGTAAGTAAACTATAAGTATAAAGATCTGTTTTATTGTTTGCATGAAATTTGTTGGTTAAGTTTAGCTAGATAGCTGTCACTTCCTTGTTTAGCTAGCAGCTTATCTGCTTCTTGGCACAAAATGGCAGAAACTGACATTTTAGAAAAGTCACTTGATGCTCATACTTATGAGAAGACCCTGAAAATTAAGCAAAAGGTCAGACCAAAGCCCAAGATTTTAATTCAAAAGTCAGGGAGCAAAAAGATCCTTTTAGCTTCCATGTTGCACAGACTGTTTATTTAAAAAAAAAAAAAAAGAGGGGGGGAATAAAGGAAGAGAATCTGAATTTAAAAATATATATACAGTACATTCAAATAAGAAAATCATTCCTGATCACTGCTGCTGCCAATACTAGATGCAACTATCTAAAACCCATTCAAGAATCCAAGGCCAGTGAATGAAATCTTAATGTAGGAACTCTCATTTAACTCTTAGGTTCCTTTATGGCTTAAATTAATTCTCAACCGGCTTGCTTGCTTATTTATTTATTTGTTTGTTTGTTAACTTAACACTATCCAAGAACAAGGACAAAACTCAGTAGATATTTAATACTGATAATCATTTACATTAATAGTTTAATAATCTAATTAAATATTCAATCAATATCAAATAAGATTAATAAATATTCTAAAATGCATGTCCTGCAACAATACTAAAATACCATTATAAAATCAAAAGCAATGGCCTAGGTTGATGATACCCAGGAAAAAAAAAAAACAATACCAATTAGTGGACAGTAAAAAAGGTTTAAGTCAGTAATGTAGCAGAGGAAGTATGCTGGACTAACCTTCTGATGCTCACGGTAATGCCTAGTTACTGTGCCATGGGCAGCTTCAGCCTCAATGGTCTTTCCATCAGGACACACAAGAACAGAGGTCATCAAGCCCAAGGAGCCAAAACCTGGGGACAACACTTTACTTTAAACAGGCACTGGTGCGAGTAAGGCAATATGCTAAAAAACACCATTAAACACATGAAAATGGCATTTTACAGCTGATTTTGAAACTTAACCACGACAAAAACTAAAATGCACAATTCTACAACTGATTTTGAGGCTCATTTTTGCTCCTCCTTCACCATCCTCCTCAGTGCATGGGGGTACAGTGTGCCAGTGTGCTCCTGGGTCCCATCCCTGGCAAATTTCCAGCCAGTTCATACATGTGAAACTTTTGGTTATGGCTTCATCTATGCTTAATGGTATTTTTATTGCTCATACATTTTTATATCAATTACCTGATATGTCAAGGTCAATGACCAGTGAATACTTTGTGTTGCTCTATGGTTTATCCCATTATGGATTTTGCACATAGGGGAAATTAATATTTGTACACGAGGAATGGAGGACATGGTTAAAGGCAACAACAGAGCTCCTGGGGACTAACAACAAATTTTTTTTTTGAGAATTAAAATGCGTTAGCATTTATTTAAAATACTCCTCAGGGGTGTCAATAGTCTTGGCACACATTTTTGAAAGAAAATATTATTATTTAAAAAGTTGTTCTAATGAAAATGGCTTCATTTTTAGAACAAAGAAATAGTTTTAAAAGATGAAGGAGCTTTGTATCCTGTTTCTCTGTAAACTTTGTATATCATAAAACTTACCTTGAGCCAAAATATCAGACTGGACATCTCCATCATAGTTCTTGCAAGCCCAAACAAAAGCACCAGAGGACTTCAACACTTGTGCCACCATGTCATCAATAAGCCTGTGCTCATACCAGATCTTCAGCTTGTCAAACACAGGCTTGTATTTCCTGTTGACATGTTAATAAATAGCTGAGTACACTGATTCTTGCAAATGACCCATGCTTCTACTTTAACAACTTGTTCTATTCCTTCTAACTGTCAGTGGTGGTAAATATCACCTGGATATCTGCGTTTTTGAGATATATGCAGTTGGCACAGTCAATTCTGAAGGCCAAAGACATAAGTACACTGCCCAATTTGGACGACTGACTTCTGTGCTCCCACCAAAGATCAGACCACCTGTGACATGTCCACCCTGCTTACACACATTATTACACACGTTCTCACTGAACTCTCAACAAAGTGCCCCAACACTAACACAGGCCATACAATTTATTGGCATCAAGCTAGATTATTTAAGCATGCTAGCCACCCCAACATGTGGACGACATAATCGTGCTTGCCAATCAAATTCCGGCAGGTCACTATGCATGGTATCAGCTCCTACTGCAACATTAGTTCCTTGTAATTAAGGAATTTTCACAAGACAAAGAGACATGTTCTCATCTCGGCAAGAAGTGCACAAGCGCTAACTTGCTGGAAACCCAAGGCCTTTCTCACAAAAGCTGTCTGCCTGGGAGTGGGGAACCATTAAAGGGCTGAATTCGGAAAATGTTGCGACAGTCAAATACATCTATCCCTAAGGTGTCAGATGGCGTTCTCCACCTTGCCTGAAAGCTACTAATTACTACTAATAAAGCTACTAATTTAATTGACTGCATTCTATAAACAGTTCTGGACTATTTTGGCACCACTATTTAACAGATTAGTATCCAAAATTAAACAAAATATGACACTACCAACAGAAATGAATACCGCCAGTACATCACTTCACCTAAAACCCAACAAAGACTTTATCCTCTAGTTACTGTCCTTTATGACTAATCAATATAGACAAAAATAATAACCAAGACCCTAGCTAATAGAATTGAAACAGTTATTCCTTCAATACTCAGCCCAGATCAAACTGGATTCATTAAAAACAGACAGTCGGCTATCAACGTGCATAGACACCTCAACCTGATACATTACACATCACATAAGAATCTACAGTAGAATCAACAATAGTAACACGTGACGCAGAGATATCCTTTGACAAAGTTAACTGGAAATTTCTACTTACCACACTTCATAAATTAGGTTTCAGTGAATCATAATTCTCTACACATCACCAAAGGCCACAGTTATTACTAATGGACTAATATCACTAGACAAGGATGCCCACTCTCTCTGTCCCTATTTAGCATTTTATAGAACCGTTAGCGGCAGCAATAAGACAAAATGTAAACATTAATGGGACCCAGACAGCAAACAAACATAGAACACAAAATCACTTTATATACTGACATATATACTCTTCTTGCAAAAACCTATAGATTCAATACAAGAAACTATCCACATAATCTAATATTCCAAACTTTCACATTACTCAATTAACAGAACCAAATCCACTACGCTCCCCCTCAACATGAAACTCCCTGAAACTACAGTACAATCTCTACCTATCCCTATAAGCACTGACTACATCACTTATCTTGGTGTCAAATTCTCCGCCAAGCTATCAGACCTGCATAAACTCAATTTTAACCCATTATTGAACACTATAAATAATGATCTCCAATGCTGGATAAACCTTCCCTTCTCTCTCATTGACAGAATAGCAGAATAGTTGATCTGGGATCAACATCCCAAAGGAAAACACAATAATTCTTCTTACAGCGCTAACCATCGCCAACAAAACCAAACAATAACATTAATATCACACATTGCAAAAACCTAATAATTGACTACATAACAATGGAAAAACTCTCTGCCTCAATTAAAAAAAAAAACTACCAAATTTAACTCTATTTGGACAGCACTCATCACCTACATACACCAGGGAATCATCTCACAATAGCCACAAACACAGTCCCTACAGACAAACCACATAATCGAAGCCATACTACACATCTCAAGGATAATGCTCACAAGCACACACAACTAAATTACACATACATGCGACATTCACAGAAACATGGTGTTATACATATTAATTAACTCAACTGACATTCCAACTACTACTCTTACACAGAATGGTGCAAAAAACAAAACACTGAGTGAGTCAGAGTTCTGTGGGTGGAAATGCCTTGTTGATAATAGGTCAGAGGAAAATGGCCAGATTGGTTCATGCAGCTAGGAAGGATATAGTAACTCAAGTAATCATTCTTTATAAACTTGGTGAGCAGAAAAGCATCTCGGCATGCACAAAACATTGAACCTTGAGATGGATGGGCTACAACAGCAGAAGACCACATCGGGTGCCACTCCTGTCAGCCAAAAACAGGAATCTGAGGCTATCATGGACAAAGGTTCATCAAAGCTGGACAGATGAAGATTAAACTGTCCAGTTTTGATGAGTCTGTGCCCATGATAGCCTCAGATTCTTGTTCTTGGCTGACAGGAGTGGAACCTGATGTGGCCTTCTGCTTTAATACATGATAATATATATTAAATGTAAAATGGGCTATTTAATTTTGGAGTATGGTAATACATCATTTTTTCTTACATAATATTCTTGCATGATTTAGTTATTTTGGAGTATGAAAACTAAACCCATACACATGTGTGTAAATATTCACGTATAGTCCCCTCCAAAAGTATTGAAACAGCATGGCCCAATCTTTTGTTTTTGCTGTACACTGAAGACATTTGGGTTTGAGATCAAAAGATGAATGAGAAGATAGACAGATTAGAATTTCAGCTTTCATTTCCTAATATTTACATTTAGATGTGTTAAACAACTTTGGTGGCAGACCACCCAATTTTTAGGTGAGCAAATGTATAGGAACAGATAGTTGTAAAAGTAAATAACACTTAATATTTGATTGCATATCCCTTGCTTGCAACAACTGCATCAAGCTAGTGACCCATTGACATCAAACTGTTGTATTCTTCTTTTCTGAAGCTTTTCCAGGCTTATACCACAGCTTCTTTCAGTTGTTGTTTGTTTTGGGGGGTTTCTCCCTTCAGTCTCCTCTTTAGGAGGTGAAATTCATGCTCATTTGGGTCTGGTGATTGACTTGGCCATTCTAAAACCTTCTACTTTTACCCCTGATGAAGTCCTTTGTTCTGTTGGCAATGTGTTTTAGGTGATTGTCTTGCTGCATGATGAACTTCCTCCCAATTAAATTGGATGCATTTCTCTGTAATTTGGCAGACAGTGAATTTGCATCTTGTGGTATGGCCTCTATTTCTACTCTCAAAGCCTTCTTGGAACAGTGGATTGTGATACTTTCACCCCTGCCCTGTGAAGGTTGTGAGTGATATCACTGACTGTAGATCATGGGTTTTTCTTCATAGCCCTCACAATGTTTAACAACTGCTGCTGTTTTCCATGGCCGACCTGTTAGATTACTGGTTGTTAGTATACCAATGGTTTATTTCTTTTCCACGACATTCCAAATTGTTGTATTGGCTATGCACTGATTGATTTTTCCTTTTTTCTCAACTTCAAAATGGCTTGCTTTTCTCCCATAGACAGTTCTCTGGTCTTCAGGTGGATTTATCCTTTTCAACAACAAGTGGAGTATTCACAAGCAAAACTCAGGGCTCAAACCAAGAGTAGCCATCTGATTCACACCTGATCTTATGTATCCGAACCACTTATTTACTATAGAAGCTGCTCCTTTTCGGGGGATTAATTCTTCTTCCTAGTGTAGGGTTGGAATGTGCTTGTTCTCATTCTATATGTGAGATGCCCAAGTTGCAACGCACAAACACATCATCAACTATATCGTCAATATCACAAGATGAAAAATTCTTATCATAGGGAACTGTACCGGTGTATCATGGACGATACAATATGGCATAGCCCTAGTAGCTATTCAGAGCTATTAATTGTTTAATCAGTCAATTTAACAGGGTACACCTGGGCAACAAGGAACAACTATCTATCACGTGTTCCGATATTTTTGATCACTTGGAAAATGTGTGGGTTCAAACAAAAGTGGCCATGTTCTAAGAGGTTTAACATATCTAGATGTAAATGTCAGGAAATGAAAGCTGAATCTAATCTATTCTCCTTTATCTTTTAATCTCAAACCCAAATGTCTTTCGTGTATACCAGAAACAAAAGAATTGGCCTTGCTGTTCCCATATTTTTGGAGGGGAATGTATATTACATACATTATACTTATATATATGTATATGTATATATATATATATATATATATATGTAAATGATGCTCCAGTTCTAGTTGCAATTCCACCCCAGCACAGATAGCAGTAATAGTAACAGTGGAAACTCTTCTCAGAGAGGTTCCATGCCAGAGGTAGGTCTCACAGATGAGTTCTGCACTCAGACCCTTTTTGTCCCACAGGTCAAATCGACTCACTGTTAAGTGTGGTTCTGTCCGGCAAAGCTGAGCAGTCCACTAGGTCAAGATGCAGTGGCCCATGATTGGCCTCCCTAATTCTCTGTCAGCTAGGATTTTCTTGTTAGCAATGTTGGTACTGCTGGACTCTAAGAGGAGCATCTCCTTCTCATGGGCACTACTTAGAAGCATACCAGTCCAGAAAGACTGTGCTGCTGCTACCTAGACATTATCATGCACCTTCAACAGGTTCTACAAGGTTAACATTGCCCCTCCCAGTGAGGCGAGTGTGGTGGTTTTCTATAAACACTTTTCCAATCAGACCCAGTTCCTTATGACATTGTGGCATATGTTATCCAGGTGATAGTCACCACCCTTGGCAGTTAGAAGGGGTGAAATAAAGCAGTAGTGTTGGATATGTACACTGTATGGCCAAAAGTTTGTAAACACATGACGATCACACCCTTCCCCAAACTATTGCCACAAAGCTGGAAGCACACAATTGTATAGGATGTCTTTTTATACCAAAGGATTAAGATTTCCCTTCACCGGAAATAAGAGGCCTATCCCAAACCCGTTCCAGCATGACAATACCGCTGTGCACAAAGCGTGCAACCATAAAGACATGGTTTGCCAAGGTTGGAGTGGCCTGCACAGGCCCTTAGTTCAACCTCACTGAACACCTTTGAGATGAATTAGAATGACAACTGTACAACAGGCTTCCTTGCCTGGCATCAGTGCCTGACCTCATTATTGCTCTTGTGCCTGAATAGGCAAATCCCAAACCCACGTTCTATAGACAATCCAGTGGAAAGCCTTCTCAGAAGAGTGGAGGTTATAACAGCAGCAAAGGGGAGACTAAATCTGAAATGGGATGTTCAAAAAGCACATATGGGTGTGATGGTCAGGTGTCCACAATCTGTTGGCCACATAGTGTAACTGTGGTTCTCTGAACACTAGATAATTGCCAGGGGTCCTTGTCATTTAGCAGCAGTACAGATCTTGCAGGAAATTAGCAAGAAGGTTCCAGGGAAAGATGGCTGTATGACTACTGTATTTATATTAAATACCACATTAGACAGTTTCTTGTATATTTCGATGGTCAGAAAGTGTGTGCACAAGAAAGTATCCAGGTGATATTCACCTGCCCTGGTACGTTCAAAGAATTAGTTATATACATAACTAGTAATTTCAACACATTATTGCACAATTATGTACAACACACGTGAACAGTTTAGTACAGAATCACTTCAAAATCAACTTGAAATACACTATGCGGCCAAAAGTATGTGGACACCTGACAATCACACTCGTATGTGGGTCCTCCCCAAGCTGTTGCCACAAAGTTGGAAGGATAAAACTACCCAGAATGTCTTTGTATGCTGAAGCATTAAGATTTCCCTACAATAGAATTAATAGGCCTAGCCCAAACCTGGTCCAGCATGACAATGCGCATGTGCACAAAGTGAGGTCTGTAAAGACATGGTTTGCTATGGCTGGTGCTAGCATCCAACCTCACTAATGCTGTTGTGGCTGAATAAGCACAAATCCCCACAGCCATGCTTCAAAGCCTAGTGGAAAGCCTTCCCAGAAGAGTAGACATTTATAGCAGCAAATTCCATATTAATGCCCATGGTTTTGGAATGGGATGTTCAAGAAGCAAATATGAGTGTGATAGGTGTGCATATATTTTTGGCCATATAGTGTAGTTCTTTCATTTTCTAAACTGTGCATTATACATCTATGTTCACCAACATAACTCACTTCTCGAAGATGTCCTGGAAGATGTCCTTGAAGCGCCCATCATACGCTTTCAAGATGGTATTCTTGGTGCTCATGTATAGAGGCCATTTTTTCTGGATAGCATACTGGAAGCAGCTGTGAGCAAACCCAGTGATGGACTTGTGGAGAGAGGGATAACTTGGATAAGTGTCTTCACCAAATGCAAATGGAGATTCATATTGTTGATCTAGAGTTTCTTTTCATTTTGTAATAAAAAATGTCCTATTCTACAACACATTCTGTCTTTGGAGAAACACACACAAAAAACCTTCATTCTAGCTTTCAGTGTGCGGGTACTGCCATATGCTGATGCTCAAATTTGTGTCTATTACAACTTCCACATATCACCACTAAATAAAATATTTTTCCTGGTTCTGATATCTTTGATTAGTGCCTCTACTTCTCAGGCATTGAACTGTTTGCTTTTTGATAGTTTGTCAGAGTTTTTCCTGATTGCTGTATTTGACTTAACACAGAGCTGCTCTGATCAATCTTCATTTGGTGTGGTATGTGTGCTGGTTAGAATTTCTGTTTGCAACATGATGACATTTGGTGCAATCTTGCATGAACTAGACTAAAACAATTTTTAGAGCCAGGCGCTGCAGTGACTGCACAGACTCGGTGTTAGTGGGCAACCGCCATGTTTGTTTCTTTTTCTATTTCAAGACCTTCAATTCCATTATCTCTAAGGCCTGTAGCTTTTATTCAGTGTGTGATAATGTGTGGTGATAATGTGTGGTTATAATGTCCTGCAGTCTATAAAATACATCATAGCCTTCACTATTAATGTTAATCACTTTTATGTTATGTTTTTATCGAGATAAAATGGATGAATACTCAACGGTATTGAGAATTAAAGAATGGGAATTTCCTCACACAGAAGACACAGCACATACCATATTAAGGAGTGTTGTGCTTAAATATTAGAAAGGGGCTGGGCTACATAAGTTGAGAGATTCACAGAAATATAAATAAAAGAATCTGAAAAGATTTTAAACTGTGTGTTCCTATTTCTCCTTCAGAAACCAATGGCCTAGCATTCTCTAGAATTCTGATCTAAAGAGCTGATCTTAATCATTTTCTTTTCAATGCACAATCAGTAAATAATTAGTTAATTTAATAAAAATTAATACAATTTAACAATTAATGATATATCCCCTGACCTCATCAGTATTGTACATGCCCATTCCACAGCCACCCCCAGGGAAATCGAACACTTCCCACTCCTGGCCTTTGCTTCCATCAGCTGGAATAAAGCTGATCATAAATTTGCCTGGTGTATTCACAACAAAGTCTGTGGCTCTGTACTGTAAACAGGACATATAATTACATAATTACATACAAGGTTAAAGAAAGACATCTGTTGTAATATACTGCCAAAAAAATAAGCATGTCCAAGAATAGAAGACCTGGTCACCAAAGGCATGTCTGCCAATTGTGATGGGCTGTGTCCAACCAGGAACAAGTCTGGGAATGTTCTTGCAGATGATGGGTTCACGAAAAACTGTGCCACCCAAGATGTTTCTGATGGTTCCATTGGGACTTTTCCACATTTTCTTCAACTTGAATTCTGAGTGTGAGTACGTATCTTCAGTCTGGTTAATTGATTAATCATGGTAATCAAAGCTATAACTGGAAAGCTAAAATACTAAACACAAAATCAATAACTTTACCTTCGACCCTGGCCTCGTCGGGAGTGATGGTCGCACACTTGACAGCAACATTGTACTTCTTAGTTGCTAAGGCAGAGTCAATGGTGACCTGGTCATCAGTCTGGTCACGGTAGGGGAGGCCCAGGTCAAAGTACTTCAGCTCCACATCAACATTGGACAGGATGAGCTGAGGAGACCAGATGTATGTGTGCAGGAGACACAAGAACAACATACATGCATATGCAAACACAGTGGCCAAATGTTGTCAACCCTCTACATCTATTTGAATTAATTACATCAACCATTACAAGTAAGCACAAGCAATGCCAATAAAATTGTGCTATGTTTATCTCAACATTTGACCTTAATATAGTGCAAACATAAATGCTATTTAAAAGTTTAAACCAAAACAAAGGAAAAATACAGCCTTCTTGACCTGATAAATGCCTCCTACAGCCTGCGCTACTCCCAAACACTGTGCTTAGATTTAAAAAAACACCAAGATAAACAGGTAGCACTTCGCTGACGACTGAGCTCATAGCAAAAATTTGAATTATCACTTCAGAGATATGGAATTGGTACAGGTTTGAAGAATCAGATGAACAAGTTTATGTAAAATATACTGCTGCATTACATCCAAGCGGTAATTCACCAGTGGAATTACATCATTTTCAACCTCGGCACGTTCGACAGACAAAGTGGAAAAATTGACGCTCCCATGTTCATATTTTGTTAGCAACAAGCTATGCAGCTAACTCAGATGAGCGATGTATATCTTCTTTCTCAAACAGCGAACTGTATAGTCTAATCTAAAGCTAATACTTGTATATACAGTATAACTCATTTAAAGGTACGAAGTTTTGCTTTGTTTATTTCTGATGTTGTGCACAACCATGTTGATTTGACGTTACTCTGTAATTGGACAAAGAACTCAGATTTGAGAATACCCCAAGTTGACATTTCATGCCACAAAAGGCATGGCCCCCATTTACTCTGTTGAGGAAGAAGGGTTTAAGTTGTGCAAAAACAGTAACAGTGCCATCTTTAGCAAATAGTGCAAACCATATTTTTTTAAAATATCCTTTCTTTAAATATTCTTTATTTAAAGAATATTTTATTTAACCATTTGCTATAGATGCTATTGCAAATCTACATTTTCCAAGTCCACCCTAATAAAAATAGAAATAGTAATCATGAATCATTCATAAAGTTGAAAAAGAAAAAAAAAAAAAGAGGGGAAAAAAAAAATCAATTTTTTTTCTGCAATATCACCCAGCCCTAGCTGCACATTTCCTCTTCAACAGCAATATTAGGTTTTGCAAACATACATGTATAGAATATAGCATTGTCTGAGAGCTCAACATTTCACTTCATACATTGAAACCTATGAAAATGCAAGCAATGTAATTTTGCATTCTCTGCAATTCTTCTCTACTGTCTTCTAAGGTAAAATTACTACAATTATCTGCATTTTATCTCTGTAATAACATAACTGTTCTGTTTTACTGTCTTACACTGCATCCTTAGAGCCAGCTGATAGAATACAAGTTAACAAACCCTGTTCACCATCTGCTAGTTCCCAAGAATGGTCAGCAGTTGGAGTCATCCCAGTCCCAGCTCTATATCCCAGAGCTTTAATCCTTCGGCCCTTAAATAATCACTCTTTGCAGACTGCATATTTAACATTTTCCCTTTTCAGCTTAAACCTTTCCCTTTTAATTTTACTTCTCTTTCATTGCACCATTTCACTCTAAGTGCCTCTGTGTCGCTCTTTTCCTCTCTCGTTATGTTTTCTTTTGCACACACTCTCACTCATGTCACAGATATAAAAATAGAACAGTCCCTCCCTGCAGTCAGTTTCCCTTCCCCCTTCTCAGGCTCCCACTTTTTTCACCTTTTCTTTGATGAATTCCCAGATTATCCTAGTCATCTCATCTCCATCCATCTCCACCACTGGCTGGGCCACCTTGATGCGCTTGTCAGCATCTGTTAGAAAACAAATTAATATCTGTACTTACACAAACAAAGCTAATATTACATTCATTATGTTTGGGCCGTCCAAACATCAAGCCAGTAAAGGAATTATGCATATGGTGGCTCATCCAACCATTCCAATTCACCATAGCAATGACTGGCAGATGAAAGTTTATTCACAGCCCTTATGGTAGGCAGGCCGAATACAAAGTGTTTTATTAAACAAGTTGTTGTTCTTAGTCCAGGAAATGTCTAGAGGCAATTTGTTGATTCTTAGTTTGTCATATGTCTGAGGTAGTTGTTCAATAACTACCTTCCCGTTTACCATACAGAAATGTTACTTACACTATATGGCCAAAAGTGTGTGGACACCTGATCATCACACCCATATGTGCTTGTTAAACATCCCATTCCAAAACCATGGGCATGAATATGGAGCTGGTCCACTCTTTGCAGCTGTAGCAGACCTCCATGCTTCCGGGAAGGCTTTCCAATAGTTTTTGGAGCATGGCTGTGGAGATTTTTGCCCATTCAGCCACAAGAGCATTAGTGAAGTCAAGCACTGATATGGGGCAAGAAGGACTGGCAATGCAGTCTGCTTTCCAGTTCACTCCAAAGCTGTTCAGTGGGGTTGAGGTCAGGGATCTGTGCAGGCCACTCAAGTTCTTCCACACCAACCTTGGCAAACCATGTGCCTCGCTTTGTGCACAAGGGCATTGTCACGCTGGAATAGGTTTGGACCTCTTAGTGCCAGTGAAGGTAAATCATAATTCTACAGCATACAGAGACACTGTAGACAATTGTGTTCCTCCAACTTTGGGGCAACAGTTTGGGGAAGGTCCACATATGGGCCAGAGGGTCAGATGTCCACATACTTTTGGCCATATAGTGTACCTGGTCACGTTCGAGAACTCAAGGGCCATTTTCAATTTTGCCACAGGTCTGTCCACGGTCCTTCTGTCCATCCAATATTTTCATTAACACAGTACCTCAATAACAAGTGGTTGAATATTTGTAGGATTTATATGGAATTATCATCATAACCAGCAGATGAACTGATTAGACTTTGGAACAGGATCAAGGTCAAGGTCACATTAAATATCTGAAATAGTTGTTCTTCAAAGCTTCCTTACTATTTGAAGAATATTTTGTATGGCATACATATTAGCAACAAGAAAGAATAGACTTCTTGGTGGTGGAGTCATCCCTGTTGCTGAGTTCTACCTGTTGATTCTTAGATGAGATGCGTGATGTGGAATAGTTACCTGTGCAGAACCCCTGACATTTTCACAAATGATTCCTAGACTTTACTGCATTGCATTTCATGAAGATTTCTAGAAATCATTTTGAACAATTTAATCTGGTCAGATCAACCAGTAGCCTAAATAATTTTGCTATGAAAGCAAACTGAGGAACTTGCGTGGGCTTGGCCCCTTAATTTCAGTGAAGGTAGATTGTATACAATTATACAATTCTGTGCTCCCAACTTTCTGGAAACAGTTTGGGAAGGCCCGTATATGGGTGTGATGGTCAGATGTCCACAAACCTTTGGCCATATAGTGTATATTAACAAGCTAATATATGGGCTAGTTAAGAAGCCTTTCTTAGATGTGGTGGTCCCAAATGTGGTACTCTGAAACTAATGAGGAAGCGATGTGATGTCAAGGTCTTTGCATCAAAAGAAAGCAAACTTAGTCATCTGATGGAACAAGGTCATTACTAGTTTGCAATGGACCAGAAGAGTCACCTGGTGGGAGTGTTTGTTAACATTTGAAGCTGCATTCAAGGAATTCATATTTCTGCTTAATTTTTTGAATAGATAGAACTAATAGATTTTTTGTTTTTTCTGCATGCAATCTCAATTACCCAGATCACAACACAGTGAAACGGAGTTGAGCTGCAAGCCAGTACATTAGGGACTTGAGTGCCACTCTGTCTAAGTAGGGGTCTAAAGCAGTATTAGCCAATGTTTTATGCAGTGTGTTGCCTTTAAATAGACATGTTCTGAAATAGGAAGCCAATTAAGCCTGTTCTGTAGCAACACCTTAGCAACCACCTGGAATACCAAAGCAACTCCCTAGCAACACCAACTGGGTTAGCATAGCAACCACCTAGCGACACCCTAGCAACCAACTGGGTTAGCATAGCAACCACCTTGCATAGCATAGCATAGCATAGGATAGCAACCACCTACCAACACTCTAGAAGCCACCTGGAATACCATCGCTACCACCTCGTAATACCCTAGCAACCAGGAATACTATAGCAACAACCTAGCAACAGCATAACAACTGCCTGGAATGTCAACATTAATGCTTTAACCTTTGAACATGTTTCAGTGTTTAACATTTTAATCTTTATACATTACAAACGTTTGGCCTTAAATGTTAAACATTTTAAAATCATTGACAACAATATTGTAATAATTTTGTAGTGCTGTTTAACACTCTTAGTGTGTTTAGTAGGTTCTGACAGCCAACATCATCAGCATACATGAACTTTAACCTTCTAGGTATAGTTGCTGGTCGGCCTACTGCTTTTGAAGTGAGTGATTAATTTAACTGATGGCCAAGACTTCCCAAAATACAACTGCCATGTTCGGTGTTACATTCCATTCATATTTCAATTACTAATGTGGCTCTCATTCACATACAACCTGGACATGTTTCGGATATAACCCTGCAAGTTTGAACTTCAGGATGACTCAGATTCTGAAGTAACTGTAACACTGTTATTGTACAGCTGTGCTAGCCAGCAAGCTATTTGCCATTACTTGGCTGGCATTTGTCAAAGTTAATTTTATTCAACAGTGCTCAGCCACCACTACACTAATACTCCCTTAGATGTGAATGTGTACGAATGTGTGTGCATGGTAGGGGTATAAACGAATACAAATACATGATTCTGATTGAACAGATAATGCATCCTAAAAGAATATAGATGAACAGCATGCAATGTTTTTAGTTTATTTTTGAGCTTTTAAGGACAGCTCACTGAAGCTTATGGGGAGGGTTGCCAGATTCCAGCAAAACTCCCACCCTAACTTCATCTAAAAAAAAAAATCACACAAAAAGACTTAAATCTAGCCAAAGAATTTTCAGACACAAAAAATGTGTCTACCTTGTTCTGTTTTTCCAGTCTTTCGAGGAAAACAAGTTACCTGTGGTGCATAATTCTTATTTGGAGTATCTGCAATACGCTATTATACACTGAACCTGGCATCCCTGTTTGTGGGATATAGAAGTCCATTAAAATGTTACAATACACTATTTGGCACTATTTGGTTTTAGCACAGCAAATGAGCCCCAGGTTTATAGTAAATTCTGATAGCATGTCCATTGAATTTTTCTGATATTTCTGGGATATAGCAAACCCAAAAACTAAAGAAAATCAGTTAAAATATTAGATGGCTATTGTTGACCAAGTCCAGCTGCACTTTTAATCTGAATACAAAAATATACAAATATTTTGAGCACTTAACAGATGCAGATAATGGCACTGCAGATAATGGCATTGCGTTACACCCCTAGTGCATGGTACCCCTGTAATGAACTGGCATCCCATTCAGGGTACATCCCCAGTTTTCCCGGGATAGTCTCTGAAACAACCACGACCCTGGCCAGGAAAAAGCACTTACTGAAAGTGAGTGTAGGTACTCAGCCAACAATGACCAGAAATGTTTCCTAATAACAAGCATCTTTTGGGGACAGGTAAAATAACATTTGATCACCTAGGTAAACTTGGGATGATTGGCGATAGTATCGGCAATCGTCAACAGATTCCAACTACTGCGATGGCTATCAAGTCAGACTATTTAAATGTCTGTCAGAAAACACTGGCAAAAATAAAGTCTCATATAATACAGGTTTCCTTTTTGCCTAATTTGTATCCTATACAAACTTTAACCTGCTGTCTGAATTCATCAGAGAGCAACAAAACATCCTTCTCTGGTGCTGCTGTTCAACACAAAGTACATGTTAAATTTTATTTAAAACTTTTAAGCTTAGTTACAGCTAATGACTTGTATGTTTATTTTCAGTCCAAAATATGTTTATTTTCAGTCCTGTTTTGCAAGCATTCCTGACTTGTTAATGGGTAATTAATAAAAAAGAAAAAAATCTGCAGGGTCCAAGCGCTCCTTGCAAATGGAGCCCCAAGTGGCCAGTTCTTGCCAAGATACATACAGTCAGGTCCATAAATATTGGGAAAGTGACACAGTTTTGGTAATTTTGCCTCTGTACACCACCACAGTGGATTTGAAATGAAGCAGTCAAGATGTGACTGAAGCGTAGACTTTCAGCTTTAATTCAAGGGGTTTAACAAAAATATTGCATTAACCGTTTAGGAATTACAGCCATTTTTTACAGAGTTCCTCCATTT
>CM040459.1:18615498-18652943 GCA_022758105.1 Pangasianodon gigas | reverse complement strand
GTCCAAAGAATCTTATTCCAGAACATGAGAGGCTTTTTTAGATGTTTTCTGGCAAAGTCTAATCTGGCTTTCCTGTTCTTGAATGTTACCAGTGGTTTGCACCTTGTTGTAAACCCTCTGTATTTACATTCATGAAGGCGTCTCTTGATTGTAGATTTTGACAATGATACGCCTACCTTCTCCAGAGTATTCTTGACTTTTGTTGATGTTGTGAAGGGGTTTTTCCTTCACCAAGGAAAGGATTCTGCGATCATCCACTTCTGTGATCTTCCAGGCCTTTTGGTGTTGCTGAGCTCACCAGTGCTTTCTTTCTTTTTAAGAATGTACCTAACTGTTGATTTGGCCACACCTAAGGTTTTTCCTATCTCTCATAGATTTATGTTGTTTTTTCAGCCTAATGATGGCCTCCTTCACTTGCATTGAGATCTCCTTGGACTTCATATTGGTAGCTCCAATCAAACAGCTGCCAAATGCCAACTCAATACCTGATATCAACTCCAGACCTTTTATCTGCTTCATTTGTCTTGAAGTAACAAGGGAATGGACCGCACCTGGTCAATTAAGTCAATTGTCCAAATACCTCTGAGCCCCTGAAAATATTAGTACTTTGCTTAAAACGGCTGTAATTCCTAAATGGTAAATGCCATATTTTTGCGGAGCCTCTTAAAATAAAGCTAAAAGTCACATCTTGATTGTTTTATTTCAAATCCATTGTGGTGGTGTATAAAGGCAAAATCACAAAAACTATGTCATTGTCCAAATACTTCCAGACCTGACTGTATGTTTGCTTTTGTGTGCTTTCATGGAGTGTGTCAGAGCTGGCAGAGCCTGCATTACACATGCACGGCATGCAAGCTTGAACACAGTGAACGCTCTGAACTGGTGTCCCTTTTGATTTGGGTTTACTTTTGGTTTGTGGTGACGTAGTTTGAACGCATGCTGAAAAGCTCTCTGTTGAAAAGTAAGTGAGCCCAAAGCTCTGTGAAAAATCTGCCTGTCTCCCAAGTCTGCCTACCTCCCAAGTCTTCCTCAATCCAGCACGTGACACTCAAAGATGGCCTCCACTGAGCATTTCAAGCTTGCAACAGCTGCGTGGGAATAGCCGGAGGATAAATGGTCTCTGTGATCCCTGCCCTTGCTGTCGGGGAAAGCTCACCTTGCCGCCCAGCAGCTGCTGTCACAGACACAGCTGGATTATCAGAGTATCAAAAAGGCAGACCTGCAGCAGAATGACCAGACACCAGAAGAGCACTGCTGAAGATTCCAGTCACTGCAGCTCACAGAGGTCTGCCGTACCGTTGCCAATCCCCAGCAGCTGAAAGACTCCTGCCACAGGTGGTTGCTGGCAGCAGAGCTTGACACAGAGCATATCATCAAGCTGGTGGTACTGGAGCCATTCATCGCTCGACTCCCAACAGGATCAGCGAAGTGAGTCCAGTCCCATCAGCCTGTGTCCCTGGACAATGCCACTCAACTGGTGGAGGATCACCTGTCGGCGGTTCCTAGAGGCTCTCTTTTCCTTTCTCTCTACCTCTCCTTTCCCCCTCTGGTTCCAGTTCCCTGGGACCGAGATACAAGGTCCCTGAAACCAACACCCCAGACCTGGTGCCAAGGCTGTCAACATCTGTTATGCATCAGGATGACTCAAAGGAAGGGGATAGGGAGGGCTCCACCTACCAATCCACCTGTGTGGACACTCGTTAGGGAATTACAGTTGGAGAAGACACTTGAGTCCCTTCACCACGCCTTTGACCAAGGGAGAGTAATAGACAGGCATATCCAGCCAGAATTTTCACTCTCCTGTCTGTATTTTTCAAACATTAAGGACAAGTTATATTGAGTGACGCAGGACACGGACACAAAAAAGAAGAAACCACTCAGTTTTTGGTAACAAAAAGGTGCAGGAAAATGCTTTTCCATGTGGCTCATTATAATCGTATGGTGGGACACCTGAGACAAGATAAAACACTCAACATTCTAATGGCTCGTTTCTATCGGTCAGGCATTCATGACAATGTACACAGGGGGTGTGCAGCATTCTATTCATGTCAGTTGGTGAATCCACTGGCCACCACAAAAAAGCTGATTAAGTTTATTCATGATGATTAAGTAAACATGATTAAGTTTATTCATGATGAAGTGGGATAAGTGGCTTGAACCCATGTTATTTACAGTATGAGTGGTCCCACAAGCCTCCACATGTTTTTTTTTGTATTCAAACTACTGTGCAGGCACAAGCCCTCTGGCATCTTAGACATCATTAGAGAAAATCAGGTAGAGGGACCTTCACCCAGTAAAAACAAAATTCAATACGTTTTGGACCTGAGAGCAAAACTGCACAGCTTGGGTAACCTAACAGTAGAATTTGCATCAGGCCCAAGAAACTCAGTCCCAATTGTATAACAGGGACACCTGGCTACAGGAACTCGCACCAGGTGATAAAGTGCTCATATTACCCACGTTGAGCACTAAATTATTCATGAAGTGGCAAAGGCAAGTTGGGAAAGTAGACTATGAGGTCAGGCAAGTTGGGGAAGTTATCTATGAGGTCAGGTGAATGGATAGGGGCAAAGCACTGCAAATATACCATTTAAATCTCCTTAAACCATGGAGAGAGGCGGTTTCTGTGGCTCTGGTGACAGTAGATCGTGAGAGAGAGGAGATGGGACCAGAGGTGCCCTTAAACTCGCCCTTAAACTTGCTCATTTGTGGAGACCATCTTTTGCCATCTCAGAGAGCACAGGTAGGCAGGTAAAAGCAGTTCTATGTGGTGGCTCGCTGTTGCATTCTTCTGAATTTTCTCTCCCTTTTGTCTTGCAGACAAACATGTCTATGTACTGGAATGCAAAATGGCAAAAGTAAAGTTTGGTAGAAGAGGGATAATGGTCTGTTTTTCAGGGTTTGGGGTAGGCCCCTTAGTTCCAGTGAAGGGTAATGTTAATGCTACAGCATACAATGTCATTTTAGACAACTGTATGCTTCCAACTTTCTGGTAACATTTTAGGGAAGGCACTTCCCTGTTCCAGCATGACTGTACCCCTGTTATGTCTGAAGTATATAAGGCGATAACCGCTCAGATTCAGACAGGACTTAACAGTGCAGATGGACAAAGACATGATGCATACTTCAAAAGCGACCCAAAGCGACCAAAGAAGTGGTATATTCTGTAATGGCAAAGTCAGTTATCTTACCTGAATCCAACTGAGCATGCATTTTACTTGCTGAAGGCAAAACTGAAGGCAAAACGTCCCAAGAACAAGCAGGAACTGAAGACGGCTGCAGTAAAGGTTTGGCAGAGCATCACCGGGTTTTTTTTATAAAAAAAAGAGAGAAAAAAACAGCATCTGGTGATGTCTATGGATTCCAAAGGTGAAAGTTTACACTATTTAATTTTGCCAAATGCCAATATACTGTGGTAGACAGCTAAAATAACAACTTTGTTAATGTTCAAATATTTATGACTGTATGCATGTACAGGCCTCTCTGAAAGTACTGGAACAGCAAGCCCAATTCCTTTGTTTTGCTATTTACTGTAGACATTTGGGTTTGAGTTTGAGCTTTCATTTCCTGAAATTTACATCTAGATGTGTTAAACAACTTAGAACATGGCACCTTTGGTGGCAGACCACCGAACAGAGTCTTAAAGTAAATTAATGTAAATAACACTTAATATTTGGTTGTATATCCCTTGCTTGCAATAACGGGATCAAGCCAGCGACCCACGGACATCAAACTGTTGCATGATTCTTTTGTGATGCTTTTCCAGGCTTGGACTGCAGCTTCTCTCAGTTGTTGTTTGTTTTGGGGGGGTTTCTCATTCCAGTCTCCCCTTCAGGAGGTGAAATGCATGCTCAATTGGGTTAAGGTCTGGTGATTGACTTGGCCAGTCTAAAAGCTTTCACCTTTTTCCCTTGATAAAGTCCTTTGATGTGTTGGAAGTGTGTTTTGGGTCATTGTCTTGCTGCATGATGAAGTTCCTGCCGATTAGATTGGATTCTTTTCTCTAAATTGGCACACAGCTTGTTTCTGTAGACTTCTGAATTCATTCTGCTGCTATCATCATAAGTTACATCATCAATAAAGAGTAGTAAGCCAGTTCCAGAAGCAGCCAACCAAGCCCAAGCCATGATGCAGGGTCTGACCAATGAACTTGTATGTTTTGGATCATGAGCAGATACTTTCTTTCTCCACACTTTGGCCTTTCCATCATTTTGGTATAGCCTCTATATTTCTGCTCTCGCAGTCTTCTTCGAATGGTGGATTGTGATAACCTCACCACTGCCCTGTAGAGGTTGCTGGTGATGTCACTGACAAGATGGCACCAGGGAGCTTGACTGCCATCACAACTGCTCCAATCACACTTTGTTTTTTGTTTATTATTTGCACCTTCCCTTACTTTATCCTCTTTTTCTTTTCACCACAGCTATCATCAGATAGAAACTCTCATTTCTATTGGTTTACAATCCACTCATCTGTCGCCATTTTTAACAACGGATCCATGCTGGCTGAGAGAGATCCTGAGGAGGAACAAAGCATGAGACACGAAGGGGCTGCCCCAAGGGAAATAAGCTGGCGTCAGGAACAGGCTGAGGCCTCACGCACACCGTGCTTCCCTGCCTAGCAGCCTGCTAGCCAACGTCCAGTCTTTGGAGAACAAACTCTACAACCTCGGAACACTGGAGTCGGGGAAGTCAAGGGGAAGTGAAGTGTGTCTGATGGTAAACAGCAGCTGGTGCAACAGTGCGAGCATTGTTCCCCTCACACGCTTGTGCACACCCTACCTGGAGCTCCTGACCTTCAAATGTTGCCCTTTCTATCTTCCCCGGGAATTTACCTCTGTCATAGTTAGTGCCGTTTATATTCTACACTCCCTTATGTGAATTGCATGAGGCTCTCACTCAACACCACCAAAGGCAAAATGATACTGGACCATTGCTACACTCCATTCAAAGACAGCTACAAGGCACAGTCTTAGATATAAACAAAGACTGAAACAGGAAGCTCGGCATCAGACGGAGGTCACGCGCTGGATAGACCAACCGGTGGCCACTTTGCAGGACACTCTAGATGATGCAGACTGGGTCATGTTCAGGTGCAGTTCTGATAATGTGTTTTTACGAAAACGGTTGTGGGATTTATAGGGAAACTGGAGAATCATAAAACCAGAATGATAAAATCAGAACATTTCCCAACCAGAAGCTGTGGGTGGATAAAACCATCCGCGACTCACGGAGATCTCGCAGCACTGCCTACAACACGGAACTCGCCACCGGGAACATGGACGAGTACAAGGCTCTGTCCTACAATGTGCACAGCACAGTGAAGGAGGCAAAGTGGCTCTACGGGAGGAAACTAGAGTCACAGTTCCAATAAGGTGGCTCTAGGAGCATGTGGCAGGGACTGAGAATGATAATGGACTATAAAACACCATCCTCCAAAACAGTGAATGCAGATGAGTCTCTGGCAGACACACTGAACACTTTTTATGCTCGCTTCAAGGCTGCACCTAACAGTGCTAACGGTGCTAGCAGTGCTAACAGTGCTAATTGGCAGCACGCATGCGGCGTGTCAGAGCGGGAAACACATTCATCATCTCAAAGCACTAAGTGAGGAAGGCTTTCAGGAGTATGAACACCAGGAAGGCAGCAGGACCAGACGGCATCTCAGGTCAGGTCCTTAGAGCCTGTGCTGACCAACTAACACCAGTGATCACGGAGATATTCAACCTCTCCCTGGCACAGTCAGTAATCCCCACATGCTTCAGTCCATTATCGTTTCTGTCCCAAAGAAACCCTAGCCTGTCTGCTTCAACAACTATCACCCAGTAGCCCTGACCTCAGTTCTGATGAAGTGCTTTGAAAGGCTGGTCAGAGACTTCATCACCTCTTCATTACTTGACACCCTGGACCCATTACAATTCGTATACTGTCCCAATCACTCTACTGAGGACACCATCACACACCTCCTACACACAGCCCTGAGACACCTGGACATCAGAAAGGGAAATTATGTTAAAATGCTGTTTGTTGACTACAGTTCAGCATTTAACACTACAATTCCCTCCAAACTCACCGCCAACTTGGAGGACCTGGGACTTAGCTCGCCCCTTTGTCAGTGGATTTCCAACTTCCTTACGGACAGACCACAAGCAGTACAGGTGGGCAGGACATGTCTCACCCTCCCTAACCCTCAGCACTGGAGCCCCCCTGCTGTATTCATTGCACACTTATGACCTTATGACTGCATGGCCACTTCCAACACTATCGTCTTTGTCAAGTTTGGGATGGTAGCTCCTCCCCTACAAGTTCAACGGTGCCCCAGTGGAGATAGTGGACAGTTTCCAATACCTCGGTGTACACATCATGCAGGACCCATCATGGTACTGTCACATTAACACCCTGGTGAAGAAGGCCCGTCAGCGTCTTTACCACCTTAGAAACTTAAGGAACTTTAAGCTGCCCTCTAAGGTGCTAAAGAACTTTTACACCTGCACTATTGAGAGCATCCTGATGGGAAGCATCACAGCCTGGTTTGAGAATAGCACCAAGCAGGATAGGCAGGCTCTCCAGAAGGTGGTTCGATCAGCTGAGCGAACCATCCGCACTGTGCTCCCTAACCTGCAGTCTATCTACAGCAAGCGGTGCTGAACCAAGGCCAGGAAGATGGAAGTATGAGGTGAACAAAAGAGCATATAGGAAGTATCTGCACCGCACTGGCAACAAAAAAGTTATCAACCTTTTCACATTCACCTACTGTGCCACTTGTGTGCTGAATGACTACATTAGAGTGGTGTCAAGGTCAACCTGGACACACCAAGCACTCAATAAATGCAAGCTAGCAGGGGAAAATAGTCAGCAAATATTAACATACCAGTTCAGTAGATTAGTCCATGTTACTGTTTTATAAACAATATTAATGTAGCGGACTGTTCTCTGTCAGTGCTCATTGATCAGGGGCATATGCGCCGCTAGTTTAATTCAAAGATAGGTTTGTTTTTGCTTCACTTCTCAACTTTTCTCACGTTAAATCTGGAATTTAATTAAGTGCATATTATCTTTCATTATTCATGATACAAAAAATGCATTAGGGTAGTGTGCCCTTTAAGCCCACTTTTGAATTTGACATCAAATTTAAAAATAAAAAAAAGAAAGAAAGAAAGAAAGAAAAGAAAAAAGAAACCAATAATGTGCACTGCTGGTTGTTTCACCCAGTTCTGCTATTTGTTACTAGATTGATATCTGACTGGCATGCAACAAAAATATGAATGCCAGTACTGACTGAGGACCTGCAATGTGCATGTAGTCCCTGGTGTTCTTGAAGAAAGGAACAAAACTTTGCTGATCAACAAGCACCCAGAAATATATATTTTTTGCCTTTTCAGCTATTACTGTGGTAACTACTGAAATGTTATGTTGAATTGAGACAGAGATGCTTTGATTTATATACATGATTAACCTCAGTTTTCTGTTTGACAAGAATACTATTTCTTGTCAAACAGAAAACTAGGTTTACCAAGTTAGCAAAGACACTGTACAGTATGGTAAAAACATTATTACCATAATGTGGTGTATTGCCAAAGAATCAAGCACAACTGCACATTTTCTAATTATTTCCGGCTAACTATACTATAATCTGTTTTATTTAAACAAATATTTTAATTTTTTCAGCTATATGACATACACTGTATTTAACTGACTTTAATTGAGAATAATGAATTGTTTTTAAATATTAAAATAGTTAATACATGTTTTAGGCTATGTGGGTGGGAACAGTTAGCAAAATAGTTAATACATGTTTTATATCTCATAGTAAACTTGTGCACTAAAAATTCAGGGTTTTTTTTATAGCTTTCAAAGAGGAATTACACAGCTGTCCAAAAAAATTTAAAAGCACGTTATCTTCATGTTATCTACATAATAAATAAATTAATTAATTTTTTAAAAAAAACTTCCTGCCCTTGCATGAAAATACGAATGTCAGACTGTCTGTAGGTAATCTGTATATATATTAAAAAAAAAATTTAAAAAAAAAAGCTGTGTATTGTTGTGATTTGCTGAACATAAAGATAACTCAAATAAATTTTAAAAACTGGAAAATGAAAGTTTGCACTGCAGGAGTGTAGGGGCCAAATAGACTGATCTTCCTTCTTCCTCTTGATTATGTTATAATTGTTTATTATGCTAAAATCTGCAGCACTACATGAGCCCTCAATGAGTCTATGCTACCTAATGATGGAAATTATTTTATATGTCCTGATGTTTCTTGACAGAGGCCCAAACAGCACTTAATTTTTTACCTCTGAGAGAAAAGAAGGTTTACTATGCAAGTGCTGAATTTTATCTAAGTGAAGGACAGTACTAAGTGAAAAAACTAACTGAAAACCAAACAGAATCAAGTCAAATTACAAAACAAAATCTATTCCTGGTTGAGTCTGGTCAAATCTTTTCCTTACTAATGTTTTACTGGTAGATTGGGGTTGGAATGATTGGAATGACTGAAAGATCCTGTTTAGGGTTCAGGTATTTGTAAAGGTTCAAGCATTTCTTCAGGTATTTGTTGAAAGAATTATTTTTGATGTTTTAAACCAATCTGAAAATAATTTTACCAATAAAATATAATGTGGGCTTATTTGGAACAACCATGGGCTTACATTGTGTACCATTTAAGCCCATGTCAGACTTTTCACATATGTCACAGTATTTTTATATTTTACATTTTAAGATTTGTGAATGACTTAATAAAACTTTATGTAAGAGACTACGCTTTCAGGTTAACAGTAGATGTTGTTCCTCTTTCGGCAGGTCCACGTTCATTGGTCCGCGTATTTGATTTTATCCAGGCTTGGGACCGACACTGAGAGCGCGCTCTTGGTTCCCTGGCCGGGAATTGAACCACTAGTCCTCTAGGGACCCATGTTAACAGTAGATATCCCATTAAAATCAAACAAATATATACTAAAATATCTGAAAACAGATTTTGGTGGGCTTAACAGGTACACTTACCTCATATAATTTGAATACCAATCATATTTAGTTTGTTATGTTCTGTGTGTATATTGGCTGCCATAGTTCAAACTATAAGACATTGGCATTACAAGCTTTCCTATCTCCCTTCTCCCCTTGTTAATTGGTTGAACAGACCATCTGTTCTCCCTGTCAATGTAGCAGTGCTGGCTACACCTCAATTCCAATTCCTTAAACCCTAGCTAGTGATTTACCCACCCCTCAGCCAAATAGCTGTATGGCTATTTATGAGATGACTACTAATGTGGCAAAGTTTGTTTGCTCCTTTACAATGGCTAGCAATCATACACATAGGGTAATTAACATTTAAGCATTAAATGGAAAAAATATTTTACCACCTTTTTTTTCCTCTAAATACTTTGTTACTGCTCCTACCCACTCCCCCTAGCTCCATTCCTGTCACCATTCATGTTAATTTTGCAAAACCAATTAAAATAGTTAAAATGTGATTTTTGTTATACAACATATAGTTGACATTTATCAATAGACTTGGGCACAGCACCAAAATAACACCCATGTGGTGGAAACACAACTGACTTTGATATCTAAATTAGAGAGAGGTTGTTAACAATAACTATGATTGTTCCCAAACCTGATTACAATGCTATGCTAATTCCCTCCATGGTAACTGATTTCCCAACACAGAACATTAAAGTCAACCTGACAACTCAGTTGTACTGCCTAATTCTTGCTGCCCTAGTGTGTGCTGTGTGCCCTTCATATACCCTAGTCAGCCATGTATAGCTCCAAAGTCAAAGATAGCTGTGGGAGAAAAACGGTTTCTCAAAACTATGCTTCCTACAACTGCTCAATAACTCACCACTCATCAACCTCCACTGGCTGACCTTGACATTGGAGTATTACAGCAGCACAGAACTGAGCGTACTAGCTGTTTCAATAATTCTAACAACAAACAACGGGCAAAATAATGATAATATTGTTTAGCATTACCAGTTTGTGTGTAAAACTCTAGTGACTAGCTAGCAGCTGTAGTCAATTCAATCCCTATACCCCATTTGCATTAAGAGAAAGTTAGCCAGCCTCCACCAGCTGCCAGTTTCAAGCTAGTTGGGTTGAGCCTGTGAGGTCTCAGCCAGATCTGTCTAATCATTTTTGGGTAATTTATATGACATAGTGTGGTAACTAATTTCCCAACACATGGCACTGAAGTCAACCGGACAGCTCTGCTGTACTGCCTAATTCTCGTTACCCTCCGTGTGCCCTAGTCAGCCATGTACAGCTCCAAAGTCAGAGAGCTGTGGGACAAACGGTTTCTCACCGCTATACTTCCCACAACTGCTCAATAACTCTTTATATGGTGTCCTTTAAAGTAGCCTTACACGGAGCTATTACGACTCATGAGTGTGTTTAACACAAACCTTTCATATAAAAACACAGCAGAAATGCCCTAGAACAGGAGTGACACGGTAAACCTAAATCACTCGTGTAAGCTAAAATGTGGGTAGATCTGAGTTTAAAAAAAAGGAAAGGAAAGGAAAAGGATAGCAGTGGCTTTAAACCAACAGTGTCATGCGGCCATAAACGACACACTCATCTCCACCGACTGACCTTGACATTGGAATGTGTTGCAACAGCGCAGAATTGAACGTTAAACCTTGTTTCAATCATTCTGACAACACACTACATTCAAAATAATGATAATATTGCTTAACATGATCAATTTGTGGGTAAAACTCTAGTGACTAGCTAGCAGCTGTGGTCAATTCAATCCCTACACCCCATTTGCTCAAATTCGGACAACGAAAAAAAAAAGACTCGCCCGAAGTTTTAAACATGCACATCTCTTCATCAGGGCGTCTGTGACTCGAGGTTTCCAATAGTATGGGCTATTTAATTACAGTCGACTTTTTATTAACACGTTTGAAGCACACAAAGACGCGCTAGCGAGTTAGCCGGCCTCCATCGGCTGCCGGGTTCAAGATAGTTAGTTGGAGCCATTGAGGTCGCAGCCAGCTCAGTAGAATTGTTTTGTAGGAATGAATCCACCAGGAGATAGCCTGGAAACTTTAAGGTAGTTTATATGAAACACAGTGATAAGTAACTACATTTAATGTAAATGATAATACGGAACCGGAAAACCACTTACGCGAGCTCTTCATTCAAACAACCGAGAAATAGCACGGCATTTAGCGAGGTTTTAAGGGCGACAAGAACTACAAATTAATTTGCCACGTCAAAAGGAAACCATCAGCTACTGAATAATTCTGACAAGTCTAAAGACCATTGCTTTAAAACTCACAGTTCCTCTGCTGTAAAGTCTGGCAAGCTTGAGCAGCAAGGACCGCGGGGCTTTTGGATAAAGCAGTAGCAGACCTGGTCAGAGAGCTGAGAACCTTTAGATAACCTGCCATGTTTAGCTGATATACGGCTTCTGTTCGACCACTCCGAACGAAATGAAGAGCAGAATGAATTACAGTGCACGGCAATATGCCCGTGTGCCCCCCACCTCCCTGCGTCGCGTTAAAGGGAAGAGGAGGGGCTACGAGCTAGTGCCGTCTGTGCCAACGTCATCGCTCATGCAGTAAACCAGTTTTTCAGCTACAGTGGCGAATTTGGAAGGAAGCTTCTTATAAAAATCAGACAGTGACGTTATATACAGTGGGACCAGCATCTTGTCTAGTCGAAAAAAGATATTATTTAGTGTGTTGCGGAAGCGGAAGCAACACACTAAGTAAGTGTTATCCGATTTTATTATTTGTCAACTGTTCATTCTGAGATGTATACCCAGAATTCAATTCCTTCATTCTTATTAGAATGTGCAGTGTGTTAAAGGTTATAATGTACAATGGACAGGAATAAACCCACATTCCTTCCCTGTGCTGCTAAGGACCATGCTAAATTTAGCTGTGGCTGAGTTACCATACTGGGAGAAGGAATGAGAAGGGTGCAATCATATGACAACGAAACTACAGTCAGCCAGAGTTTAGTGTAGAGACTGCAACATTAACCTTTAAAAAAACTATAAAAAGTCACTTAAAATGATTCTGCCTTCACTCAGGATTTATTGTAGTTGAAGGATGGAGTTTAAATAATGGTGCATTGAAATGTCAATAAAGTATGTATTGTGTTTGTATGTACAAATGTAATTTCATCTCCTTATAACGAATTATTGAATGCTGGAGTTGCCACAACGGATTATAGTTGAAGTGTGGTGTGCTCTTTCTCTTACCAGTAGCTCATATGGAAATGCAGCTGAGATGCATTTGGTATCGGTATTGGTGAGTACCAAAAAACATGTACTTGTACTCAGTCTTTACATACTGTACATATTCATATTCCTATAGGTTTAAAATAGGATTTAGTATTTAGTGGGCTATGACTGGGGCCCTGGTAGGCATTAAATGGGCTGCTATATGGGTTCTACCTAGGCTCTAGGTGGGCTAATATAGCATTTGTTATTTTATATATTTCATTAGAACTGAGTGTCAGAAGACTTCAAATTAATACCTCAAGAAATAACTTAATAAAATGTTTAATGTCAAAACCAGCATCAGATTTTCACTTTCAGAAGATAAACATGTGAAGTGATCAATGTGGAGATGAGTGAGTGTTGCCTGTTCCCCATGGGAAAACAAGTGAACATCTTTTCCTGCAAGCACTCATTCTGACTCAGCTCCATCCGAGTGGAGGTGCAGCAGTTCACGGCTGCTCATGTTTTTATCTTTAGGTACGGTTATATTTCTGTAGTTTAATAATGGTGAAATGTTTAAAAAGTGATGCAGTTAAGTAAAACAGTTCAAGGGTAAGACAGCTACCTAGCAGCAAACTAGCAGTTAGATTAAATCTACCAATAATGAATTACGCCAAGTTGTAGAGAATAGCTACCACTTTTTGAGAAAAATGTAACACATTATGCTTGGCATATAGTTCAAAGATTACATCTTCCTGTCAGTTTTTTTGTTTTACAACCATTTCCTGCTAAAATATGTTAGCTTTCTAGCTAACATGCTACAGATTAGTGCATTAGCACAGCTCGAATGAAATGGACATTTCATCTATTTTAGGGAGTTTTCGTCTATTTTAGCAGGTCTTTACTGGTTTTAATTACAGTTTCTTGGCTTTAAAATATATAGTCTTGTCTGAAGTTGCAAATAGCTTTAAATAACATCTTTTTGTATGTTTTGGGCAATTCGTCTGTGAACATAATACTAGCTTGATGCTAGCTGAAGCTCATTTGGCTAGATGCACAAGATGGTGCTGTCTTACTTCAGGAGTATGAGCGTGTGCATTACTAATAGTGGTCCAGTGCCACTTCCTAGGAGAAGTGGTTTTGTTTTTGTTTAACTTAAGGAATTTTGCAGGACTTTGCAGTTGATTAAAATCATTTAACTTCATATGCTATTTTTATATCTGTTACGTATGCAAGACACAAAAGTTTGTGTTAAAATGTGGAATGAATAAAAAATAACTTTAGTCATAATAAAGACAATGTAATTTGAGTCTCATTAGTAATTATGCCATTGAAGCCAGTTAATGTATTCAGTTCAGCATAGACCAGATAAAAAAGAATGTGGTAATAAGATTTTCCCCTAATTAATATATGTTCTCTTTTCCTATAAAGAGAACATAGAAACATACTGCATGTGCATATAAAATGGATATAAAAAGTCCACGCACCCTGTTAAAATGGCAGATTTTTGTGATATTAAAAAATGAAAGCAAGATAAATTATGTCAGAACATTTTCCACCCTCAATGTGAAATTACAACATATAAAAATTAAGTGAAAAACAATCAGAAACATTTTAGGGAAAAATAAAAAGTTACAATAACCTGGTTGCATAAGTGTGCACACCCTTTTATAATTGGAATGAACCAATCACATTCAATCTCATGTTCAAAAGTAATTATCATACAGCTGTCATCAATGAAATTATTCTGATTACCCCAAATAAAGACCAGCTGATTCTGTAGGATTTTCTTCACGTTCTTGGTTTTATCCGACTGCTGAAGCCATGGTCCGCAAAGATCTTACAAAGCATGCATGGTATCTCACTTGTTGAAAGGTATCAATCAGGAGATGGGTATAAAAGAATTTCCAAAACATTAGATGTACCATGGAACACCGTATAGGCCATCATCAACAAATAGAGAAAATGGAGCCCCACAGTGACATCACCAAGAACAGGAAGTCCCTCCAAAATTTATAAAAAGACAAGACAAAAACTTACCAGGAAGGCTGCCAAGAGACCTATGGCAAGAATAAAAGAGCAGCAGGAATATCTCACAAGTACTGATTACTCTCTGCATGTGACAACAATCTTTCATATTCTTCACATGTCTGGGCTATAAGGTGGCTAGACGGAAGCCCTTTCTCATGAAAAAACATCTAAGCTCAACTAAATCACCCCAAACCATGTAGCAAAATGTGTTATGATCTGATGAGACCAATTCCAAAAGGTATTATAAGTCCATAATTCCAAAACATATGTTTGGTGCAAAAAAAAAGCACATCACCAAAAGAATACCATTCTCACGGTGCAGCATGCTGGTCACAGCATCATGCTTTAGGGTTGCTTTTCTTCAGCCAAGACTGTGTCTTTTATCAAGGTGGAGGGAATCATGAATAGCTACAAATACCAGTCGATTTAAGTGCAAAACCTTCAGGTGTCTGCTAGTAAACTGAAAATGAAAAGGAATTTCACCTTTCAGCATGACAATGACCAAAGCATACATCAAAATCAACAAAGGAATGGCTTAATCAAAAAAAGATCAAAGAAAGAGTGGGAAAGTATTGCCAGGTCAAGATGTGCTATGCTGTGGTGTAAGAAAAATAAAATAAAATCAAAAGGTGCTTCAACAAAGTATTAGTTTAGAGGTGTGGACACTTATGCAACTAAGTTATTGTATGTTTTTTATTTTTCCTTTTTTCCCTAAAAAGGTTTCTGATTGTTTTTCACTTTATTTGTATACTTTGCAATTTCACATTAAAGGTGGGAAAAGATCTGACATGATTTATCTTAGTTTCATTCTTTTACTTAACAAAAACATGCCATTTTAACATGGGTGTATAAACTTTTTAAATCCACTGTATCTGCCAGAATGAAGCTACTGAAGGGATCTCTGATCTCCAGACTGAACCACACACAGAAGGTGAACGAGCGAAAAGGTTGGTAGGAAATTTCATTACCTCTGAATTATACTGGGGTACTGACAAACAGTTTAACCAAATAAACACTTGTAATAATCATTAGTAACCCACTGCAGTTTATCTTAAAAAAAAAAACATTCATTCATTTGTTTAAATCTCCAAAATATCTTTTTAATTGGATGAACATTGATTTCATATTCACATGAAGCAAAACAGTACAATAGCGGTTATTACTATTGACTGTAACTGTAAAATGTATGGTAGCCTATTAGCTACAGCTATAAAGTAGATAAATACTAATAATATTAATAAAGTGTTCACTCAGTGTAAGGTGGTCCTAGTTTACTATCTCCTCCAAAATTGTTGGAAGAGCAAGGCCAATTGTTTTGTTTTTACTATACACCAATTTTTACTATACAAGACAATTGGGTTTGATATCAAAAGATGACTATGAGACAATAGATCAGAATTTCATCTTTCATTTCCTGATATTTACATCTAGATGTATTAAACAGCTTAGAACATGGCACCTTTTATTTGAACCCACCTATTTTTCAAATGATCATATTGGAACATGTGACTGACAGGTGTTTCCTCTTGCCCAGGTGCAAAAACAGCAGTTGATAACAGAAACATTGTGAGAGCTGTGGAAAAAAAACCCCAAAAACAACAGCCAGTGACATCACCAACAACCTCCACAGCACAGGGGTGAAGGTATCACAATCCACCTTTCGAAGAAGACTTTGAGAGCCTAAATATAGAGGCCATATAACAAGATAAATTATGATCTTTGTGAGTACTGCATTTTAATGATAATGTCCACAATAATTTTTTCAAGAGAAAATCTAAATCTTCTTGTTTTTCCATAACTTGACTTTAAGGCTTTGACTCTCCTTCTTCCTCCACGCCAGAAGAAGGAGACACTGAAGATGATGGTCAAGCAGTGAGTCTATTTATCACCTCATGACTTTTACGCTATTAAGTAATACATGGTTAAGATACAGTCCAAGGACAAAACAAAATAAGCCCTTGTATTTCACCTACTCCACTAATAATAAGACAGATAAACCTCATTGATTGATTTTGTGATTAATAGACTTACTATTGGTATTACTATTTTAGTAACTTTTAGGAGTTATACTGAAGACTAAACATTATATTTATTACATTTTATTGTTACATTTTATTACATTAGATACACAGTGGATGTAAAATAAAGTCTATACACCCATATTAAAACTTCAGGTTTATGTGATGTTAAAAAAATGAAACCAAGATAAATCATGTCAGATCTTTCTCCACCTTTAATGTGATATAGCAACCAACAAAATTCAAGTTAAAAACAAACAGAAACGTTTTGGGGAAAAAACTTACAACAACCTGGTTGCACAAGTGTGCACACCCTTTTATAATGAGGCATGTGACTGTGCTCAGAATTAACCAATCCCATTCAAACTCATGTTAAAAAGCAATTATCACACACCTGTCATCAATAAAGTGATTCTAATTAACCCCAAATAAAGATACACTGTTACTGTAAGATTTTCTTGAAAGCATGTACAGGATCTCTTTGTTGAAAGGTATCGATCAGGAGAGGGGTACAAAAGAATAAAAAAGAGAGATACCAGTGATCCATACCATGGAACACTGTGAAGGCCATCATCAATTGGAGAAAATAGTGTCACCATAGTGTCAATACCAAGAACAGGATGTCCCTCCAGAATTAACGAAAAGACAAGATGAAAACTTGTCAGGGAGGCTGCCATGAAGTATGGCAACATTAAAGGAGCTGCAAGAATATCTGGCATGTACTGGCCACTCCCTGCATGTGACAACAATCTCTTGTAATCTTCACATATCTGGGCTATGGGGTAGCTAAATGGAAGCCATTTCTCATGGGGAAAAAACCCATCCAAGCCTGCCAAAATCACCCAAAGCACAAATCCAAGTCAACAAAGGAAGAAGGGCTTTAGAAGAAGAAGATCAATATTTTGGAATGGCCAGTCAGAGCCCAGATCTAAATTCTATCAAAAACCTGTGGAATGACTTGAGTGCTGTGCAAAGGAGATCCCTGTATTTCATTGATATGGAAAATTTTTGAAAGAAAAAGTGTAATAAAATTGCCAAATGAAGATGTTAATTTAAGGGGGGTGTAAAATGTTTCCTATAACTTTGACAACATGATTAATCTAACAAGGAAGTGTAGACTTTTTATATACACTGTACATCAAACTATAAATCTATAAATAATTGTACACACACTATATTATTAGACAGTGACACAATTTTTTTTGCCTCTGTCTACCACCTCAATGGATTTGAAATGAAGCAATCAAGATGTGATTGAAGTGTAGACTTTCAGAGAGAGAGAGCAGAAACTTTAGGAGTGGCCAAATCAACAGTTTGGCACATTCTTAAAAAGAAGGAATGCACTGGTGAGCTCAGCAACACCAAAAGGCCTGGAAGACCATGGAAGACAACTAAAGTAGATGATCAGAGAATTCTTTCCTTGGTGAAGAAAAACCCCTTCACAACATCTAGCCAAGTCAAGAACACTCTTGAGGAGGTAGGCGTATCATTGTCAAAGTCTACAAGACACGCCTTCATGAATGTAAATACAAACGGTTTACCTCAAGATGCAAACCACCGGTAACACTCAAGAACAGAAAGGCCAGATTAGACTTTGCAAAAAAACTCTAACAAAAAAAAAAAAAAAAGCCTGACCAGTACCTTGTACCCGAATGATGGGAAGAGAAGAGTATTGATAAGGAAAGGAAGGGCTCATGATCCAAAGCATACCACATCATCTGTCAAACATGTGGAGGCATGGAGGCAGTGTTATGGCATGGGCATGTATGGCTGCCAATGGAAATGGGTCACTGGTGTTTACTGAAGATGTGACTGCTGATAGAAGTAGCAGGACGAATTTTAAAGTGTATAGAGCTATACTTTCTGCTCAGATTCAGTCAAATGCTGCAAAACCTATAGGATAGCGCTTCATAGTACAGATGGATGATGACCTAAAATGTACCATGAAAGCAACCCAAGAGCTTTGAAATGGAATGTTCATAAATGGCCCAGTAAATCACCTGACCTCAACCCAACTGAGCATGGTTTTCACTTACTGAAGACAAAACTGAAGGCAGAAATACCAACAAACAAGCACCAAGGCAGCTGGAGTAAAGGCCTGGCAAAGCATTTCAAGTGAGGATATTCAACATTTGTTGATGTCCATGGGTTCTAGACATCAGGCACTCATTGGTTGCAAAGGATTTGCATCCAAGTATTAAAAATAATCCTAATATTTATGATTATGTTAGTTTGTCCAATTACTTTTGAGCTTGCAAAAATGGAGGGACTATGTAAAAAATGGCTGTAATTCCTAAACGGTTAATGCAATATTTTTGTTAAACACCTTGAATTACAGCTAAGACTCTACACTTCAATCACATCTTGATTGCTTCATTTAAAATCCATTGGGGTGGGGGACAGAGACAAAATTATGAAAATTGTGTCACTGTCCAAATACTTATGGACCTGACTCTATATACTGTATATATACATATACACACACACACACACACACACATGTACAGTCCCCTACAAAAGTATTGGAATGACAAGGCCAGATTTTTTTTGCTATGCGCTGAAGACATTTGGATTTGAGATCAAAAGATGAATATGAGACAATAGATCAGAATTTCAGCTTTCATTTCCTTATATTTACATTAGATTAAACAACTTAGAACATGGCATCTTTGGGAGCAGACCACCCAAATTTTAGGTGAGCAAAAATATTGGACCCGATAATCCTTAAAGTAAATTGAGTAAATAACACTTAATATTTGGTTGCATAAAACTTGCTTGCAATAACTGCATCAAGCTGGTGACCCAGTGACAGCACCAAACTGTTGCATTCTTCTTTTGTGATGCGTCTTCAGGCTTGTACCACAGCTTCTTTGAGGTGTTCTTTGTTTTGGGGGTTTCTTCCTTCAGTCTCCTTTTCAGGAGGTGAAATGCGTGCTCAATTGGGTCTGGTGATTGGCTTGGCCCACTTTTTTCCCCTGATGAAATCCTTTATTGTGTTGGCAGTCTGCTTTTTAAGTCTTCTTTGAACACTGGTTTGTGATACCTTCAACTCTGCCTGTGGAGGGTGTTGTTGAGGTCACTGACTGATGTTTTTTGGTTTTTTCTTCACAGCTCTCACAATGCTTCTGTCATCAAATGCTGTTGTTTTTTTTTAACAACAAATGCAGTCTTCACAGGTGAAAGCCAGAGCTCAAACCAAGTGTAGACATTCAGAGCTATTAATTTTTTAATCATTCAATCTAACAGGGCACACCTGGGCAACAAGAAACACCTGTCAATGACATGTTCCAATATTTTTGATTACTTGAAAAAGGGTGAATTCAAACAAAAGGTGCAATGTTGTAAGTTGTTTAACACATCTAGATGTAAAAATGTCAGGAAATGAAAGCTGAAATTCTGATGTATTCCAATCATCAAAGAGGGAACATCAATCAGAGCCATTGCAAAAGCACTGGGCATAGTCAATACAATTTGAAATGTCCTGAAAAATAAAGAAACCACTGGTGTACTAACAACCAGACATTGAACAGGTCAGCCAAGGAAAACAACAACAGTTGATGACACAAACAATGTGAGAGCTGTGAAAAACCCCCAAAAACAACAGTCAGTGACTTCAACAACAACCTCCACAGGGCAGGGGTGAAGGTATCACAATCAACCATTTGAAGGAGACTTTGAGAGCAGAAATATAGAGGCTATACCACAAGATGCAAACCTCTCATCAGTAGTATGAGCTAGTAGAGGTAGTGTCATGCCTTGGGCTTGCATGGCTGCTTCTGGAATGGGCTCAATAGTCTTTATTGATGAGCCAAGTCATGATGGTAGCAGCAGAATGAATTCATAAGTCTACAGAAACATTTTGCCTGCCAATTTACAAAGAAACCTGCATTCAATCTAATTGGGAGGAACTTCATGATGCAGCAAGCCAGTGACCTAAACACACTGCCAACACAACAAAGGACTTCATCAAGGGAAAAAAAGTAGAATGTGTTAGACTGGCCAAGTCAATCACCAGACCATAACTCAAATTATTTTGTAACTAGTTACAGCTATAATAACTTAGATAGTTTACAAATTAAAGGTAACTAAGCATTAGTTAATTATATCACCTTATTTCTTTTTTAAAATCTTGAACACAGTTTGTTGACCAGGACAATAAGTTATATCTCTGAGTGTATGCTGGATACCATATGGAAAGCAGGATTACCATTCTGTAATGACCTTTTACATAATACCCCCAAACCCTCAACGGTTGGCTCCCGAAGCCAAACTCTCTCTGCAATAGGGTCTTCCACTGGGTCTATATGCTAGGCAGTCAGGATGTTCTCTGTGGAACTCGGAGATCAGTGACAGATCTAATTTTTTTCTCAGGAATCCATGAATGTCCTTGTCTGGAGCCTTCCCAGTCCGCCAGTTAGTACATGACATTACCCTGCTGCTTGGAGTTGAGGAGCATCTTGACAGAGTAAGCTGGTGTGGGATCATTTTCTTGAGAATGCTGGGCATCCTTCATACTCTCCCACTGTACTGGAGCTGCAAAACTGGACTCAGAGATGATGATTTCAGGAGCTAGTTGGGAATGAGGACTTTCAAAGACCCATCATAGTGCATCCACTTTACCAGTTTGGACCCAGGTCTGTATGTTAGTGTGAAACTGGAGTGGGTAAAGAATAGTGGCTGGCTTGGCATGGGTTTAACTTTTTGACATATTCAAGGTTTTTATGCTTTGTCATGATGATGAAGGGGATGAGGGAGTGCCAGCCAGTGTTGGCACACTTCTAGGGTGGCCTTGATGGAAAGGAGCTCCCGGTTTCCCGTGTCATTATTTCTGGGATCAGCTTCCTGGAGTAGAAAGCGCAAGAGTATAGTTTAGTTGGGTTACCTTGTTGCTGAGAGAGGACCATCTCGGAGGCACTTGGAGGCATCTACCTCCACCACAAATTGTAGGTCAGGGTCTGGGTGACATAGGATTGGGGCGATCGTTAATCTCTGTTTCAAGGTGTTGAGTGCTTGTTGTGCTTCTGGGTTACACTTCAAGGTTTTCAGTTTCCCTTTTAGCAGAGATGTCAAGGGGCAGCTATGATGCTGAAACCTCTGATCAATTGTTGATAAAAGCTGGCAAAACCAAGGAAGCATTGTAGTTCCTTTGGTTTGGGGCCAAGATGTTACTGCTTCCACTTTACTCTGATCCATCTCCACTCCCTGCTTATCCAGAACTTGACTTTCAGACTTACACTGAAAGTCATACTTTGCAAGCTGGACATACAGGTTATTTTCAAGACACTTCAGTACTGCTCATACCTGTGAGATATGTTCTGCTTCAGACTTTGAGTAAATCAAGACGTCATCTATGTAAATAATCTCACAGGAATTCAGGAAGTCTTGAAGTAGCTCATTAATCTAGACCTAAAAACAGAGGGAGCATTTACTAGACCATATGGCATCACCAGTTATTCATAGTGGCCTGTATTTGTGATGAATACTGTCTTCCATTCGTCACCCTCCTTTATGTAAACCAGGCTGTAGGCACCTCTTACCTGTTCAATGAAAGAAGGGACCAATGGTAAAGGGTTTAGATGGTACTTTATGAGGACAGCACAGTCTGAGTCTTTTTTCCACAAAGAAAAAGGCAGCTGCAGGAGGTGAGGTGGAAAGGCATATGTAGCTTTGGGCTAGGGCCTCAGAAATGTATTTCTCCTTGACTTTGATCTCAGGGAGACAGAGGGGGTAAGCGCACCCTTTTGGGGGGGGGGTTGAGGGCACAATCCCATGGTCAGTGTGCTTATAGCATTGTTGCCTTGGCCTTACTGAATACGTCTGCAAAGTTGGCATAAGGTTCACCAATTGTCACTTCACTTTGGATTTCTGAACGGTATACATGGGTGGAGTGACACAGGAGAGAAAAATAGTGGTTAAAACAGGTTTTACTCCAGGCCATTTTTACTCCAGCTCACCTTGTTTTCACAAGATCATGGGTCATGGGAAGACAAGGGGAAGTGATTCAAAATTCGGATGTGGGCACCTTCTGGCTAGATGTTACAACCTCACTCTGTCCAGTTTTTAAGAACTCTCTGAAGCAGACCATTCAGGTAGGTGTACAAAGAGTCATGGTCTTCCTCCTTCAGGTATGGCATTACCACGTGCAATTTATCTAGATGTGATAACAGAAACAAAAAAAGACAGTAAACACCCAATTAAATTCTCAAAATACTGGTGTAATATAATATTTTGGACAGTTATTAGTCCTTGTTAGATCTAAGATGGTTCCATATTTCTCTACAACTGAATAGAGGTAAAATAATAATTACATTTATTTGAGCCATATTTAGTCAAAATAATACACAAACCACAAAAATCTACTTGCAAATAAAATAATGTGAAGAAAATATCAAAAATGTCAACCTACTGTCATGATTCCAGTTAAAGTCCTGCATTTGCTCTCCCAGTCTGACATTTGCACAGGCAAATGAATCAGCGTAACATATTTTGGGAGTGGGAGATAATCTAATGTTGTAGTTGGGTGATGCAAAAAATTATGAATAGCTAGTGGAAAACTGCGATTGTTGGGGCACAGAGTGTAATGTGGGTAACAAGGAGGGTGTAGGAAATTAGCTATTGAGATTAAGCTTCCCGCATTCTCCACCAAAATATATAGGGGAAACTAGAAGATAAACTCAGAGGGGGAAATTTTGCAAATGTACTATTGCAATGACTAATCAACTATTCGTCCGGCGATAAGTTGAAATTAGTCTATTTACTAATTCTGCAAAAAATATTACCTCCATGGCCACTGGCAATAATATACTATATATTTATAATATATTTATTTATTACTAAATATAGTGAAATATCCTAAATATAGTGAAATATATTTATTTATTACTATATTAAGAGCACAGTAAAGATCGGCAGTTTAAGACATTAACTTGTAAGCAGAGACACAAGACACTTGCCTTTTAAAACAGATGAGACTTTATTAGACTATTCTGAAACACAGAAGCTAATCTAACACAAACACACATGCACACACACACAGAGGTCAATGAAGAAGGGTTTTGAACAGAGAATGAATGAAACCCCAAGTTTCTAGCACTGTATGCTATTTCTCAGACCATGACCTGAACGAACCATCAACTTATCAATTTAACCTTTGTTTCGTTTAGAAGGGCTTTAAACTTTGTATTAAATGCACCAGTTCAACGAGAAGGTACTGTACAATTGCATTGTCTCTTTGGACAGGGATTCCCTTGTTGCATCATCATTCTGAAGGGCTTTCCCGATGATGTGGATTCACCAGCGGTCTGATCAGCTTTTGAGTGGTGTCTCAGGGGACCAATCAGGATGGTGAATGGAGTGAGGGCATACCCAGCAGAGTCTCGTAGGCGGGTTGCAGAAGAGCGTTGATGAGTGAAACGGTGTTTCTCTGTGTTGCAAAGGCGGGAGCCGGAGGCTTTGCAGGAGCCAGTCTTGATGTGGAGTCTCAGAGCGAGCGTGATCATCTTGTGATGTTGAGGGGAAAGACTTCTGGAGCTCTTATGGATGACTCGACTCCTCTCGACTCTGCTCAACTCTTCTTGACTCCCCTCCGATGACTCCCAATCGACTGCCAGAGAGATTGCTGTCATAGGTTTTTAACCCTTTCTGGCTAGTCCAACCCTAAAATGTTTCCTCCAATCAAACATTGTCTTAGGGCAGGGTTTAAGCCATATTCTCCACCTATGATGTTAATCAGTCCATTGTCTCTGCAGTCATGTGTTTTCACACTTTTTCATGAAGTGTGGATCAAACTTTGGTTCCAAATATTAACACATGCATATACCTAAATTTCCTTGCTCTCACCTTTCAGAAAATTATTCAACACACACATACCAAACAAGAAATATATTGGTTGTGGTTAATACACTGATCAACAATAATAATGCTTGCTAAATAATCAAATGAATAATCTTGTGGCTACACTCAAAAAAATGAATTTTGCTGGCTGTTGCATTTACTTAAGTGCAACGTGTGTTTTGTACTATCTAATTTAATGTTTACAAAATGAACATGAAAAAATCACGTAAGATTTGCTTGAAATTCAACTGCTTAGCTTTCACTTGATTCGATTTTGTCAGAATAACAAGAAACAATCAAGTACCCACGCGCTTCCTGGAAAATGATTGCCTTTATCGCGATAACACGTCCCGAGATGAAGATTTGAAATAACGTAAAGAAGACACCTGAGGGAAGCCGTTGATGAGCGCGCACATGGAAAAGTAAGAGCAAATCCTTTATCATCTACTTGTGAAATTCAAAATGCAAATAAAAGTACTGTGCCTTAATAATATCATCTTATAGGCGGCATATTTCTCCGATAGTTTTATGTTATTTGACCTAAAATAATATTTTACTCGGGGTTAAAAGATGGCAACGTGGTCTACATAGGATTGTGCTAGGGATGAAACGATTAATTCAGTATGTACAGTCCTTTTGGCGCAAATTAACATCATTGCTAAATGAGATGTACGCTTGTTTTCTGTTTTCTGTATTTAACATTTGCAACATCTGCCGATGTGTGTGTGATATGCTAGTTAACTAACATGTAGCTGACGCTAACAATTAGCTAGCTAGCAAGTTTAGACTTAGGTTAACAAACAGGCTGCTAATGTTAATGGTGCTTCAATATACTGTGACAGTCAGTGAACTTCTTGATACTTATCCACTAGCTGACTACAGGATTGGAGCTACTCGCATGGTGACTTTGAAAAGGCATATTGAAATACAAGGTGGGCTAGCACCTGGTAAGGTCTTGTCCACTTTGTTAAAAGGGAAATTCAACCTGCACCATATTTGCAGATGCTTTTCTAGATAAGTAATTGAAAAGTAGGCTTTAACTTCTGAAATTTAAATGTGAAACAATGGATATCTGATTTATAATCTTTTTGTATTTTATGTGTTTGAGCAGAGTAAACAGCAGTGAAGATGGGGACACCTATGATCCTTAAGATCATCCTGACCGATGGCAGCTCTCAGAGGTTGACACTTTCTCATGGACTACCTGCATCTATTGATGACCTTATGGTTGAAGTAAAGAAACAGTGTGGACTTCAAGGCCATTTTAAACTTCAGTTTATAGATTCCTTGTTTGGAAATGATTTCCTTAACCTTACTTCAATTTCAGAAGTCCAAGATAAAGGCACACTTAAAGTAATTGATATGTCAAGACCCATCTCTATGGAGCATGATGAGAGGCCATCTGATCATAGTCAAGTACAGTCACAACCATTCAGCTTTTCCTCTGCAAGTGACCATTCGTTCCTGTCAGATGGATCTTTAGATACAGATATACTGTCTTCGAGTGAGTCTACTAGCTCACGAGCTTCTTGGCCTGCTATTTTTCATGTGCCTAAGTTTTCCTACGATGCTGAATTACAACTTCAACAGGCAAATGTAACTTATATTCAGAATGGCACTGTACTTGCTCCAGATCCCAAGCTGAAGTCAGCCATCCCTAATGGTTTAGTACAGGAAATTGTTCAGTATAAAGTGTATGTCAGTGATAATGAGATGGAACAGGTAGCCCAGAGTCTTATCAAGACACATCCTTGTTTGACTGAGGAAGGGTCTGGGACTGGATGCGGTGGATGGAAAACCAGTTTGAAATACAAACTGTCCAATTACCGCACACACCTGAGAAAACTGGGCTGTCCAGAGGTTTCAGTGAACTCTTTGAAAAACAAGCCTGCAGGAAGGCGCAGTGCAGCTTTTGGAGTCAAAAAGGCAAAGCGAGCAGAGATTAACTTTTGCCCAACATACCCATCAGCAGAAACTGAGGAGAGTCTGGAGGCCATGCAGAAAAGTCTACTTCTAGATGTAAAGAAGAGGAGCAACAAAGAGGTTGTGAAACTCAAGATGGAAAGGACTTTCGCACACAGAAGACATGAAGTTGTTCGTGATGCACCACTGGTGGAGGATTTCATGGCAAGGTGGCCTGCTCTGTTTGAAGTCAGTGAGGTAAGATGTCAGTTATATTAGGTTTTACATCTTTGTTTTGCTGTTGAGTACACTGGCTAACTGCTAATATACTTGATTGTATATTCATCTGTGCTTTATCTCCCTCCTACACTATCTCAGTTGTGTGACTGTGTCTGACTCCCAAATGATTACCATTTGGGTCTGATTTCTTTGTCCATTATTACTTTTTTAAATCAACGCAGAATTCAAGAGAATCACCACTGTCCCACTTCAATCCAAGTTCCTGTCTCAGCTGGACCTTTACTCTGACAAACTGATGAGATTGTTCAAAAAGAGCAGAGGACAGCTAGGGGAAAGACTCAAAAGAATCAATGCTCAATTGGCTGATGTAAGTGATTCACACACTCATTAGAATTTACAGCTTTTTAAAATATGAATATTTCTAGAATTGTAGAGAGGATATATTAGTTGCCATTTATTACATTGGCAGGGACGGCATACAGATAGTACAGCAAATCAGGGAGTACAACAGTGCATTTATTTTTTTTTAAGTTTCTCTTGTTACTTAGGTGCATCTTTGTCTCATGGTGTGTCTTTTATGTCAGTTTGCTTCCTACATGAACATAGGAAATAGATGAAAGCAATGCTAGTAAAAGTGTAAAAGTGACCATATGTGCTGTATTAAGACACAAAGAATTTTTTTTTCAGTGTAATGATGTAGATGCTGGACGAACATGTATTATTAAAGGACTCTGTATCTACATGGGTGAAGACCCAGAAAACCTGTAGTGCTTACTACACCCCTTATCTTGCACTCCACTTTTGTTCTCCCACTTCATCAATTGAAATGATTCTTTTTTTTTTCTTTTGATAAATTATTAACTGATCTTTTTTCTTACGTTTTATACCTTGCAAAATCACTAGTGTTTATTGGTTGCCGGTTAAAATGACTTAATAAATTTGAAACATGACTTTCAATTGGCTGGTTGAGAAGGACAATTACTTTATTTATAATTACTTTCAATAAAGAAGGTGCTCCTGTCACACTTTGTTTTACATATGGATCTTAAATTTCCTCACAAAGAACAAAGCAGTCTGATGCACTTGTTGCACCACCACATCACACAGTCTCCAGTCTTCTTCCAATTGTCCAGTAGGCCCTTTTTTAATTAATTTTTCAATGGAGCTACTTACTCAAGACATCTCTTTTTTTTTTTCTCCACACTGCTCTGCCAACAGACTGCTGCATAAAAAGTAAGTCTGCCATGTATGATATAAAATTTGACAATAGGTCACTTTGATTTGGTGGTGCTTAGTCGGAGACAGGTTTTTGGACTCCATTGAGTTTTACATGATATCTTGTCTGTTTTGTACAGGGCATGGATGAAGATGCCATCAAGGAGGCCATTGAAGACACCACTGTTAGAATTTATGTTCTCAAAGAATATGCTTCAAATGATGAACCAAATGACATTGGAATTGTACTTGAAGGCATCAAGGTGTTGCAGTGTCTGGATAATGCAGCATTAGCTGTGGCTATGCTGTTCGGACTGATGTATGCTCTAAATCTCAGCTACCCTGCCAAACTTCGCTACACCTTTGAGGTTGTCCAAAAGATTTTTATGGAACTGGATGGACGTAAACTTTCTAACAAAGCACAAACTCTGAAAAACAGAGTAGTTCAATGAAAGAGTTACAGAGTCTGAACTCTAACACAGCTAGATGGAAGTAAACATTTCATAAACACTTCAATTGTTCTTAAAGGCATTGTTATATTATTTGCACTTTTCTGTGAATCCACTGTAAGTTTACAATGTTTTCTTTTATGAAGCCATTATGTTAACAGGTTTGTTTTTGGTTTGCTAAGTCAGTAAAACAGTTTGTTTTGTATTTGCTATATTGAATAATCTTGACAGCAGCTCATTCAGGGTTATTCCTTAGCAAAGTTTGTTTACACAGGGTTGTCTTTTTTAGTCTTTTTAAACCCATTTGAAATGCTTCAAGCACTGTGAAATTAGGTAAGAGTTCTAATGTAACCTTTATAACAATGCCCCTTTTGCCTTATTCACTTGTTTGTGATGCCATGTTTGGTTTATTTCAGTGAAATAATTTTTCTTCAGAATTCACTTTGTGACACTTCACACTTGCATTTGGCTGTGACAGTGCGTTATACTTGGACTGAAAGAAATGTATGGTTTGCAAAGTTAATGCTCAATATAGCATGTTTGTATAAAGACCTGGTTCTGCCTTTTTTGCCAGTGACTTAGTATTTTCCATTGATTGTTTTCTATTTGCACACACTTAAACCTGAAACCTATACATTGTTTACTATATGTCAGAGACATAATGAAATTACTGTTAAATTACATTATACATTTGAATAATGTTAACACTAAGAAATTATGTTAGACTTGTCAGTGATAATGGAGTATCATGGACATGATTAAAATACATTACAATTACACAATCAATTGCTATTACCCTAAATTATAAAGATTAGCTTAAGTCAACATGATTCTTTTACACTAGTCTAACATGAATTAAATATTTTGGTTTAACAAGCAAAAATTTTGTAATTTGTCCACATTTTGATGATGTGGGACCGATGTACGCATTAAAATCAAGTAAATTCAAAGGATTATTTTTTTCAGTGTATAAGCATGATAAGTACAAAATAAAACATGGAAGAAAATAGGCGAATGCAGTTGTTAATGTATCATTTTCACAGTCATTGTCCCTGTAGACTATGTGGAGTGTTCTGATGCAGTCTGTGGAGTGTGAGAAGTCAAGAAAGAACTCTTTCCTGAGGCCCCCCTGGGTGAGTCACCCCCTTTTGGCCTTAGGTTATCAGATTTATGGTTGAGATTACGTAGGGTTTTATCCTGTGGACCAGCCATCTGGTCTTGGTCAATGGCCTAAATCAGTAGGTTCGGCAGGGTTCCTCTTGGCTGAGAGGGTTCATCCTCTGATCAGGGATGTTCTAATATTTTATGGTTCCTGTGGCAAACTAAGTGGAGTTCTTGGGTAATGTTTGGTCCAGGTTTCTGTGGTTTTGTTGCTGCCTGAGCTGTATCAGTCTGTTTCAAATCCCCCCTTTTCTTGTCTTCAGGTGCCTCTTTCTCTGATTTCAATGGAACCATTTATGGATCGGCTTTCTGCGCCCTTGGTGGATCTTGATTCTGCATGTGACTGTTGAGAGCTTGTCTATGATCTCATGAGGATGGACCAGTGAGGCAGTTCTGGCATGTGCTCATTGAAGGATTCATTTCTTTTGAGGAACTCCTTCAATAGCTGGATCAGTTCTTGTGAGTCAGCTGAGGGTGGAGTGTCTTTTTCTTGTGCATACTCAGTTTTGGGTCAGTCTGTGTGGTGCTGCGGCGGACTTTGTCATCGGTTACCCAGAATGGTCACTCCTGGATGCGTCTGTGAGTTGCCCTTGGGTGTCCAGTTGGGTCCCCATGAGTTTTTGCTTTTTGGGCTTCCAGGGGAGCATAGCTGGTCCCATGAGTTTTCCCAGTGGTTTGTCTGGTGCTTGGGTTTGGCACTTGCATGGTGGTACCACTATGGTTGTCATTATGGCTGGTTAAGGGTTCTCTCCATTCTTTGTGTGAGAGTCTGGTGCTGTCATGATGCTGAGTGCCTTCCGGTGTCAACTCTTGATCTTGGCTTCTAAGGCTAAGGACTGCTGTGGTTTTGGTCCCTTTTCCTGAGGCCATCTTCTGTTTACTAGGCCTTCTGGGTTAGGTCCTGCAGCTGTTGAATCAGCATTGTGCAAGGGCAGGCCATGACACCTAGGTGATGGCTTACTCCAGTATGCAGATTTCTTAGGAAGAGGGTTTTGAAGTTAATGTCCTCTTCCAGTTCAGGTTTGTTATGTGCCCCAAAGTAGGCTCGTCGGAGGCGGTTGTAGTAGGCTTGGGGATTCTCCTGCCAACCCTGTTTTGTTTCCAGGGTGGCTATCAGTCCTTGTTCAGATTCTGGGTTTGCAAACTCTTTAATCAGGGCTTCGCAGAGTATTTGATAGTCCAACTTGATGTGGACTGGCTGTCTGTCAAGGAAACTTCGCACCTCAGGACTGGATGCTGTCCTGAGCAGATAGAGTCTGTCTCTGTCAGTCATGTGAGAACTCGTTTCCAAGTGAAAGTCGATGTCTTGCAGGTAGGACGGTACATTGTAGCCTCCAGACTTTCAATTTCATCTCTGGACTTCTCCAAGTGGTCTTCTAAGGCCTTGATTTTGGCATTCTTGTCTTTGAATTGGCTTTCTCCAGTAGCTGCTCAGCTCGGTTTGTCTGCTAGGTCCTTCTGGGCAGCCTTCGCTTCCTCCTTTTCATTCTGGGTAGCTGCTAGGGTTTCTTGGAGCTTTGAAATTTCTTTCTTTGTTTCTTGCTCCATCTCACCAGACGCTTTGAGTCGGTCCTGATGGATTGTGAAGTAATTTTCTGGATTTCTTCTTAATAGAGATGCAAACAGGCACAAACTTGGAGAAGAGAAATAGTTTCATGTACATACACAGGTGCTATCCCTCCAACGTTCAGTCCTCAACTAGGTGTTGTCCCTTCAATGTTCAGTCCTCAACTCAACTCCATACCACAAAAGCCTTTTCTTAAAACATCTTACCCAGGCTGCTAACCCAAGGTCAGCACACAGATAAAACCATCTGCTAGGCCCTGGCAAACACATTCCACACATTTCAAAATAGCTGGATTGTAAGGAGGTTTTCATTAACACATAAATCTTGAGAACTGTTTAACGTGCTCTAGTAAGTCTGAAAATTACATACCATACCATGCTGTTAATATAAACAGGAAGAAGAGCTATAATGAAAACCCATAACTATTCTTCAGTCCTGGGCTTTCTCTTCCAGCTTGTCTATGCGTCTTTGGGCACGTGTCATCTCCTCTTGATGGTGGGTGACATGTTAGTTTCAGCTGAGCTATAAGGAGGCCAGCTGGGCTATAAGGCCTAGGTGCAGTGGGACAGCTAATTGTTGTTTCAGTGATTGTGATTATCTAGTGGAGCGCGTTGATGACTTGTGGTCTCACTGAGGGAGAATAACCAGTGGGGTGGAGTCTTTCTTCCTGCACCACAAGTCAAAACAAACAACTAAAGGATTAAACTGAAAAGAAACAACAAAAAATTTCTGGATGAAAGAAGAACTTTCGCTGTTCAGTAAGAGAAAACAACATCACATGAAGTAGAATTAGGGTAAATAAATGAATGTGTGGATTAAAGTTTAAACTTTACAATGATTTTCATGGGACTCTGTTCTTCTCTTTTTTTAGAGGCTGTTGATGGTTCCCACAGGCTTGGTCTCTAAAATGGGATCAGTGAGATAGAAGAAGGCAGGACAGGACAGGGAGTACCTGAGCTTGGTTAAGGGAAGGAGATTAGCTCAATTGACAAGTGGATCAAGTTTACGGATAGGCCATTGCTGTTATGCTTAACTACAAGTATAGAATCGTTTACAGTTGATGTACAACTATATACAGGAAATAAACTTAAAGTGAAAGAGAGTTGTCTCTGGTATTCTTTGAAACTCGTAGTAGGGATAGTAGTGTCTCCTATTGTGGAGCCTTAGGTGGGTCATTCCTATCTAAGTGGAACTTGCCGTGCAAGGACACCCCTCCTCTAGCCACCCTCTATTCACACTACCGGTGAGGAACCAGACCCACTATGTACCAAGCTCAGCAGTATCCAACACCACAAGACTTTTAGCATAGAAAGGACCGCACTCAAAATGGAGCAGTCAGTGCCACCTTCTCAGAGGTGGTGTGCTGACTCGGCAAATTGGAGTGTCCAAATGCTGATGTCTACAAGTGGTGCTGATACACTGGACCAGTGGCACTGGCGAGCATTCCCACCTCCCAGCAGGTGTCATGGGTGACTCAGGGCCAGATGGGCCAGGCTGCCAAGAACTCACAAGGGGAAGAAACAATTGCTTCGGTACCCACAAGCTAGGATACATGGGTTTCGAAATGCCTTAAAGGTGAAATAATGATTGTGTGACTTTAATTTGATGGGGGAGTATCTACGTTCTAGAGTGCTGCCAGTTAAAATTGATAGCTTTATTAAATTTAAATTTCACACAAAAAGTAATTGTGGGTAAGTATTTTCCTTCTAGTGGTATGAGGGGAAAATAGCAAGAAGGGAGAAAAGAAAATGGAACAGGAATGTGAGAGACGTATGAGGATTAATCACATTACCGTTGCCCAAAACACTGGCTGTATTCAGTTAATACAAGCCACAACATGCTAATCGCTATCTGCTATCCTTCAAGGCTAATGGTTTTAGCATAGACTTCAATGTAAACACTACTGCTTCAGGTTAGCTTAGCTCATAGACATATAAAATACCTAGACGCCTCATTGGCCGCTGGATCGTACGTCAACGTCGCCGCCATCTTGGTGCGGGCAACTTTTCCATCATTCTCATAAGTGGACTCAAGAAAATGCCTCTTTTTATTGTCTGTATCATTCTGTAATTGATATTACATACTATTTGATACTATATTCTAATGTATTATTATTATTATTATTATACAATTTGCTATTATCAATCTATTATTATGCTCATTACACACTATTCATTTTATTGTTATTGTCTATTCTGCAAGTGATATTCCATATTCTACTTGTTATTATTCATCTATTATTATTATTCTTATTGTTGTTGTTGCTGTATTTTACATACTATAATTACAGTATTATACATACATGCCATTCTATATGTGTCATTCTACCAAACGGGTGCCATTTGGGTCCGCAACGTTTGATGAGATGCTTAAGGTGCAAAAATGTCCTAAAGTGTGTTTCCAAAGCTTAAAGTTATTAATTCAAGTGTTCTTGTTAACATGATATATGATAAAACACTATTCTTAAAGAGTAACATACTATTTTTAAATAATTTTTCATTAGTACATAGCCAATTTCACATGTCCGTGTTGACCAACATGACATTTTCATCTAAAATATCACCAAATAAGTTATATATTTTTTTCAAACTTTTATTATTTTCAGGATTATATGTGTGTCCCTGTTTACATAAGATATATTTATTCAAAATAAACCTTTTTTTTTTTTGTAAATATTTTATGATTTGTGTGTGTCCCTCAGTTTAACTTACCACCCCGTCACACTAACTTGTTTTATCTATAATTAATGTACTGTTGCTTTAAATGACATCACAAAGCAGAAGTGGCATCATTTGAGCCTTGCAGCCACCAAGAACAAAAGCAGGCAAGTACTGACATTCTTTCACATTGTTTATTTGTTGCTTTTTCATGTTAGGCAGGGTCCGTCAAGCTTAAACCAACCACCCCATCACGCAAAGTAGATAAGAAAAACTGTTTTTTATTAATTTTTTTACATTATTAATGCAAATAAAATTAAATTTCAGATTGAATGCATGTATGCTAGGTGAGGAACTTGACCACATGGGAGATCTGCGGCCATTTTGGGATGAAATTTACCACCCCGTCACATATCACCCCGTCACATTTTTTATTGTGACAGGGTGGTAATGGATGTGATGGGGTGGTTCTGCTTCCTGTTTGAATGTGAGGATGTGTGAAACTAAGGATTCTAATATAATCAATTTTTAATCAGTATTTTCTGTTAACTTAACCCTGTTTGGTTCATTCACTCACTCACTATATCACTCACACACGTATTACTCACTAATCTCTTTCACTCACTATCTCACTCACTCACTATGTCACTTTCTCACTATCTCTTTCACTCACTCACTCACTCACTCACTCACTATCTGTGTTTAATGAATAATGTTACATTTTATAACATAATTGCAGATAGATCTGTCTCCATCATGGCTCCATTAAGCGCTGCTGAGAGACAACGGCGATACCGTGCACGTCGGAATGCTGATCCTGAGAGGAGGCAAAAATATCTAGAGAGTGAGCGTCAGAGATGGAAACGTGATGTAGAGCAAGGGAAAAAAAAGAAGATAAGTGATCTAAGTGAGCGAGGGAAGCGTCAGCTGCGTAAAAAGTGGAGGAAACAGAACAAGAACAGAAAAGAGAAAGCAGAGGTTAGGAAGCACAGTCTGGACACCTTTCCTCTGAGTCCAGATCCTGTCCAGCAGTCAAAGCAGCAGTTAGGATCTTCAAGGTCAGGGTAGTGTGCAGTTAGGATTATAAATGAATGGACACATGTAGCGAATAAGAAGCAGGCCTATCATTGATGAGTAATTGTTTTTACATATGGTGCACATGACTTGAACCCCTAAGTTACCAGTAGATTTTTGTTTTGTTTCAGGCAACATAAAGAAGGAAAGCGGATTTCCAGGAGGAACAGGGATACACTGCGCAAAGAAATTGAAAAACTAAAAAAATCGCTAGAGAAGGAAAGAAAACGCACTGACAAATACAGAAAAAGATATAAGCACTCTCCTCATTCAAAAATAAAAGAATTAACTAAGACAGGCAGAGTAAGCTCCAAAATAAAAAAAACACTACTCTTTCATGAAGCTTTGATTGAAGACATTAAGAATAAGTACTGTAAAGCAAGAAAAGAAAAAGAAAAACAACTAATAGCAAAGGTAACAGCGGGGAAGATTGTGAAGAAGTACAGGCTACAAGGATTTGCCGAAAATGCCCTTGGATTTTCAAAGAAGCGTCGCAGTGTTCAGAGTGAAGACCTCTGTTCCACCAAAAGAAATCCCACAAACAGGTTCACTGCTGCTTTCAAGTCCAAACTCAAATCCTTCTTCACCCGAGATGACAACAGTCGGATAACGACTGGAAGAAAACAAACAATTACCAAGAACAAGTTGAAGAAGCAGAAAAGGTTTCTGGTTGACACAATGAAAAATCTTCACAAAAAATTTCTCACTGAAAACACAAACAACATATCATACTCCCTTTTCTGTAAGCTTCGCCCTTTTTGGGTTGTACATCCCACTCTCTCTGAACGGAACACATGTCTGTGCAAGATCCATGAAAATCTCAGATTTGTTGTTGAGAAGTTGCATAATTTGAGGCTCATAGATACTTCAGATCTCGAGAGTTTGACTAAAATGATAACCTGTGACACCTCCAGGAAAATGTGCATGTATGATGAGTGTGAGGAATGCAAAGGCAAGACTGTTCAGCTCTCCAGATTTGATGGCTCAGCAAAGGTTGCATTCACTCAATGGGCCACAGCAGAGAAACCAAGGGAAGATGTGAGGGAGGGTCCTACCACTGTCAAGATCACAGTGAAGAAAACAATGGAGGACACACAAGACAATCTTGTGGAGTTATTCCACAATCTTCTTCATAAATTCAAAAGACACACATTCAACATAAATCAACAGTACTCCTACTGCAGAGAGTTGAAAAAGAACCTGTCAAAAGAGGAGGCAGTGATCCACATCGACTTCTCTGAAAACTACACATGCAAATACAGCTCAGAGGTTCAAGCTGTCCACTTTGGTTCCCCACACCTACAAGCTACTCTGCACACTGGTGTTTTGTACATAGGTGGTGAAAAAGAGCCCATCTGTTTTAGCACAGTGTCACCCTCCAAACACAAAAGCCCCCCAGCTATATGGGAACACATGAATCTGGTGCTGAATTATCTACAAGCCACATACCCACATGTATCTGTTCTACACTTTCTGAGTGATGGACCGTGTACCCAATACAAACAGAAAGGAAATTTCTTCCTTTTCAGCACAGAGCTCGCAAGACAAGGTCTGAAAGGGGGAACATGGAACTTTTTTGAGGCAAGCCATGGCAAGGGGGCCCCTGACAGTGTTGGGGGAACCTTGAAAAGAACAGCGGACAAGCCGGTGACCAACGGCCGTGACATACCCAATGCCCATGAGCTATATAAGGCCCACACAGAAACATCTACAACTGTTAAGTTGTTTTATGTAGCATCCGAAGAAGTGGAGCAGGCAATGGAAAGGATGCCAGGCCAGATTCCACCAGTGCCATCCACAATGAAAACCCACCAAGTGGTCACATTCACTCCAGGAGAAATCCTTTACCGGGAAGTTAGTTGCATGTGCTCCACGTAAAAGCAGCTGAGATGTCAGTGCTTCAACACACAGCATTTCACTTTTAACAAGACAGCCCAAAAGGTGCCAACAGAAGCAATTGATTGGGAAAGTGGAAATCTAATTGGAAAGTGGTGTGTGATTAAATATGAAAATGACCTTTATCCTGGGATCATCCTGGATACAGATGAAACATATGCCCTTGTAAAATGTATGCACCGTGTTGGGGCCAATAGGTTCTTCTGGCCTCCAAGAGATGACTTCCTGTGGTATTTCTTTGATGATGTGCTCGAAATCATTCAAGCATCACAGCCTGTGACATCCCGCCACATGGAAATCCAGAAGGGTGTGTGGATGCGACAGTCACTGTTATGATGCTCATTTCAGTTTTTCAGAGCATGAGCAAGTTTTCCATTACATCTCCTATTTTAATGTCTCCCCTCCCCCAGTTTTTAAAGTTTAAAACCAGCTGTTCATATAGAGAAACACTTTGTCCATACCACCCCGTCACAGTGAACCACCCCGTCACATCATTTACCACCCCGTCACAGGGTCATTTTGTTAAAAGTTTATAGAAAGAAAATGAAATGTTACATAAATGAATGTTGAATGATGTTCTTATTGTGTGGACTAATGAATTAAATGCAACTTTATTTGTATTTTTTAAGTGAATTTGTTTTTTCACTACAAAAAGTGAGGCCATTGAAATGTCAAATTCATTTTTCAAGATTAAAAATCTAAGAATAAAAAAAAAATAATTAAATTACAGACTCTCTATTGATGGTTTCCAAAAAAGGGACATTTTACTATTAGGAAAACATAAATTTTTTAAAATCTATTTCTTGTTTTACTACTCTAATGGCATACATATTGTCCATAATGGGGTGGTACAAGAAAGAGGCTCTTGCCTGAAGAAAAACGATGATATTAATAAGGAGTTTGTGCCTGAGGTGGGAAAATATGTTTTTTGGAGGGTTAACATGTCTTTCAAGTTGTAGTCTTTTTTAAAGGAAGTTTGTTCTTAATGAAAATTTTGAAAATTGCAAAGTTGAAATGGCACCCATTTCGTATAATGACTCATATCATACTATATGCTATACCCTATTATCAATCTATTATTATGCTATTATATTATTGTACTACTTATTACTTTTTACTGAATGTTATTCTTAATTATTCTTATATATTATACTACTGTACATATATTATTTACTATTACATCTTACTTTATACTATATTACAAATATATTTGCTGAACTGTTGTTGT
>CM040459.1:18605366-18615398 GCA_022758105.1 Pangasianodon gigas | reverse complement strand
CAATCATCAATAAACACAGATTTTCTATTCACCAAAATACACCTGTTATTCCAGATAGACATGTTATGTGGGCTAAAATTGTGTTTAAAGATCAGTTTCCAATATAATAGTAATTGTTGATGAAAAGCAGAAAGTTTTATAGGGAGTTTGGAAATTTCAAAATCACATTGCAACAAAAAACTAATACCACCACATTTTTTTGAATATTGTTGTAGGAATTTCAAACCAAAATGAAGACTCGTTATTTATGAAAGACTGCAACCATTTAAGTTTGATGACCCCATTCATAATATCAAAGTCAATTGTTTTAAGACCACCCTCTTCATAATCTTTAATCATATCGCTCTTACGTATATAATGACTTCTCATTTTCCATATGAAATCAAAATTTAACTTATTTATCGCCTTTATCTTTTTGGCAGACACTGCTAAAGAAAAACATGGATAGGTGAATCTAGAAAGACTTTCTACTTTCGATAATAAAATTCTACCAAAGATCGTTATGTCTCTCTGTAACCAATTGTTCATTATTAATCTACATTTCACTAGATTTTTATCAATATTTAAACTTTCTAAATTATCTATTTTCTTACATAACCAGATACCTAAGTATTTAATTTCATTTTTAACAGGGATATTGTACAATGATATACTAGGGTAATCATGGATGGCCAATAGCTCGCATTTTGACATATTCAACCATAAACCTGAAGCTTTTGAAAAAATCATTATAGACTGGAGTGCTAAGGGAATTTGCTGTTCATTTCTTAGAAAAAGAGTCGTGTCATCTGCAAATTGACTGATAATAAAATGATTCCCTTCTAAGTTGATGCCTGATATGTTGCCTATTTTGATTAAAATAGACAACATTTCTGCGACCATGATAAAAAGTAAAGGTGAACAGCCACTAGAGGGCACTCCACCCCGGACTCTTGCCCTTGTCTTCTGGACTCCATTTCCCATGTGTTCCTTGCCCCTCATGTGATCTTACCATGTGCTACCCTTGTTTGTTTGTCATGTTCTGATTGGTTCCTTGGTTTCGTGTGTCATGTTCTCATTGGTTGGTTTTGTCATGTGTTCTCCTTGTCCTGTATAAGAGTTGCTCACCCACGCTCCTAGTTTGCTGATTATTGTGTATAGCTATCCCTTGTTCCGTGTTTCCGTGTCTCCTAGTTTACCAGTTTACCTGTGTTTTGACCCTTGGACTGTTTTCCTTGTTTTTGATTGTTTGCTGCCTGCCCTGACCATTGCCTGTGTTTTGGATTACTCTTTTGTCTCTGCCTTGGTTTATACTGTTTGCTGGTGCTCGACCCTGCCTGTTTTGACCACGTTTGTAAATAAAGCCTCGCATTTGGATCCCCAACTCCGTTGTCGACCCCTACGTTACAGGTATATTGTGGTCAATATAATATCCAGGCCATTCAGTGGTTTTAATTCAGTTTTATTCAGGCACAAAGTCTTAATTCATAACATTCTCAATAGATTCAGCAAGTAAATTCAATTAATTCAGCAATTATAGCATTTTGCACAACAGGAACATTTTTCACAACAGGTATCTTGCAAGCTTTGTAATGTTCTAATTTCATTTATCTCCCATGAATTACAATTTTTTTAGTCATTTTACTTCAGATTTTTTCAGGTACAATGTGATTATTTATGATATTTTCAGTAATTCAATAAATTACAGTAAATTCATTAACTTCATTACAGTAACTTTAGATGAATAATTTTAACAATAACAATTGATTAAAATGTATCATTTAATTTTCCAAAACAGGAACATTTTTCACAACAGGAATCTTGGAAAATTCTTTTGCAACAACTTTAACATCAACCTCAACTTTCACTTGATGTGATATACACAAAACATTGCTGAGCTGTGTTCAAACACAAGAACACTCCAGTTGCATGTGTTATCAAAACAGACATCTGCCACAGGTGTTGCATCCCATTTGTGTTTCCGCTGCAGTTTCACAGATGGAGGTGGGGCACAAAGTGGGCTTCCAACTCGAATTGGTATCTTGTGAAGGCCTTCTAGTGTGTGGGCCACAGTTGTCCTGAACCTCATGAGTGGCACTGGATTCTCCTTCAAAACACTGCACTCTTGTTTTTAGAGAAGCCAGGCATTGCACACGGATAACTCCAAAAAATAGTCAAAAAGGGGTAGGTACCAAAGTTTTGACTTGTCAGGGGTTTTGTTTAGGTAGATGAGCATGTCTGATAAATCAATCCCACCCATTTGTTCATTGTATGCCTTTATTATGGCAGGGCAGGAGACAGTGATCTTTTTGCAATGCTCTTTGCTACCGCCGGACTAAACCAACAGGCTCAACACCACAAGCATTGCTAAGCAGAGTGAAACTTTTGTTGTCATACCACTTAAAAGCAATCGCTCCTTTTGATAAGCGAATCTTGTAGGAACCCCTTCCTTCTTTGGACAGTTCCTTGTCTGTTTTCAGACAGCTCCTGCTGTACAGTTTGCCCGGACTACATCTAAGTACCTTATCTTTGTTGTCTCAGCTGGGGTCTGGACAAGTTTGGTACTAATAAAATAATTGTCACAAAAGACAACTGTATACTCAGGGCATTGAGCAGTTCTACAGAGTGTTATGACTACTTTTCCTCCCATGAGAATGGTCTTGTCTTCCTCTGTTTGTGGGATGTTGAAAAAGAAGTTTTTCCCTTGGTACAGTATAAAATCATGAATGATTCCTGTGGAGCTAGCACGACAGAAGACCTTGAGGCCCCACTTATCAGGCTTGTTTGAGATGTACTAGTGGAGATTGCCAGCTCTTGTGCCTTTGTAGTGCACCATAACTTCATCTACACTCTGCTTGTAACTGGCTGGAAGGAGAAGGCACTGTCATATTAGCATATCAAATATAGGTTGGACTTTGTAGAATCTGTTCTGTGAGCTTCCCTGGCTACTGTTATCTGCAAAAGGAAAACCCTTTAAAACTTCTAGCCCTTAGAGTTCAAAAGGTAAGATAGGGTAGGATTTCAGGCTGTCCCCAACCTGTTTGCCAAATTTCATAACTTTCCTATGTATGGTTCTATGGGCTGCCATAGACTTGATGAAGAAGAAGAAGAAGCAGAATAACAATAACAAGAACACTAATGATTACAATACCTTCCTATGCACCTTCGGTGCTTGGCCCCTAATAAACATAGCTGTGAGTAGCAATTATCAGGGTACAAGCACTTTAAGAACTTTAAGTGCATGCATAAAAAGATATTATGTATTATTTAGCAAGCATGTAAGCACTTAAATTGGAGATGAAAAAAGTCAATTTTCAGCAATTTCAGGTAATTTATAATAGAAATATAGCATTTTTATTAACATTTATAACTGTTATAGTGCAACCTTTTGCTTGATCTCTGTAGAATGCATGCGTCTTTAGAATCATAAGCTGCATGTGCTTACCTAATTTCATGAAGTTCTGAGGTTTCCTATAGGAATTATAGGCTTTTGGGTACTTTTTCATGCCCAGATTTTTAAATGACCCTGATTATTGACGTAGGGAGTCCAGAAAATTATACTACAGTCCAGAGAATTGTACTGGTTGAATGAAAAACGTAGGACTAGTTCCCAAAAGTAGGTTTTTTAAATAATCACAAATATTTAATGATTTGACTGACACCGGCGGTTCTTGAGGCTAAGCTGTTAAGTATTAGGATGTCTAATATATTATATGAATAACGTGTGTATAAGTGAAATATTGAATAATATACCATCAATTACACACGTTGTAGCAACACGAGACCACAGGAGGGCTGAACACAAACAATCAGAGACTTAAGTGCGGTTAAAAAAAAAAAGTTGATATTTATTGAAGAAAAGTGCACGGGGGGCATGAGGGGGTGAAGGTGAGCTCAGCTTGTGCAGTGCAGTGAGGTTGGTGACGTCTCGCGGTGAAGCGCGGCGAGCCAGCAGCAGCGGCGCTTCCAGGGGATGGCGGGGAAAGTGCGGCAGACGCCCTTGGTTTCAGCATGGAGTGGCGGGTTCAGGCGGCAGCGACTCGTCTGCGCTGATGTCTCCATCTGGAGGGCAAATAGAAAGAGCCGGTAGCATTCTTATTTAACGCGCCTACCTTCTCTCTCGAAAAGCGGCCACTGGCTCTTTTTGTAGCTCCCCGTCGTTCCTATGAGGGTGAGTTCGCGCTGTGGCAAAGATTGGGCGCCAGCCGTGCTGAGTTTGTTTGCTCCGCCTCACGGCCACGCACACTCTGGCTGCCCAAAACAAAAGGGGTGCTGAACCGGTGCCATCCATTCAGCACCCTGCCGGCAGTCGAGCGAGGAACGTTCGTCTTCAGTGGCCTGCCGTCACAACATGTAAAATGTGATAGCGCTGACTGTTGGCTGATTTAAAATACAGCATCTTAACACACAATTCAAAATGGCCTACATCCAAAATGGCTGACATAGTAAAATTGGGTATAATTCGACTCGGTATGCCTCACTGAATCTAAAGATAACACTTCCATCATTTTAGGACAAATAGTAGAGAAGTTATTAGCCAAAAAACAATTTTTTCATATCTCCTGACCAGTAGGTGGGGACACAAAACTGCTCCAAAACTGCTGTACCCTCAGGTCTTGGTTGTTATAAGACACTCCAAGTTTGGTGTCAATACTCGAAAGCGTTGCAGAGATATAACCTCACATTAATTTTGGTGTGCTCGCCATCATGTTCGTTGACGCATTACACGCGAAACGTTTGGACTATCAAATATATTTCAGTAACTGTTGGTCTACATGGTCTGAAGATGATCTGAGCAAAATTTCATGAAGTTCCTGACGAAAGGTATAGGAGGTGTTGGCAAAATTAGGTTTTTCAAAAAAAAAAAATCAAAATGGCAGAAAAATTTTCAATGACCAAAGCATATTTGGTATCATTGCTTTTGGAATGATCCACGGAATCTAACCAGACTGGTTTCATGACAATAGGCTAAAGAAATGAAAAGATGTTAGCATTTTTAGAAATTTTCTTATATTACTTGACCAAAAGGTGGCGGTCCCCCAAACTTTTTGAGTATCTTCAGGACATGGGGATGATGACACATACCGAGTTTCGTAACAATACTCCAATGTGTTTGTAAAATATAGCAATGGCCGTTGCAGTTCAAAATGGCCGATGCCCAAAATGGCAGACATAGTTAAATTGGGTACCATTCAACTCAGAATGCCTCACTGAATCTAAACAAACAATTTCCATGATTTTAGGATAAATTATACAGAAATTATAAGCAAAAATAGCAATTTTTCATATCTTGTGACCAGTAGGTTGCGTTGTTCTGAAACTGATCATGTACCCTCAAGTCATGGTTGTTATAAGAAACACCAAGGTTGGTGTCAATAGGCCAAAGCAGTGTGGAGACATAACCTCAAGTTCATTTTGGCGTGCTCGCCATCATATTTGTTGATGCGTTTTACATGAACGGTTTTGGTCTGTCAAAAATCTTTGAAGAACGTTTGGTATTCATTGTGTGAAGATGATCTGAGCAAAATTTGGTGTAGTTACATGGAACATTCTGGGAGGAGTTTGCAAAAGTATGTGTTTCAAAAAAAAAAAAAAAAAAGGCAGAACATTATTCATGACGGAAATGAAATTGGAGATATACATTTCACGTTGAGCCAAGGATTCCAATGATATAAGACATTTGAGTCTGTGACAAACGGTTTAAAAGTTACACCCATTTAGGTAAATTTTTTTGTTTTGATCTCTGTAGCGCCACCATGTTTCCGATTGGGGCTAGACTTTTTGCCATTGTAGAACATTGCAATACTGCCATCTCTCAAAGTTTCAAGTCTCTAAGGCCTTATGGTTTGGTCTGCACGATCAGTTTTAGGGCAGAAAAATAATAATAATAAATATAGCTGCAATTACAGGGCCAAGAACACAGAGCCGAAGTAAGGAGCTAAGCAAGCATCATCACATAAAATTTATGGAAGAATGGTTTTAAATATCAGAGTTCCTTTAATAACTTTTGTTCAGACAGATCTCAAGATGATGTTAGCCAAATTTGGGTAAGATTGGACAAAATTTGGAGGAGTAGTGAAAAAACAGTTTTTAACAAAATCCAAGATGTTTGACAGGAAGTACACGTGAATTTCAGATTTTGTTGTCATTCACTTCTGCATACTACAGGGAATTATAGGAAAAATGACCTGTGAATTTATCACAAACTTTTCAAATGACATAAGGAAAAAAATTGAAAGTTGTTACAGTCACAAAACTTCTTGGGTACATTCAGGGCATGGTCCTGAAGATACTTTTCATGTTTCGTAATGATACGTAGATGCATTGCTGAGATACACCCTCACATCCTGTTTTTTGAATTTGCCAGCATGTTACATGAGAACGGGTTTGAATATCAAAATTCCTTTGATAACTTTTGTTCAGACAGGTCTCAAGATGATGTGATCGATATTTGGTGATGATTGGACAAAATTTGGAGGAGTAGCAGCAAAAATGGCAGTTAGATGTAAGCATTTTTGGCATGTTATTGTAACATTTGACCAGTAGGTGGCGCTATCACGGAATTTGTTGCATAGCTTCAGGTCATGGTTCTGAAGATGTCTACCAAGGTTTGTCTCAAAGTTGTTGCTGAGATACAGCCTCACTTCCTGTTTGGCGGCTTCGCCATCAGATTCTTTGGCCCATTATGGGCAAACCCTTTGGACTGTTAAAAATTCTTTTGATAACTTTTGTGAGGCTTACTCTGAAGATGATGTGTGCCAAATTTCAGGATGATTGGAAAAAAATTTGTAGGAGGAGTAGCGAAAAAACTGTTTTTGACAAAATCCAAGATGGCAGAAAATCTATTGCATTGTAAGCGCTTTGTAAGCATTGTAAGTGCATTGAACCTAGCTCGACCCAGGGAATCCAGGGATGCCTGGATGACTTTTAAATTTTGGACACATGGTTCAAAGGTTATGGCCATAAATGTATTTCTAAATTAGGCCCAAATTTGGCCCAATTGTGGCGCTAGAACGTTGGCAGCACTTGGCCCAAATTTGGTCAGAGTGTTCCTTAGACCCTCCCCAATCAGTGTGCCAAATTTCACAACTTTCTACCAGACGGTTCTGTGGGCTGCCATTAGACACCCTAGCCAGAAGAAGAAGAAGCAGAAGAATAAGAAAACATAGAATAACAATAGGGTGCCTATGCATCTTCGGTGCTTGGTCCCCTGAAAATGTAGAATAACAATACCTTGGTTCCCTAATAATAATAATAATAATAATAATAATAATAATAATAATAACATGAATGATTACAATAGGTACCTACACACCTGTGGTGTTTGGCCCCTAATAAATATAGCTGCAAACTGCAATTATAATGCCAAGTACAACTGAGGCAAAGTAAGGAGCTAAGCAAGCATCAGAGCATGGTCATGATTTTACATGGTCATCAAGTTTCAGTGCAATAGGCAGTAGTGTTGCCAATATATTGCATAAAACAGTGTGCGGCGCTTATGTCAAGTTTGACGACGCGTTATATGGAAACGGTTTGAGATATAAAAAAGTTTTATTCAACACAAAATCTAATCAACCTGAATTCCATAACTTTTTGTCAGCATCGTCTGAAGATGATCTGTTTCGATTTTTATGAAAATTGGATGAACGGTCTAGGAGGAGTTCGAAAAAGCTGGTTTTACAGAAAATTCAAAATGGCGGAAAATCTAGTTGGGTGGAAATTGAAAGCATGGAAGATGACCTGATTTGATGTTCGTGAAAATCAGATGAAGGGTCTAGGAGGAGTTTGAAAAAGTAGGTTTTCAAAGCCTTTCAAAATGGCGGACAGCAAGTTCGGCCGACCATGGCATAATTAGTATCATTGTTCTCGGCATGACCCAAGGACTCTATCAAGACCAGTCTCATGACAATAGGCAAAAGTACTCAACAGCTATTAGCATTTTTTAAAATTTCATTGTAATTTTTGTATATCGTTAAATATCATTATAATTGTCCTGAAACTTTTTGAGTGCCTTCATGGTATGGTGCCAATGGCACATATCGAATTTTGTAACGATACAACTTTTTCACAACTTTATACCAGACGGTTCTGTGGGCTGCCATAGACACCCTAGCCAGAAGAAGAAGAAGCAGAAGAATAATAAGAAAACATAGAATAACAATAGGGTGCCTATTGTAAAATACAGCATTTTATTACTAAATTCAAAATGACCAACCTAGGAAAATTTCATATTATTTGACTCGGTATGCCCCACAGAATCTAACGAGATCAGTTTCATGATTTTAGGACAAACTGTTCAGAAGTTACGAGCAAAAATATGTTTTTTCATATCTCGTGAAAACGGTGGCGCTGTTCCAAAACTGTGCAGGTACTCTCAAGTCATGATGGCTATGACATATACTAAGTTTGGTCTGAATAGGCTAAAGCGTTATGGAGATACAGCCTCACGTCCATTTCGGCGTGCTCGCTGTCAAATTCGTTTGCACCTTATTCAAGAACGGTTTGGTCTATCAAAAAGCTTTTGATAATTTTTTGCCAGCATGGTCTGAAGATGTCTAGACTGTCTAGGATGAGTTCGAAAAAGTATGTTTTTCAGAAAATTCAAAATGGCAGGAACTCTTGTAGGTGGAAATTGAAACCATGGTATGCATTCAACTCAGCATGAGCCAAGAAATGAGACAAAAAAAGAATTTTGTTTCTAGAACTTACAGTACAGTTATTAGCATAAACATGAATGCAAATTTGACCTGTTGATGGTGCTAGAGGGTTTAAGATAGAGGCACCAAATTTGCTCAAATGTATATTCAAATGATCCCAAACAAGTGTGCAAAATTTCATAACTTTCCCGCAAGCAGATCTATGGGCGGCAATAGACTTCAAGAGCAGAAGAAGAAAAAGAAGAAGAAGTAGAAGAAGAAATATAGCTGCATGCAGCAATTACGGGGCCAAGCACTACAGAGGCAAAGTAAGGAGCTAAGCAAGTGTAACCGAGTTCAAATATTGCTGTTAAATTAATTGGGAATTTGAATTGGGAAAACTTACCATTGGCTGTTGCACCACTATATTTGCATACAATTTGCATATATTTGCATACTGTATATGGCAGGGTGGCACTACGTGATCCACAGCAGAGCCTTACATCTCTCGCTATAGGTAAGTTTTGTGATGATTGCTCTGTTGTAAGAAAAAATTAATTATGGTTGTTTTCAAGTGCAAGTTGTAGCGCTTTGCATATGCGGAGGGCTGAGCATGAACCACAGGAGAGGAAGGTAAGGTGCACAAGTGTCTTTTTACTGGGCGAGGGGGTTGTGCTCGTCCTGGAGAGGGGCATGGCGCAGGAGAGGTTGTGATGCAGCGGGGGGGCCCAAGGGGCTCTGCGGTTGGCAGGCAGGCAGGCTGGCACTGCGGAGGGTGCTGGGAGAGTCGTCCTCCTCGTCGTCTGCAAGGCGCAGAGAAGACAACGTTAGAAGGGGGCATAAGCCCAAGACTGTCTGCCTTACCCCTACCGCAGGCCCCTTTTATACTCTCCCGACTTCTCAAGGAGGGTAGTGAGCTACCGCAGCCCTCATTGGTTTTTTAATCTATCAGCATTCGAATTCTGTCGGTCAAGTCAAATGTATGACATTTGCAACGATAAAATCTAATTGCGCCATTAACCTACATGTGAACTCTGAACCTCTTTTTATTTCAGTTAAGACCTCCGAGCAACATCTGTCCACTGTATGTTAACCAGCCTTTGGTCATGTTTGTCCCAGGTATGTGTTTTATTCGGTTATATCCATGTTCTGTGTAAGAAATTCCAGCCCTAATTGAGACTGAGCATTAGAGCATGTGTAATCTGCTCGCATGTGCTGAGTTACAGTCAGGTCCATAAATATTGGGACAGTGACACAGTTTTGGTAATTTTGCCTCTGTACACCACCACAGTGGATTTGAAATGAAGCAGTCAAGATGTGACTGAAGTGTAGACTTTCAGCTTTAATTCAAGGGGTTTAACAAAAATATTGCATTAACCGTTTAGGAATTACAGCCATTTTTTACAGAGTTCCTCCA
>CM040459.1:18586521-18596643 GCA_022758105.1 Pangasianodon gigas | reverse complement strand
CAGGGTAAATTTAACTTATTTTGTCTTCTGGGAAACATGTAACTATCTTCTGTAGCCTCTGAAGGGCAGTACTAAATGAAAAAATATGATATTTAGGCAAAATAAGAAAAATGTACACATCTCCATTCTGTTCAAAAGTTTTCACCCCCCGGCTCTTAATGCATGGTTTTTCCTTCTGGAGCATCAGTGAGCGTTTGAAACTTCTGTAATAGTTGCATATGAGTCCCTCAGTTGTCCTCAGTGTGAAAAGATGGATCTCAAAATCATACAGTCATTGTTGGAAAGGGTTCAAATTTTTGAAAACCTTTTGAAATTGCATTATAATTTGTGACCACAAGGGGCGCTGCCCTGACACTTTTTGGCCATGGTACCAATGAGACAAACCAATTTTCAATGCCAAGGCATTCGTAAAATACAGCATTTTAGGTCTAATTCAAAATTGCCGTGACATAAAATGGCAGACATAGGATAGTTTGATATCGTTCAACTCGGTATGCCCCACAGAATCTAAAGAGATGAGTTTCATGATTTTACGACAAACCAATCAGAAGTTATAAGCAAAAATATGATTTTTTTTCCATATTTTGTGAACACTAGGTGACACTGTTCCAAAACTGTGCCGCTCCCCTCAAGTCTTGATGGCTATGACATATACTAAGTTTGGTCTGAATACACTAAAGCATTACGGAGATATAGCCTCACATGCATTTCAGCATGCTCGCTGTCGAATTCGTTTGTGCGTTATTCGAGAACGGTTTGACTAATCAAATTGAATTCCACAAATTTTTGTCCCCTTGGTCTGCAAAAGAAGAAGCAGAATAATAAATACCCGCAAATGGTGATCATTGGGGTCCAAGCAGAATGGCAAAGCGGTGAACTGTCTAAAACATTCCAGTTTGAAAGAATTGTTTGTGATGTATATAGAGCATGAAATTACTTATTGGGAAAAACTTGGCATATAGAATAGGTTACAATGAATAGGTTTAAAAGGATATGTCTTTTTTTGTATTGTTTTGATGATTGTTGAAAATCAGAATCATTATATTAATGTCTGTGTTGGAAATGTATCACTGGTTTTAGTCTGTACTTTTTAATGAATATATGAAATGGCTTAAGAAATCGGCGGAAGAGGAAGAAGCAGAATAATAATAATAAAATCTTTGAGCATTTCACACATTTTTTTGCAAACTAATTTTATAAATCTCAGAAGATATTGTGAGTACCATGGTTCTATGCATTTAATCTGATTTCTATGCATCTGATTTTCCATGCAGTTATTCGGCCATTCAAACTACTTTTTTAAGTAGGTTCTTCACAAAATCAGAATTGGAGATTTTGTACATAAAAATAAAAATGACATAAAAATAATTATTAAAAAATACATTTTGTAGCACTTGATACAAGGATTCATAGGAAGCAAGAAGTATATGCTAGCAGATGCAGAGTTATTAGCAAAAACGCAAATTTGCTTATTATAGCACCACCTTGTGACCAATTCTTAAAAGATTTGGTACACAGCCTTGTTCTGACACTGCATGAGAACTTGTCAGTTTTCGTAACAGTCGGACATTTTGATTTGACGTTATTAGCTGCTGAATGTTGATTGGCTGCTGGTGGCCATGTTTGTTGATTTGTCCAAATCATATTTAAAGGATATGTTAGCATGTATAAAAAGGTGATGCATACCAATTTTCAACTTCATGGATCATATGGTTGCATAGTTACAGTGTTTTTTCAGTTTTAGCGCCCCCTGTGGGCGGAATTTGATGCGACTTGTGCATCCTCAGAATGTCCTGTTGTCTATGTGCATCAAGATTGTTAAGTTTGGGCATTCAGCAGATATAGACCAACTTGTAAAAATGGGCATCACCTGACCAATTAATTAACTTACATCTTTGAAATGCTTTGACGAAGCAAAATTCTTTTGATAGCTTTTTGGGGGTCTGGGAATCATGCCTGCCAAGTTTTGTGCGAATCAAATGAACGGCCTAGCACAAGTTCAAAAAAGTAGGTTTTTCAAAAAATTTGAATGCCGGATAAACTTTATAGATAAACATATAAATGAGATTTTGATTCCAACCCTTATGGTACCAGAATTATGAACCAAAAAGCAAAAGTGCATACTATAGCACCAACTAGTGTCCGAGGGACGTGTGTCAATGCGCCTGAGTAGTGGGTGGGATTTCTGACCATCCCACCAAGCTTGGTGTCTTACGGCCTCTGACATCCAGACACTTTTAGAGGAGAAAAAGAATAATAAGAAGAAGTAAATAGAAGAAAATCAGTACAAATACAATGGGGTTCCAGCACTTCATGCTTAGACCCATAATAAGAAAATCAGTGCAAATACAATAGGGTTCCAGCATGTTGTGCTTGGACCCCTAAATATAGATGCACGAAGCAATTATGGGGCCAAGCCCAACAGAGGCAAAGTAGGTGCTAAGCAAGCATCAGAGCATGGCCAACAGTTCGGTTAGGTATAGCAACACGAAATCCATAACTTATTGCTGGCATGGACGGAAGATGATCTGAGTCGAATTTGATGAAAATTGGATGAACGGTCTGAAAAGCAAAAATATGCTTTTTTCTCATGAGCACTAGGTGGCGCTGTACCAAAACTGTGCAGGTACCCTCAAGTGATGATGACTATGGCTATGGCTCATGACAATAGGCAAAAGGAGTCAAAAGCTATTAGCATTTTTTGAAATTGCATTATAATTTTTAGCTACAAGGCGGCACTGTTCCGCACCTGTGCAACTACCCTCAACTCACTATGGCTATGACATATACTAAGTTTGGTCTGAATACCCTAAAGTATTAAGGAGATATAGCCTCACATCCATTTCAGAGTGCTCGCTGTCGAATTCGTTTGAGCATTATTCGAGAATGGTTTCATTTATCAACTTGAATTCCATAAGTTTTTGACTTGAAAAATTTGACTTGACTGAGCACTGATGAAGACTCCATTCCTCCCCCAGTGGAGCCTCCAACAATGGCCTGGATTTTCCCTGCATGGCACAGCAGTTGTATGGGGATGTTGAGGCTGTTCACCGTGTCTTGGTTTGGAGTCATTTAGGGCTGTCAGAACAGAAGTCACACCTGAGTATTCTATTATGACAAGTAAAATAAAAGCTTCATGAGACGAAAACTGGGTCTGACTAACCATTTGCGAGTGTGGGGGAGGTCCTGCTCACGCTGGAGCTGGTCCGGGGCCGGAGGGGACACTGCCTGATGAGATGGTCAGCATGACCACAGTAAAAGCACTGGAACTTTCGACACTGCCTCTCTCTCTCCTCCTCGCTGAGTCGCGTGCATCCCAGCTGCATGGTTCAGCTGCAGTCATTAACAGGTGATGATGTGAAACTCGAAGGTGTAGTCTGCTACTCGGCGTGAGCCTTGGGCAATGGTTAGCAGCTGCTCCCCTGTCTCCTTGCCCTCTGGTGAATGGTTGAAAACTCGGCGAAACAGCTCACAGGAGATGGGTTCGCCGCCTTGCTCCCAGTCTCCAACTTCAAGGCTCTGTCAGTGAGTTGTTCCATGAAATGGGAAATTTTCTTTGGCTCTGACATCCACTCATTGTTAGAGAAATACAGGGAGCATTGTAGCATGAAGTCTTTACACTGGCTAACGTCACCTGAAAACTTTTCCGGTGCTGGCATATTTGGACAGGTCGAGGCAGGCAGTGTGTGGGCTTGGGTAGTCACAGCGAGGGCCTGGGTGAGAAGGTTAACTTTGCCGTCGAGATCTGATAAGTGCCATTGGTGTGCTCCCATGAGCTGCCTATATGCCGTGAGGACTTGCCGCCAGGCCGGCTCTCCTGCTGCATCCATATTTCAGCAAAGTATTCTGTCAGAGAGTGTAGGCGAAGGGGGATGCAATTGCAGGTAATGCAGCTTTAATGAGAAAAGTCACCAAATCCAAAATGATAACCAAGTTCAGGGTCAAAAACAGGCAATGGTCAGGTGATCAGCAAACAGACTAGGCAAGGCAGAGGCAAACAACAATAAAGAGAAGGAGTCAAGGAGTCAGAGAATCAATAACAGACAATGGCTTGGTAACCTAAAGTGTATGGGGACAAAACTGAGCATATACTTTGCAGTATGTTTGTGAACGAGAGTATCTCATTGTGAGCGAGGGAGCATGTGCGTGGTATGGGGAGTGTAGTCCGATGTGGCCATGTTTGTAGGCTGTGGTGTCTACTGTGAGATGGAGTTTGTGGCTGGCTGTGATATGACAGATGCATCGAATGTGTGTAAGAAAAGCGTTATTAATTAATATGTAAAATGCTAAATTGGAGTCATATAATTTGCACAAGTACACTATATTGTCAAAAATATGTGGATACCTGAACATGACACTGGAACTTCACTGGAACTAATTAGGGTCAAATGAACATCAAAAAATGACACAACACTATTCCTGAAAATAATTTGTGGAGGTGTAACTTAAAATGGAAGTTTAACTTGTTGTCCATTCGCTAACATGGGAATGGGCGTGGTTATAAATTTTACTGCAGCCAGCCACTAGAGAGCTTCAGAGACATTCTAGCTTTACTTTTAAACCCCTGTTATGACATCCACCCATATATAAAGTCTTTGAGGGAGATGTAGTTTTTTTTTAAATTATTCTGTATTACAGCCCCCTCTGAAAGTACTGGAAGGGCAAAGTCAATTCTTTTGTTTTTGCTATTTTGTTCTCTCTGCTACCCAAAAACATGCCACTCATCAAACATGTGAAACCATCAGTGAGGACAGTGAAAGTATGGCCAGAGGGGACGATCTCTTCACTACAACACCAGACTTTGAGGTCTGCCTCCTGCTGAAAACAAGAGATGCTGCTTTTAGGTGTTGAACTCACCCCCACTGTAATGAATGCTTTGAGAAACTGGTTTTGAGTCACCTCATAGTGGGCCTACCACTTGCACTGGACTCCCATGAGTTTGCCTACCACCCGAACAGGTCGACAGAGGATACCATTTCCACTGCTCTTCATTCAGACCTCACCCACCTGGACAACAACAACATATACATAAGGATGCTGTTCATTGACTTTAGCTCTGCATTTAACACTGTCATCCCCACTAAACTGGTCACCAATTTCAATGACCTGGGGATCAGCACCTCCATATGCAGTTGGATTCCAGACTTCCTAACCAATAGACCTCAGTCTGTTAGGTTGGGCAATTACATGTCCTCTACCCTCATCCTGAACACTGGCGTCCCACAGGGTTGTGTGTCCGCTGCTGTACTCCCCGTTCACCCATGACTGTGTGCAGATGATACCACAATAGTAGGTCACATCAGCAAAAATGATGAGTCAGCTTACAGGGAGGGGATACAAAGTCAAGCAACAACCTCAACGCCTAGAAGACCATAGGAGACACCGAGAAGACCATAGACTTCCAGAAATTTAAAAGCAGCAGACAGTGGGACTGAAGTAGAACGTGTCTCCAGCTTCAAGTTCCTGGGTGTCCACATTTCTGAGGATCTGTCCTGGCACTTCAATTCTGGTTAGAAAGGCACAACAGCATCTTTATTTCCTGAGGAGACTGAAGAAAGTTCATCTGTCTCCCCAGATCTTAAAAAGTTTCCATTGCTGCACCATTGAGAGCATCCTGACCAACTGCATCACAGTGTGGTATGGCAGGTCCCTAGTTTCTGAAAAAAAGCCCTGCAAAGGGGAGGTGCCCAACACATCATTGGTGCCCAAATCCCAGCCAGAAGATCTTCACCACAAGAGATGTCTGCATAGAGCTCGCAACATCTATATAATAGTAGCACCGCTAGGTTACAAGGGGCAGACCACAGACAACAGGAGGCGGAAGTGGGGGGGAAAGGTGCTCTTTGTTTCAAGTGAAGGTGTAGGGGAAAGGCTGGTGCAGAGGTGAGAGTGGCTGGTGCAGGAAGGTGAGGTCACGGTTGTCCCAGAGCTGGGCACGGGGAACACAGGGCTGCAGCGTAGCAGGAGGCATGGCGGTCACTCTCAGGGTCAGCCTGCAGGGGCCCAGGCTCTTCGTCCTCGCTGACGTCGGCTTCTAGCAGAGAGAGAGAGAGATTAGATTTAGATTAAAAACTGAACTTTATTTAATTATCAAATAATTACATACACTAAAATCACAAGAAACAATCACCTCTTAATAAATTACAGTTCAAAATTTAGATCTCCCTCAACTACAGTACAAATCATCCTCTTATAACACCATTGTAATTTAAAAGTTTCCAGGTCATTCATTAGCTTATAGTAATTATATTCAACGATGACCCTAGACTTCACAAATAACTTGAACAGGAGTGTTACGTCTTGACCGGATCTATTCTCCATTTTATTTCTCCTGGAACTGTAAATTGACAGCTTCGCTTGTCCAACAAGGAAGTTAATTAACTGCCATTTCGTTTTCTGTTTTTTACTGTATCTATCCTCTAGAATAAAAACATTTCCCTTCAGCAGAGGTTCCTTCAGCAGAGGTTCCTCCAGCAACCAGAACAGCGATTTAGTCCTTTGCCTCCTTGTTCTATTAAAGAATCCCCACTCCTTAAACAGTCCACTGTAGGAGGAAGGTAATCTTTTTAGAGTCAGCTGTTTATGATCTGTGAGAAACAGAGTAATATCCAGTCTAAGTCTGTCGGCCTTTCGTAAAATACCCTGGGCTATCTTTCTCCATACTAAATCTGCTGGTCCTGTTAAGAGCCTTTGAATGAACTGCAATCGAAATGTTGCCAGTCTACTTATCAAGTGCACTAAACCTTGACCTCCTTCTTCTTTTGGAAGGAACAATACGCTTTGGGGCACCCAATGATACTGATCCCAAAAGAAGTCTACCAAGATTGCAGGTGGATCTACACATATCAATTTGTGCCACAACGCTGAGGCAATCAAATTGTTAATTATTAGAACTCTGCCTCTAAAGGACAATTTCGGATGGATCCATTTCCATTTCTTTAATCTGCCTTCCATTTTTTCAATTACCCCCTCCCAGTTTTTCTTTTGCATAGCTGTATTCCCAATAAAAAATCCCAGATATTTTAACCCCTCTCGTTTCCAAGACAACACCCCAGGTAATGTTGGTAGATCCTCCTCCCATTTCCCAACAGCCAATGCATCACTCTTATCCCAATTTATTTTTGCAGAGGAAATAATTCTGAAATCTTCAGTAACTGTAACCAGAGTACTGATATCATTTTGTCCTTTGACCATTATCATTATGTCATCTGCATAGGCTGAGATCTGCTGCTGCAAGTTTTCTTGTGGCAATGACAAACCTTCTATCAGTTTGTTTAAGAGAGGTTCAATTGACAGAGAATATAACATCCCAGAAAGTGCACATCCTTGCCTAACATCTCTGCTGACTTTAAAAGGGGCACTTAAGCAACCATTAATTTTCAGCATACTTTCAATGTTTTGGTACAACACTTTAATCATACTAATAAAAATTTCCCCAAAACCAAAAGCGCTAAGAGTTTTCCAAAGGTACTGATCCTCGACTCTATCAAACGCTTTTTCCTGGTCAACAGAAATAAGACCCAAACTGATATCTAACTGGCCAGCAGCTTCTATTACATCTCGCACAAGGATTATATTATCATGTATAGCCCTGCCCGGCACACAATAAGTTTGGTCAGGATGAATGACCTGCCCCATCACCTCCTTCAGCCTATTGGCCAGAGTCTTGGATAGGATCTTGGTATCAGAACACAACAGGCTTACCGGTCGCCAGTTCTTGATCTCCTGTAAATCTCCCTTCTTCGGCAGTAGGGTGATCACTGCTCTCCTACAGCTTATCGGCAGTGAACCCTCAGCCAGGCTCTCGTTGAGGACAGCTAGGAGGTCCTTCCCCAGCACCTCCCAAAACGTTTTATAAAACTCAGCTGGGAGCCCATCAATACCAGGAGCTTTCTCACCCTCCATGCCCTGCAAGGCAATACGAAGCTCTTGTTCACTTAGAGGCTTCTCCAACTCCTCCAGTGATTCCACTGGGACTCTTGGTAAGCCTGTATAAAAACTAGCAGACAGCTCCTCATGCTGTCTGTATTCACATCTGTACAGTTTACTATAAAACCGTACAGCCCGCTTTCTGATTTCAGCAGGCTCTGTCAACTCTTGTCCATTTTCAGAGCGCAGAGAGTGAACATAACGACTCTGACCATTCTTCTTTTCTTAACTAAAGAACTTAGATGGGGCATCCATTTGCGTAAGGTTTTGGAAACGCGACCTGACCAAAGCTCCTTTTGCTTTTATGCCAAGCAGGTCTGCAAGAATGGTTTTCTTGTATTTAAGAGCTTCAGTGCTGCTCTGTTCTCCAGTGGCCTCTATCAAATTTTGTAACTCCTCGATTTCAGCTTCAAGCTTTTTCATTTTCTGATTAACTTCTCTAACAACATTGAAAGTATACTGTTGACACAATGTTTTAATTTCATATTTTCCATATTCCCACCACTGGCGCAAGTTCGTAAAACACTCTTTTCTTTGTTTATAGTTATTCCAAAAAAAACAGAAAACATCTCTAAACTTCAGGTCACTTAACAGAGAAGTGTTAAAGTGCCAGTAAGCACTCTTGGATCTGATGTTTTCAATGTAAGCATGGCAAATAACAAAGGCATGATCGGAAAAACCAACAGGGCTTATATTACACTTTCTCACAATGTTAAAACAATGTTTAAAGCAATACAGTCTATCCAATCTAGCCAAGGAAATAAAATTCTCACGGGTATGTGCCCATGTGTACTGTCTAACATTTCCATTCAACCTTCTCCAAATGTCACACAAATTATGGGTCTTAATCAGTGTACATAGGGCATGGCTTGATGCAACATGAGGTTCTACATGGTTTCGATCCAGTACATAGTTCTCTGTACAATTGAAATCACCACCAAGAAACAAGTATTCATCGGAATTACAATTTTGTTAAGTTATGTTGAGGTTGTTAACAAAGCAAACTCTCTCAGCACTGTTAGTAGGGGCATATGCGTTTATAAAAACAATATTGAACTTTTCAAACTGGGCTCAAACAACCATTAGTCTACCAGGAATCTCTTGTTTTATTTCATAGGAGATGGGAACAAAATTCTTAGCGAATAGAATAGCTATGCCTCCTCTAGTGGAGCTCATGTGAGTGAGCACCACCTCCCCTTCCCATTCTTTTCTCCAATCATTTCCATTACAACGGTCACTATGTGTCTCCTGCAGAAACACAACATCAATGTTCTTTTGCTTTATTAACTCAAACAGCACTGCTCTTTTGTACATGTCCCGTGTCCCATTTATATTAAGAGTGCCCACCCTCACTACACTCATTGAGACATACGTTAAAATTAAAAGACACAAAATATACAGTGGTCTAGGAGAGCAAAGCGTTCTAGGTCGTTTCAAATCCATTTTCAATTTGGATTTCTGATCTCAGTTTGACAACAATTTTCCTTAACCTATATATTTCTTGTGCTGTAAACTGTTCTTCACCTTCACTTCTGATCAACCTTCCAACCACATCAATAAACATCTTTCGGTCTGGGAAGAAATCTGTAACTTGCACATTTTTCATATTTTTTGTTCTTTGTAAAAAAGACCTTACTTTTTCATAGGAGTAAGTACTTCTCCTGCTCTGGCTGTGCCTTTTGTCATCTCTATCACTATCAGAGTCATCAATTGTACTGGTCTCAGTCTCATTTTTATCAACTTGCATTTCCGACTGTCGGTTTGGCTTGGCTTTCCCCGCCTTTGCTCTGGTTCTTTTTCTTTTACTGGTGGGTATTTTAAAGAGCACTTCATCGCTCACACACTCTGTCATGTTCTTCCTCTATCATTTGCTCCACTGCATCAGTAACTTCATTTAACATTCCTTTTTCTACAGTTTCTGATCCCCTCAATCCTATGTCACTGGGTTCACTCATATATTTGATTCCACCTTCAGCCTCAACCAGAATGCTCTCAACTTCAGAGGGCTCGCTTCCGCCTTCTACGCCACCAGCGCCATTATGTTCAACCACTTCATTATCTACATTTTCAGCATTATTGTTCTCAGTCTGCTCAGGGCATGAGCGTCTAATATGCCCTTCTTCTCCACATTTAAAACATCTCATTATTTCTGAACTTGCGAACACTACATAGTCAAAGCCATCAATTCTGAAC
>CM040459.1:18500097-18564786 GCA_022758105.1 Pangasianodon gigas | reverse complement strand
ATATATATATATATATATATATATATATATATATATATATATATATATATATATATATACAATATATATGTATATATATATATATATATAGACACAGTTATGGGAAAAAGAAAGTACACCCTTCTTCAATTACATGTTTTTATTTATCAGGGCCTAAATAACACTTGTGTGGTCCTCACCAACTTCTATAAATAAACAAATAACCTCAGATGACAAAAGAAAAACACAACAGATTTCAATATGTAGTCACTTTTCCCAAAAAAGTGAACATTCATTAACCAGGGGAAAAAATAACCGCTCCCTTCCTAATTCCACAATCAATAAGAATTAGAATAATTAGAAGCCAGGTGTTGCTAATGAAATGCACAAAATTAGTTAATCATCAAGAAGTGTGACTACCTCTATAAAAGCAGAGATTTTGCCAGTTTCGTGTTCTGAAACACTTAGGTGTGTGTGTCTACATCATGCCAAGAAAAAAAGACATCAGTAATGACCTGAGAGAAGCAATTGTTGCTGCTCATCAATCTGAGAAGGGTTTTAAAGCCATCATCAAACAATTTGAAATTCACCATTCTACAGTGAGAAGGATTGTTTACAAATGGAGAGCCTTTAAGACAGTTGCCAATCTTCCCAGGAGTGGGTGTCCCAGTAAATTCAGGCCAAAGACAGACCATTTAATTCTCGGATATAAAAAAAAAAAACCCCAAGCGCTACATTGTGTGACCTACAGGCCTGTAGGTTTATGTTCATGACAGCACAATCAGAAAAAGACTGAAGTATGGCTTTCATTTAAGAGTGGTTAGGAAAAAGCCCCTTCTTTCCAAAAAGAATATGGCAGCGTGAATTATGTTTGCAAAATTGTATCTGAACAAACCACATAAGTTCTAGCACAATATCCTTTGGACTGATTAGACCAAGGTAGAGAAGTTTAGTTTCATCAAGTTTAGGTGTTGGCAATGCCATCACCTGTTGAGCGGTTGGGATGATACGCAAATTGCAGGGGGTCCAGTGAGGGGGCCAGCAGGGTAATGACGAGCCTCTCGAAGCACTTCATTATGATGGGGGTGAGTGCAACGGGACGGTAGTCATTGAGGCAGGACACTGAGGAATACTTTGGCATGGGGATGATGGTAGTTCAATTTTATGTTCAAAAGTAAATAGCATACAGCTGTCATCAGTGAAATTATTCTGATTAACCCCAAATAAAGACCAGCTGTTTCTGTAGGATTTTCTTGACGTCTTCTTGGTTTCATCTGACTGCTAAAGCCATGGTCTGCAAAGAGCTAACAAAGCCTGCACAGGTTCTCACTGTCGAAAGGAATCAATCAGGAAACAGGTACAATAAAATTTCCTAAACATTAGATGTACCATGGAACACCATGAAGGCCATCATCAACAAGTGGAGAAAATGGAGGTTATTGTAAGTTTTTTATTTTTCCTTTTTCCCTAAAAAGGTTTCTGACTGTTTTTCACTTTATTTGTATGCTATGCAATTTCACATTAAAGGTGGGAAAAGAACTGACATGATTTATCTTAGTTTCATTTTTTTACTTCACAAAAACCTGCCATTTTAACAAGGGTCTGTACACATTTTATATCCACTGTATCTGTGGCTAAAACACAGATTTATGCGATACTTTATGCATCTCTATTCCTCCAGCTCAGTAGGATCCAGAAGAATGGGCTTCAACTGTGTAAGGAAATTAGCTGTTTAGGTTAAGCTGATGTATTCTCCACCAAAATATGTAGGAGATTAGCTGTTTAGGTTAAGCTGATGTATTCTCCACCAAAATATGTAGGAGATTAGCAGATCAGCTCAGAAGGGGAAATTTGTAAACTTAATATTTTAATAGCGGATCAACTATTTGTCCAGCGATAAGTTGAAATGAGTGTATTTATTAATTGTGTATGGGATATTACCTCCGTGGCCACCGGCAATAATATCCTAAATATAGTGAAACACTATATTAGGAGCACAGTAACAAGATCGGCAGTTTAAGGCAGTAAAATTTGAAGCACAGAGACACAAGACACTGGCCTCTAAAAAACAGACAAGACTTTATTACTATTCTAAAACACAGAAACTAATCTAACACAAACACACGCACACACGTAAACGGGTGAAAATGGCTTTGAAAAGAGAGTGAATGAAATTCCGAGTTTCTAGAAGTTTCTCAGACCATGACCTGAACGAACCATCAACTTATCAGTTTAATTTAACATTCGCTTCGTTTAGAAGGGTTTTAAACTTGTATTAAATGCACCAGTTCAGCGAGAATCTGGAGGTACTATACTTGCGTTTGTGTTGCCAGGATTCCCTCGTTGTGTTGTTGTTTGGAAGGAGTTTCCGGCGATGTTGATTGGTCGGCGGTCTGATTGGCCTTATGTAGCGTCTCGAAAGACCAATGGGGCTGATAAACAGAGTGAGTAGCGAACCCGGCAGAGTCTCGTAGGCGGGTTGCAAAACTTTGATAAGTGGTTCACAGTGCGAAGGCGAGAGATGGAGACTTTGCAAGAACCAGTCAGGATGCGGAGTCTCGGAGCAAGCGTGATCTCCTCGTGATGAACTTCTAAAGCTCTTGGTTGATGAGACTTCCTTCAGATGTGGATGGAGACTCTCTTGAGCTGTTAGTTGAAGAGAACTCCTTGAAGATGTTGGTAGAGGCTCCCTGAAGATGTTGATGGACTCTTGCACAGGTGTTTTGGATGAGACTCTTGCAAAGATGTGTTGGATGAGACTCCGAGTTTCCTTTGTGTCAGGGGGTTTTAACCCTTTCCAGTTGGGCTGACCCCAAAGTGTTTGCTCCAATCAGCAGGATCTTGGGGCAGGGTGTAAACTGTATTCTAATCCTCTGACACTAATTAACATTCTGGTCTCTGAGTTATGTGCTTTGCAAACTTTGCACAAGGTTAGGTTAGAACTTTGGTAAGGAATTTGGTAACATGCATGTAATACATTGTACTCAACTTCACGTTATACCAACCCTTAGGAAATTCAATAGTGATCACACACATACCAAACACGACATACCTGCTGTTATTGATACACTCCTGAACACTATGATACCTGTTAAATGATCAAAAGCATCATAATGACCTGGTGGCTATAAGCATGGTACATATACAGAATGACATTAAAAGAGGCAACAAGTTTTCAAACTATGGTGCATCATCTTAAAAGTCATTGTCCTTACAGGAGATGTAAAGTAGCCATATGTAGTCTGTTAAAGCTGGGTTCTGTGGAATGTGTGAAGGGTGCTGAACTTTGCGTTCGTGGGGAGAACAAAGTTCTCATTCCGTGAGGGTCCTTGGGTAAGTCCCCCCCCCCCCCTCCCCCTTTTCTGTAGTTATCAGTTTTACCATCATGTTGGGTGAGCCATCTGGTCTTGGCCAACGGCCTAGATCAATAAGTTTGACAGAGGTTCCTCTTGGCTGAGAGGGTTTGTCCTCTGGTCAGGGATGTCCTATCAGTTGCTGATTGTTCACAGGACAGTTGAAATCCAGCAATCAGCAAACAAGCGGTAATTAACTTTGCTCTGCAAAGCCTGGGAGCAGGATTCCTAGCTTTATGGCTTCTTTGCTTTCCTTGCCTGTTCGCTTCAGATCCTACAACTGTGTGTTGAACAGATAAAATTACTGTATAAACCAGATAAAAAGACAGATAACACAGCATACATGTATGACATCAACATTAAGTGCAAATTCTCTAATTTTTCAAAGTCTTACAGCAGTAGTTTAAAATCTCCAAATGCATTCTCTTCAACTGATAAACTTGGATAACCAGTAAAAAGCAGGCCTCTCCATGGCCCTGTCCATTAAAATCCCAACACAGTATATCTGGTGAGGAGACATTTTATCGTAACAGGCCTTTGGCTACTTATGAGCTACTGTGTCATAATTTTATAGCAAAGGTGTCCAAACTCCGGCCTACTACCATTATTGAAATGGCCTGGGAGGTATTTTTGAAATAAAATTAAACTTCGCCCACTATTAATAAAGTTAAAAAAAACTGGGTATTGCTGTCACATAAACATGAATGTAAAACAGTCCCCAATTTAACCTTTCCTTCCCCCCTTTCTCACAACATTAATGACATTAATTTTACATTCATACATTAATGTTGGCAGCACCAAAGATGCAAAAAATAGAAAGCGATTGCAGAAGATTTCAGGTGCATTGGCAAAATCAGTATTTTTTTCACTTAGTTCAGTGGGTTTCTGTTTAGTTTGTCAGCAATTAATTGCTGTAATACAGGGGTATAATGTTAAGAGACCTTATGAAATGAAACAACACTCCTTCAAGTCGTATACTAGTGCTGAAAGAGAATAGATGGTAACTGGCAGCTAGCTTGTTAGCTCAGCAAAAACAGGGATTTTTTTGCTAACCAAGAAGAGGAACATGCTACAAGTGCTAGATCAACTTATATAGCATGGAAAACCTCCTGCAGAGAGTGACTCTGTATAAAGCAATGCCCTGCGAAAGTCTCTATTATAAAGTGCCCAGAAAAGAACCAAGAATTTGAACTTATCTCTGCCCCCTGTCAATGACCATGCCCCCAAACCTTTGCAGACATCATCAGAATCTTGTACTGAACATGTATTTCAAGTTACAATATAGGTATAATTTAATATGACCAATGAATTACAGCTTGTAGAACCCTGGCATGTGTGGGCAGAAAGGAGGACTCAGGAGACAGGCACCTTTTTACAAAGCTTTGTGTTTCTTTTATTTTCAATTTTTCTGCAAGTGCTTTTCAGCGTTTTCTCACTCGAGTATATACACACACACACGCACAAACAAACACACAGAGTTCAGCTCAGCTATCTCTCTCTGGTTCACGGTGCTCTTTCTAAAAGACAAACAAACAACATAACCTCAAAAGTAACCTCACCAACATTAAACACAGTTGAGAATTATCATGTTGCCTGCTGGTTCAACCTGGCTCCACTCCATCCACAGCTGACGCTCGATCACTCCCCTGCTGCCACACAGCTATTTGAATAAATGAGCTCCTCCTTCTTAGAATTGATTGATGTGTGGTGGCCATATTGTTTACAAATCTCAACATTTTGATAATTATTGAGTGTCACATACTCCAGAGTAGTTTGACATCAAGATTGTCAAAAAATCCTAGGACTAGTTTGCAAAATTAGGTTTCACATATTATGCAAATTATCACAAATGTGAGTGGGAGGAGCTAAACACTCCAAAAAGCAATTTTGTATGGTTTGGACAAAATCTAGCTAAACTGGCCCAATGGCCCAGAGATTGCATCAGATCGTAGAGGTTCCCTAACCAAACATATCATGGCTGCTGAAAACTGATTTTTAAGTATTTAGGTTAAAATCCAGTTACAAATTAGCACAAACATGCAGCATACCAAATTTCAGCTCGATCAGATTTAGTGTTCCTGAGAAACAGTCATCTGACCTTAGAAAAAGTGGGTTTTATGTATTACGCAAATCAGCAAAATAAATAAATAAATAAAAGTGGGTGGTTCTTAAGGTTTTTTGTTTTGGAGAAACCAAGAAATCAGTGGAAAAAGAATTTTGTTTGTAGGACTCATGGTTCATGAGATATGGACCAAAACGTAAACGCCTATGCTGTAGTACCACCATCAGGCCAATCGGGACCATCTCGCTTGCTTGAGTAGTGGGAGGTTCTACCTGTTGACCAAGTTTCATGTCTCTACAACATAGGGTTTGGTCTGCATGATTCATTTTAAGGTGGTATAATAATAATAATAATAATAATAATAATAATAATAATAATAATAATAATAATAATAATTTATTATTATTATTCTTCATTAATTAATAATAATTAAAGCTGCAAGCAGCATTTATGGGGGCCAAGCACTCAGACTCAGTGAGCTGCACATTCACAGACATGCTACAATTGTTACCTAAGCAACCACAGGCAAGCAGAACCATAACTTTAGACAAAGGGACTCAAGTATATAAAATATGGAAAACTATGTAAAATATCAAAAATCATTTGATTACTAATTGATTAAGGCATGAAACAAGTTTCAATGAATTTCAAATTGGCAAACAAGAAGTACTCTTGAAATTCAGAAGCTGATGAGCAATCATTTTAGCTTACCCTAGGGAATCATAGGAATGTAGAACTAGGAATGTAGAACTAGGAATTTAGCACAAGTTCTTAAAATTAAATTAGGAAAATTATGGAAGTTGTCACAGTTTTTGACCACAGGTTTTGCAGTCATTAAACTTTTTGGGGACATTAAGGCAAGGTCCTGAAGATCAAGTCTCATGACAATATGCAAATGTCTTAGTGAGATATAAGTTATCATCCTCTTTGATGCATTTGTCATGCATTTGTCTGTTATGGGAGAATGGTTTTGAATATCAAAGGAACTTTTGTTTAGACAGGTCTGATGTGAGCCAAATTTAGTGAAGATTGGACAAAACTTGGAGTAGGAGTAGCAAGAACAGTAGCTAGATGTAAGCATTTTCGACATGTTATTGTAACTTTTGAACAGTAAGTGGTGCTGTGACAAAATTTGTTGCCTCAGGGCATGGGCCTGAAGATGCCTAACAAGATTTGTATCAGTGTGCAAGGTCATTGCTGAGTTACAGCCTCACTTCCTGTTTGGTGGCTTTGCCATCAGATTTGTTTGCACATTACAGGCAAACCATTTGGAATACAACATTATTTTGACAATTTTTGTCCATATTGGTCTGAAAATGATGTATGCCAAATTTGGTGTTGACCAGACAAAAGAGTTTTTGACAAATCCAAGATGAACAACAGGAAGTACACTTGAATTTCAGATGTTGGTGTGCGTTCACTTCAGGATACTCCAGGAAATTATAGGAAAAAAGAACTGTGAATTTAGCACAAGTTCTTCAAATGATGTGAGTAAAAAAATGAAAGTTGTTACAGTTCTTGACCACAAGGTGGCACAGTCACGAAAGGTCTTGAGTACATTCAGGACATGGTCTAATGGACAAACGGTTCTATGGGCTGCTATAGACAATCTAGCCAGAAGAAGAAGAAGGAAGGGAAGAAGAAGAATAAGAAAAGGTAGAATAACAGTAGAGTCCCTATGCACCTTCGGCCTACGCTTGACCCCTTAATAATAATAAGAAGAAGAAGAAGAAGAAAGAAAGAAAGAAAGAAAATCAAAATAAAAACAAATAAAATAATAATAAAATAAAAAATCAAAAGAAAAACAAAATTTGTAGGAGAAGATGCAAAACAGGTTTTTAAAATAAATTTCAAAAAGGCCAACTTCCTGTTTGGCAAATTACGAATTCATTACATCACAAACTCTTGGCAGCTTGCAGGAAATCAATTGAAAGAAGAACCATGACTGCAGGTAGAGAGGTTCAAAAGTTGTGAGCAGTTGTATGATTTTGTGAATTATAGCACCACCTAGATATGAATTTATACAAAACATTTTGGCGTCCCCTAGGGTGAGGTCCTTCAGTTATCATTAGAGTTTGGTCAAAATCCATCACAGCATTGCTGAGATATGCCCTCACTTCCTGTTTGGAAATTCTGCCATCCAGTTCATTTGTGCTTTATGGATAAACCATCCATAATATTAAAAATCTGAGAAAGATTTGTTCAGGTGGGTTTCCTGATGCTCACTTACAGATTTCATGGTAATTGGATAAAATTTGTAGGAGAAGAAACAATTTAGACAAAATCTCTTGGAGTCCCTTACAATGAGGTCCTCCAGTTATCTGTAAAGTTTGGTCAGAATACATCACACAATTGCTGAGCTATGCCCTCATTTCCTGTCTGGTGGCTTCACTGACAAATTCGTTTTGTTTTTTTTTTCCAAAACTTTCTAAATGGCGGAAAATCCAATATGACAGTAATTAAACATCATGGCGTTGGCTTGACCCAAAAAAAAAATCAGAGGAAAGCGGAATTGTGTTTCTACAACATTGCATTGAGTTATTTTTGTAAACGTATGTCTAAATTTGCCCTATTGGCGGTGCTAGAGGGCTTGAGTGGCGTACAATAGAATCGCTGTGAAGGAAGCTGAGACAGTCCTCTACCACTGTGCCAAATTTCATACAATGTGTATAAGTGTTCTTAGACTCCCATTTGGAAGTAAAAAAAAAAAAAATAGAAAATTGCATTTCTTGAAGAAAATCAATCAAAATCAATGCACGGCTTAAGCAAGTTCCTGGTGTTGCTAATGTGTTGCTAGGGCATTGCCAGGTGCTTGCTATGGTATTGCAGGCAGTTGCTAGGGTGTTGCTTATTGATTGCTAAGGTGTTTCAGCTCGATGAGACTTACAGCTCTTGAGATAGAGGTATTTGAACTTAACTCCACCCCCTAAGGGTGACCACAGTGCAACCGTAACAGACAACCTCAGAATCAAGTCCTGAATATGACTTCAAGCTCTGCAGGAATCTATCTAATACATTATGCATTATAGTTGTTAAGAGTAAATTAAGCTCTGCCTCGCAATAACTTATGGCCATGTGGCCAAGTATCAAGATCTTTTTTATAACTATTGACAGACATATTCTTATGATTAACTGGACACCACAGTTTTGAAGATATGGAAAAAAATCCTAGGAATAATTTGCAAAAGATGAGTTTGCATATTAATCGAATGATCAGAAATTTGAGTGGGCGAGGCTACGTGGGCAAAAAGGTGCTGTACATTTTTGTGTCATAAGCCAGCGAATCCTTAAAAAAAGAATCTTCACTGTCCACCTTATTTTACACAGGATATGATTGTTTATAAGTGAAAAACACGAATAGTGCCCCCAGTGGCCAGTTAAGTGAAAATGCAGCATTTTTATTGAGTACTTAGAGGGATCTACAGTACCTTTCAAGTTTCCTGATGATTGCTCATTTTAACCCTATAAATGCATTCTGAAAGCTGATTGGCCACTCACTACCTTGGCTAGTAGGTAGCTTTCAGGTTTGTTTAGGTCTATGCAAATAATGATGAGTTACACCTGTTCGAACAAATTAGGCTCTGCCCCTTCAGAATTGATTGGTAGGTGGAGGCCATATTGTTCAAAAATTTTGTGACGATAGGACAAAAATCCTAGGACTATTTCCCAAAAGTAGGTTTTGCTTATTATGCAAATTAGTGAAAAATCTAAGTAGGCAGAGCTAAATGGTCCAAATCAGGAATTGATAAAAAGTATTTTGTTTCTAGGCCTCAGAGTTCTTGAGATACGGGCTAAAACCACAGGCAATTGATTTAAGACTACAAAGGAAGCCTGGCTTCCCCTAAAATTTCATTAAAATGTGGCAATGAAACGTGTCCATTTTAGACACTTAGCAAAGTGTCTACATTTTTCATCTTGGTGGAATTTAATATTTTAGCAAATCAAATGATCAAGTATCTCACTGCAATATCACACTGTAAGTTCATTTAACTAAAACTGTTTTCAGTGTACAGAGCAACCTGTGTTTGTCTCTGGCTGTTTATTACAGATTTGTTTAGACAGTGTTTCAATGGGATGAAAGATTAATGCTAACTGGACAACAGACTTTTAATGTCATTTTGAGCCACAAATGGGCTTCACTGGGAGGAGTGTGGGCAGGTACGTTTTGCAAGAAAAAAACATCTCAACATTTATTGGACAGTGTGCTCTTCATTTGTCCCACCTCTGAATGCATGGCTTCTCCATGATGATTGGTATACCTCTAAAAGGGGTGGAACCATGTAATCAACTGCCAGTCACTGAAACAGGAATGAACATGACTGATATCTCAAACTTAAACATGGAGCCTGCAATAGTGGTGTAATTTGTAAATATTGTAAGTAAACTATAAGTATAAAGATCTGTTTTATTGTTTGCATGAAATTTGTTGGTTAAGTTTAGCTAGATAGCTGTCACTTCCTTGTTTATCTAGCAGAAACTGACATTTTAGAAAAGTCACTTGATGCTCATACTTATGAGAAGACCCTGAAAATTAAGCAAAAAGTCAGACCAAAGCCCAAGATTTTAATTCAAAAGTCAGGGAGCAAAAAGATCCTTTTAGCTGTCTTGGCACAGTAAAAGTGATTGGATATATGGGTGTTAATATATACCTACTGTTCTTGTGTGTATATATATATATATATATATATATATATATATATATATATATATATATATATATATAATGAGAGAGATGGATAGAAAGTTAGATAGATAGACAGACAGTTTTCCCTTGTTTTAATAATCACCACGTGACACTGGTAAAATGGGGTTCTATGTTAGGCTATAGTGCCACCATTAGGCCAATCGGACTCAACTTTCATGCCACAAGAGGCGGAGTGGTTACTGCAGAAATTTTCATGTCTGTAGCTCATAGAGTTTGGACCTTCCAAAAATGTTTTCAATTCATTTCTATGGGAAAAACATACACTTTCGAATGGCTGCTACGTTGAAACCACAGGACCAATCAAAAACCTGTATACAAGTGCAATGCCAAGCACTAATAGCACCACCTTGGGGTCAAATGGCACCAGTGTTTTGTCCTCCCTCAGAACATGCTTGTAACCATAGCTTTCAAGTTTTGTGTCAATGCAATGAAGCACTGCAGAGATCACATAATTTTCGGCTACTTCGCTGTCAATGCCAGCCATATTATTCTGCAGAATTCAAAATGACTACATGCCTTCAAAGCAGCAGTCTTCAAGGAATAACGTGACCAAGGAATTATGATTTTAGATCAAGCAGTTGAAGAGTTATGAGCACTTTTATGATTTTGTTGTTATAGCGTCGCCTTGTAGTGCAATGACATGAATATTTTTGCGCCGCCTCAAGACAAGGTGCTTATCTAAATTATCATGTTTTGTGTTAGAACACTAAACCGTTGCTGAGATATGGCCTCACAGCCTAAGTCAGATTCATCTGTGGTCTTTGACTGCCATGTAGTGGTCAATTCTTGCAACATCTATGTGAAATAACATTTTACCTTTGTGAATTTCTTTAGACACAATTGACAAAGAACTAATACAGTATATATGATACATGATTGAACTCTTGTTGAGTGCATGCTGTTTATCAACAGAGATAGTATCTGACTGAAATATTTGTGGCGCTTGTAAACACTGAGATTATGCATTAATATAGGAGTTTTCTTGTTACCTAACTGTACAATTTTGGTATAGTTGGACTCTGTTGACTCTTTCTTTTGCAAGTGCAGTTTAAGCATTGTTGTGTGCATACATATGATTAATATTTTTTAGGCCTACTAAGTCATCGGTTTAAGCAGTGATGAAAATGTACAATTTTTTATAGACAATGTGACAGGAGCCATCTATTAAAATATCATGGTATAGAGCTTAACATGTTTTTTTTTTAACATTCTAGCAGGAAAGGCTTTGTATCCTCATGCGGTAGGCCCCAGCATTATTTTTCTGACTAATCGTGGCCCTACAAGCATGTATCACTGGATTCATTTTGATGAGTCTGTCATTTTTTTATGTTTTGTTAATTCATATGTGCATTTTCAAAATGAGACCTCACCTCCAGTTTTGCGCCTTCTCCATCAAAATTGTTTGCATGCTACGGGCGAATGCTGTCGAATATTAAAAAAAAAAAATAAAGACCAAAAACATAGGTTTTCAAGTTTTAGCACCCCCTAGTGCGCAAATTACATGAAAATATTTCTACACCCTGGGGGCGTAGTCTCAAATCTTGTTTGTCAACTTTAGGTCATGTTGCTAATTATGTGTAGTAACTTAGCCATCGAATTAATTTGCAAAATATGAGAAACTAGTTTTTTTCAGACTATTCTCACAATACTGTCAGCCAAATTTTGTGCCAATTTTTTTGTGCATTATAAACTGTGATGAACATGGATGAGTGAAAAAATCTAAATCCAAATATCTGCAGAAAATGTTACTATGGGACACGCTGGAGATTCCACTGATTATGGGGCTTGACATTGAGAGAGCACGCCAGGTGCCAGCCCTGAAATCCTCCTGCAGAAATCCTGCAGAAGCATAAGGAATACTCTGAAACGAAGTGAGTATTAAAACAGAGACAGATCTGCTTCCAGACTCCATTCCTTGCTAAACTATGAGTGTTCTATGAGGACGGGATGCAACTGTACCAATCAGTGGAGGAGGAAGCTGCCGACATGAAGGACAGAGGACTGTTCGTCACTGTAATCACACTGAGGGGGAGCCTGGCTGAGCAACTATCCTGCTCTGCCTGGGAAATCGTGAGAGGCAGAGACAGCAGGGAACGAGAGAAGAGAGAGAAGAATATTAGGGAGAGACTGCGAGCTTTCAGAAGACAGCCCTCATCCCCTCCAAAAGAACTGAGTTCTGACTAACCTCAAAAATTTTGGTGAGCTAAACAGAACTCAAAGTAGATGGTGCTGTATTCATCTTAAGAAACACATATTGTATTGTGAATTTTCTATTACTATTGTCATTTTATTTTTATTTTTTTGCATACACCTCTTCTTTCCCTGTTTAAATGTGAACATATACATGGGAGGAATATGTAGAGAAGTCCTTTCTGGGTAATGGACACAGACTTTTACATTTATTTTTCTGGGTATGGCAATGGGGGCACTCAGTCCACAGGTATCAGAGGCCTTCCCCCACAGCTAGACGTTCCCTTTAGCTTAGCCCAGGGTCATCTACTAGAGACCCCAGCCTTGGAATCACACCTTCTTTTATTTTTCATATGTGTTTCTCTGTTCTTGACTGTTTAGGGAGTAGATAGGCTAAGTCCTATTTTGCTAACTTTATTGATACACTGACAGATAAATACATATGGTTAGTGACATACTAAAAATCATTTCTTTTAATGTCAATGGGCTGCTGAATCCAGTCAAACGCAGTAAAATTTGATCTAAAATGAAGACAGAACAAGCCCATATAGTATATCTCCAGAAAACCCATTTAAATGACACTGAGCATGAAAAATTAAAGAAAGTGGGCTTCACTAACATGTTTTCCCCTCATATAAATCAGGACATAGGAAAGGAGTCACTATTCTAATCTCAAGCAAACAAAATTTTGAAAAAGTATTGAAAATGGGAGACAAGAAGGGGAGATATATTCTAACAAAGGGTAAAATGGGAATTCAGATACTCTATTAAACATATACACACACACCCAGGAAGTGATATTAGTTTCTTCCAGAAAATCACTAATATCATGACAACAGAAACAGAAGGCTTCTTGATATGTGGGGAGATTTAAATATACATTTACAACCAAAGTTAGACTCTTCTAGTAGAAAAAAACAAAGTCCCTACATAAGAAAGTTAACATACTTTTTTGAAGATGTTGGTCTAATTGATATATGGAAAGACCTTTTCCCTAACAGAAGGGACTACACTCAATGTTCTGCCCCTCATTCTCTATATACAAAAATAGACTATTTCATAACATTTGGAAAAGATAAAGACAAAATACATGCCTGTGGAATTGGCGTTCAACTCCTATTCCATACATGCCCAAAATACATGCCTGTGGAATTGGCGAAAAGGTGAATTAAAAACTTGCAATTAGTAGAATTAAATTAAGCAAATAACCAGGATGAGATGGTTATATGGCAGAGTTGTATAAGGAATTTAAAAAAAATTCTAATTCCTGTCATGCTCCCCACATTGCACTGGGCCTTAAAAAAGCAGAAACACCACTTGGCAGTTACCAATTGGCTGAGGCGATAATTTCAGCTATATCGAAAGAAGGCAAGGATAAAATGGAATGTGGGTAATTTAGACCAATATCTGTTCTTAATGTAGATTACAGATTATTTACTTTCATCATGGCCAAACTATTAGAAGAGTTCCTACCCAAGCTGATGCATAATGATCAGACAGGTCACACATATAGAACAATGTCAAACACAAGATAATATATGAAAGACACTACACATCATGAATCATATACAAAAAAATAAAATCTAAGCAATAGTGTGGATGCTGAAAAAGCATTTGATTTGGTTAACTGGATTTTTCTTTAGAGTTCTACACAGATTTGGTTTACATGACACAATTTTTAAAACTATTCAGGCATTATATGACAATCCCACATAAAGGGATAGAGCAAAAAATAGCGCACGCTTCAGTGTTGACTTTGTTTAATTTGCCACGTGTGTTTTGTTTTGGTTTGGTTTATGTCCCGTCTCCGCCCATGTCCTGTCATTGGTTGTCTCCCTCATTTGTTCTCATTGCTCACACCTGTTTCCGTTTACCCATTAATTAGTTTCTGTATTTAACCCCCACCCCCACCAATGTGTCTTTGTGGGTCCAGAAGTAATGTTCAGTGTTTTGCTGCCTAACTTTGCCAAGCCATTTGTTTCACATTGTTATTCTCCAAGTTATTGACTTAGTTCCATTTTATTGTGTGTATTTTTGGATCATCCCTATTATTGTTGTTTGTAGATTGCCCGATCTCTGACTGTTTCCTGTTTTTTGATTCTGACTCTTGTTTCAGATTTGTCCACTTCCCTCTATAATAAAATGCTTAAATTGGAACTGCATCCGTCTCAAATCCGCATTACATGACACTGGGAATCAATATGCCAGAAGATCTTACAAAACTATCAGAATGCAACTATTTGCCTATATATAAAAAAAATGAAGGAAGATATAGCAAGAACATTAAGCCGGACACACTCTAACACCAGTGGGATTCCCTATGCCAGGATCCCACTCCCCAGCCCATAATTCCATCTCCTAAGATCACACCCTCATTGCTGGGGCCTGGAAGAAGTGGTCCACCGGGAGCATCAGCAGGACCCGGATCCAGGTGGTGGTCCACCGTGCAGGTTATATGTCCCACAAAGTGTCCGAGTGCAGGTCCTCTCCTGGGGCCACACCTCTCCCTTCGCTGGGCACCCCGGGGCAGCCAGAACCCTGGAGTTCTTACGGCGTCAGTTCTGGTGGCCCGCTATGGCCCATTAACTGTTTAAAAAACACAGGGCAAGCAAACAAGATGGAGAGTTGTAAGTGAGATCTCAAAGCACATAATTCGGACACCCTGAGATGGTACCTGAGGAAACATCCTTACTGTTGACTACAACCCAACCAGTAAACTGGATATCACCTTTGCAAAAATTACTGCCATCCACAAAGATGGTCTCACCATGAGATATTCGGCATATTAGGTATATTTATCAGAAATCACATAGTCAGCAAAGTCATGAGTGGAGCCTTGGTTTTCCAGAAAATGAGCATCCAAACATCACAGTTTACCAAAACACTCTATGCCCATGAGCCATCCAGATCTGTAAATTTACCTATGAGAAAAGCTTATTAACAAAAGGATTGACTAAACAAATGTGGTTTCAGCATAGATGTAAAGACTGAGACTGTGTCTGAGTCCCGAACACTAATTGGAAGACTGTTCCATAACTGTCTAGCCTTTTTTATTTGAGATACCAACAAATAGCCTGCATATTTTGATAGAAGCAGGCTTAGCAGATCATAAAAAAAAACAGAAATTCGCTCAGGTACTGTGGCACGAGATCATTCGGTGCTTTATAGGTCAATTGTAGTATTTTATAATCAAAGCTAAATTTACTGGGAGCTAATGCATTGTGGATAAGATAGGAGTGATGTGGTCATATCTTCTGATTCTAGTAAGGAATCTGACTGCTGTATTCTGGAGATTGTTTATGTACCTACTGGAACATCCAGACAGCAAGGCAATACAATAATCCAACCTTGAGGTATAAGAAGCAGTATAGAACTGCATTGTCAATTGACCATAGAGTTAATTTTTGTGGGGCAGTGTGGGCTTTAGGAGGTTCTGAGGGTAAATCAGGTAACCTACATTGTGGTGTAGGTTGTGGTGTGTTGTTTGGATCCTTTAAATATGTAATGCAAGGCATAAATTGGAGCAAATAAAATTCTTTACACAAACATCTGTTACGGTCGCCAGCTGGAGTGCCCACGAACTCCACTAGAGGGCACTCCACCCGGGCTCTTGCCCTTGTCTTCTGGACTCCATTTCCCATGTGTTCCTTGCCCCTCATGTGATCTTACCATGTGCTACCCTTGTTTGTGTGTCATGTTCTGATTGGATCCTTGGTTTCATGTGTCATGTTCCCATTGGTTCCCATTTTGTCATGTGTTCTCCTTGTCCTGTATAAAGGTTGCTCACCCATGCTCCTAGGGGCGGATTATTGTATAGCCATCCCTCGTTCCGTGTTTCCATGTTTCCATGTTTCCATGTTTACCTGTGTTTTGACCCTTGGACTGTTTTCCTTGTTTTTGATTGTTTGCTGCCTGCCCTGACCATTGCCTTTGTTCTGGATTACTCTTTTGGCTCTGCCTGGGATTATACTGTTTGCTGGTGCTCGACCCTGCCTGTTTTGACCACGTTTGTAAATAAAGCCTTGCATTTGGATCCCCAACTCTGTTGTCACGACCCCTCCACGTTACACCATCATATTATGACTTTTAGTAGTGTATCGGGCCCCACCTCTTGCAAAAATCAGGGGATATCCCCTGTAATTGCATACAAAATAAAAATATTATTAAGCCTATTATCATCATCATTCAAGAAAGGGAAGGTTGTATGGGTTCACTATTTTGGTAGTGTGGTTCAGGACCAGATTTAGCCTCTCTTGATTGGGGGTCCAGTCAAAATGTCTGGTGGGCATCTTTTACAATCATGCTTGCCAATGAATAATATTTGTAGTACAGTGAAGAACTGCAGGCTTCCTGCCATTGTTTAAATTTTATTTTACCTTTCATTTCTGCACAGCCACCCACAAGGACAGTGGGATAGTGATCCTGCTGCTGTAACTGTCCCATTAATGTAATTTTCAAATTTTATTTTACTTTATTTTATTTTAGTTTAGGGCATATAAGGCTAGGCCAAGTATGTCAGCAGTGCTTTGTGACACCCTGATATTAACTTATTAATAGTTATTAGTTTATAACTTATTTAACATATTCTATTGATTAACACCAATTACATAGGCTCTAAAATTAGAATAAGATGTTTCTATGATAAAGAAGAGCTAACTGTCAGGCAGCTGAGACAGCTGCAGTTGTAGGTAAATGCTTTATTAGAAAGGCAGGCAGACAAAATGTGAGAAAATAGCATGGTCAGAAACAGTCAAAAGATCATGTGATCAGCAAACAGACTCGATAAGCATGCAGTGTGCAGAAGGCTTAGTATGTCAGGCTATGAAAAACACTGGACAGTACTTCAACTGAGCATTTGTAAGGCTCTATACAGTATGTGTGCATGTATGTGATGTTTGCATACAGTAGTAAGGTGAGCTTGGACATAACATTGATCATGTGGTTTGGGAAGTGTAGTCCATGGTACTCATATTGGTATGCTGTAGTGCATTTTGGGAAGTGGAGTTTAACTCCTATTCCAGAGGCCTGTTTGACCAAGTGTTGGTCAGTGCTCTCCTTGCCTTAACCATTCGTCAACTGTGGGGGAGTCACTGGGGTTTGCATTCCACAGGAACAGGGGACATTGGTAGCCAAGGACACACTGGAATGGGGTGAGCTGGGTAGCAGAGTGTTGGAGGGCGTTTTGGGCCCATGGCAGAAATTGTGTCAAGTCATCCTGGTTATCTGCACAGAAAGTTCTTAGAAATCTGCCAGTTTCTTGGTTGGCTCTTTCTTCTTGTCCATTGGCTTGTGGATGATACCCTGATGTGAAGCTGACTGACACTCAGCTGACACTGAAGCTAATCACCAAGATGGTGGTGCATGCACATCGCAAGGCTCAGTGTCTCACTAGTTGTTGCAAATTAGTGATAATCTACTTAGCGGTTTTCAGTTTAGTTGTTTGATTCAGCCACACATACATTTCCTATAGCCGACAGTCACTTTTGGATATAGAATTTCAGTGCATGGACATTGCACTAGATTATGGATTCTATTCCCACCAGCTACCTTCAGAGATTATCGGAAGACCACACTTGGGCAAATCAGTCAATCCTCCCTGACCTGCACTACCTAGCATATTTCTAGCTAATGTAAGGCCTCTGGCTAAAAAGATTGATGAACTACGGCTTTGGATAAATCAGAAAATGCTTATGAACTGCAATGTTATGATTCTCACAGAAAATTGGTTCAACCTCTGCACTACCAACAGGGTGATTAAGCTTGAGGGACTCAACTTTTTCAGAGCTGACAGAACAGCAGTGAACTCTGGTAAAGGCAGAGGAGGAGGTGTTTGCATCTATGTAAACAAAGGTTGGTGTACGGACACTATTGTTACTGAGACACAATGCTCTGCTGATGTTGAATACCTTATTATTAAGTGTAGACCCTTCTATCCACCACGTGAGTTTCCATGTGCCATAATCCCTGTTGTGTACATCCCCCTGGATGCTAATGCTAAACTAGCCATGAAAGAACTCTGGGCTAGCATTAGCAAGCTACAAACAGAACATCAAGATGGTGCCTTTATTATTGCTGGTGATTTCAATCATGCTATCTTAAGGACTGCATTTCCCGGATTTTTCCAAAATGTCTCCTGCCCCATAAGAGGTGACAATACTTTGGATCATGTCTACACTAATGTGACTGAAACTTATAAAACCACCACCTTCTCCTACCTTGGTCAAGCTGATCACTTATCCCTGCTGCTACTCCCAAAGTATACCTACATTTGCTGTTCTCTCCACACAGGACTCCCATACGGACATTGACATCTACACTAATGCCATTCTTAACCATATTAACAGATGTGTTGACTCAGTCACTGCCCTTAAGTCAGTTAAATCATATCCCGATCAGAAGCCTTGGATGAATAAAAAGTCCGTCTCTTACTGAAGGCACAAGATGCTGCTTTTAGATCTGGAGACAGGGAGGCTTACCTTGCATCCAGGGCCAACCTGAAGCGAGGAATCCGGAATCCCAAGCACAAATACAAGCTGCAGATTGAGGACAATTTTAACACCTCTGACCCTCGACGTATGTGGCAAGGCATCTGAGTTCTTACAGACTAAAATCCAGCCAACACTGTTCCTTCAACCAGTGACAGTTCCTTTCTGGAGGAACTCAACACTTTTTATCCTCGCTTTGACCGGAAAGATACAACAGCATCTGCCAAAGCTGAGCTACACTTGGTGACCCCCAGCTGTCTCTCTCCACCAGAGATGTGTGCTCCATCCTGTGCAGGGTGGATGTATGCAAGGCTGTGGGCCCTGATGGCATCCCAAGCCAGGTGCTCAGAGCATGTGCGGAGCAGCTAGCCGGGGTTTTCCCAGATATATTCAACTTATCACTGGCCCAAGTAGTTGTACCCACCTCCTTCAAAACCACAGCTATTGTGCCAATACCAAAGCACAGTGCTGCAACAGCGCTCAACGACTTCCTGAAAGCCTGCCTACAACCATCACTGGATCCCCATCAGTATGTTTATCATCATAAAAGGTCAACAGAGGATGCCATTACCTCAGCCCTTCACTCTGCCCTGACTCATCTGGAAAATAGCAACTCCTACGTGAGGATGCTATTCATTGACTTTAGCTCTGCATTTAATACTGTCATTCCATCTACAATGGTCTCCAAACTCTTCAGTCTTGGTATCAGCCTCTCTCTCTTCAACCGGACTCTGGATTTTTTGACCAACAGACCCCAGTCTGTTAGAGTTGGCAATAACTCCTCCTCCACCATCATCCTAAACGCCAGTGTACCACAAGGCTGCGTGCTGAGTGATCCCACTCCCTCTTCACCTCCAACTGCGTTCCTGTGCACAGTTCCAACTCCAAAATCAAGTTTGCAGATGACACCACGTTGGTTGGCCTGATCAGAGATGATGATGAGAGAACCTACAGGGAAAAGGTTCAGCGTCTGGTAACATGGTGTGCTAATAACACCCTTGAACTTAACACCCAGAAAACCAAAGAACTGATTGACTAGGGACTACTGGAAGTCCTTGAGGAGCCATCCCTATCCTTGTTAATGGGACTGAGGTAGAGTGGGTCTCTAGCTTCAAGTTTCTGGGTGTCCACGTCTCCACTGACCTTTCCTGTGACCTCAACACCACCTCTTTTCTGAAGAACGCTCACCTTGCTCCTCAGATCATGGTGAACTTCTATCACTGTACCACTGAGAGCATCCTTACAAACTGCAGCACAGTATGGTACAACAACTGCACAGTGTGTGACCAGAAGGCACTACAATGGGTAGTGAAAACTGCCCAACACATCATTGGAACACAGTTGCTCAACATTCCAGACATTTATAAATGCATTGCTTGCGGAGAGCAAGAGGTAATGTCAAGGACACCTCCCATCCCCACCATGGGCAGTTTGTGAGCCTCCCAATCAGGAAAACGCTACAGAAATGTGTTGTCGCAAAAAAAAAGACTCATGAACAGCTTTTTCCCTTCAGCTTTACTAATGCTGAACTCAGCTTCTAAGCCTTAACTGCCAGCCTCCACCTAATAACTAAATATTAGCATTAGACACTACTGTTATCTGCAATTATTTTCAAGTACTTGCACTTTACTGCATTATTTGTCATTACTACAATTATTTATATCAGACTGTTATTTACACATTATTGCTATTTGCAGATCTGCATTTTATCCACTGTATGTATCCACTGCATCATATTGCATGCATCTTGCTGCTTGCCAATACCTGTACACTGTTTATCTCAACTATCTGCACCATAATTCTTATTTATTTCATTTAACTTAATGGCCATTTGCATTACTGGTGTGTATCATATTGTTTACCTTTACCTGCACACTGTTAACTTGTTGCACCATAATCTTGTTACCTCATTTTTGTCTTATTTACTATTTGCACTACTGGTTGGATGCTAACTGCATTTCATTGTCTCTGTACTCATACTCTGACAAAGACAATAAAGTTGAACCTAACCTAACCTAACCTAACCTAATTCCCAGTTTCTCTATGAAGTTGTTTCAGACTCATGAGATGAATTGAGCGCTCCTGTCGGTCACTATGTCCTCCAGAATGCTGAGGTATCTGAACAATCATCTGAAGATGGTTTCTGCTGTCTGCTGAAGGTAGGTTAGGAAGAGAAATGAGTCTTAAGGATTTGGAGAATTTGTCTATCACCATGATGACTGAGTTAGCTTAAAACACAGTTAAAACAGACTGTGTTGGGAGGTCAGTGATGAAATCAATAGCCAGGTGTGACCATGGTTGATGAGGCTTGGGCTGTGGGAGCTGCTTATCTGCTGTTAGTGTTCTGGGAACTTTGACTTGGGCACACAGAGAACACAGGAAAATGAACTTGTGGAGGTCTGTGATCATGTTGGGCCACCAGTATTTACCTTGTAGCTGTTTATATGTTTTGTGGATACACAGGTGCCTGATGGCAGGATAGGTGTGTGCCCAGGTGATGAGGTTATCCCACAGGGTAGCAGGCACATAGGTTTTTCCAATTGGGCATGAAGCTGGCACTTCTTGATTCAGGGTTCATGCTATATCTCAGTCAGTGTCCCAGGTTAATGTCCCTTCAAAGCATGATTGTGGGAGAATGAGCTCATCTCTGTGTTCACTTGGAGGAGCTGGGTAAATGCCTGGGAGAGAGTTAGCTTTGGTATTTTTGATCCGGGTTGGTAAGAAAGGGTAAATTGAAACTTGGAAAAGGGCCAAACATGCTTGGTGTGAGTTTAAACTCTTGGCACTTTTGAGATACTCAATGTTTTTGTGGTCAGTATATGATGAATGGGCGTGTAGCCCCTCCAGTGAACCCATTCCTCCAGAGCCAACCTTTGGGCCAGTAGCTCCCTGTTGCCAATGTTGTAGTTCCTTTCGGTGGGGGAAAGCTTCTTAGAAAAGTAAGTAAGTAAAAGTAAGTAGTCTCTGGTCCTTATTTAACAGTGAAGTGAACGGGGCAGTGATTGAGCTGGAGCCCCAAATGAATTTCTGGTAGAAATTAGAGAACTGTAGAAACCTTTGTAGTTCTTTGATCGTGGAAGCTAAAGGCTGTCTTCTATTCACCTCCTTCTCTGATAAGGATGAGATTGTATGCACTGTACAAGTCAAATTTGGTGAAAATCTGGGCATTTCAAGTTTGTTCCAGAGCTGAGGAGACCAGGCAGGGGATAGCGATACTTGACTGTTATCTGGTTTAGTCCTCAATAATTGATACAGGGTCTGAGTCCACCCCTTTCTTCTCCACAAAGAAAAATCCAGCAGAAGCATGAGAAGCTTCATGCCCTGCCTACAGGGGTTTTCCATGCCCATGGGCCCATTGTCTCATAATCCATCCCTGCTCATAAAATATAACACCATCAGATTGTAACCAAGAGACCTCTGATTCCCTTAAACACAGGTGATCTTGGCTATATGACAGCCTCACCTTTTGAAACCAGTGCTCATGGAAATATAACACCACAATTATTGAAGTCCCGTGCCAGGCAGGTTCCCCAGAAAGGGAAACAGAGTGCGCTTACCTGGATCACTCTCTTCTCCTCCTGCTACACCAGTATTTTAGCATTTAAATATCTCAAATCTTGGTGAAGAAATTCCAGAAACTGGTGTAAAAAATGAGGCATGCAGAGTCTTCAAATGTAATCACAAGTGAGAGTTTATTCCAAGACAGAAGATCTTGCAACATTTGGCTCGCAGCAACATTCGGACTCTCCTCTGTGATTACGTTATTATATAGCATTAAACAGAGCAAAATCATTGGCTAAGTTAAATTGTCATATATTATTCATCATTTAATGATTGTTACAGCCTATAACACCATCATGAATATTCATAAAACCAGCACTTGTCCATTATATGTGAACAAGAGGATGACCAGGATGATGATGAGATTGATGATTATATTTTAAAATCTATTTTCGGGAGTTTCCTGCCTGTGTTGGTGTTTAAACTATACATTTTCCACCTTTTCATCAATAATTATGTACTATCATTTTCTTTCCTTGTATTTTTCACTTTTCCCTTCTGCCACATTTTCATTTTCTCAAAGAATGCTTTTGTTTTTTCATCAAAAGAGAGTAAGCAGAGGCCATCCATGTCAGATTTGCCTAAAATCATCTCAGCAAAGCTTCCACTAAGGTATGTTTAACATGGCAAGCTTTCACCTTGTTCAGTGTGTTGAGTGCAGGATGTTTAATCATTCTTCCTTCATCTTTAGTAGTAGCTTTATTGTGATAAGCATTTATTAGTTAGTCTCTGGCAGGGCGAATGGGTGACTACTCGGCAGCACAATCACAAAGACAAAGCTAATGCTAAGGCTCACCCACAGGAGCATCACTCCTCTCCACCTCGCGTGTGTAACAGGTTTGCACTTCCTCAGGGAAGCACTCACCGAGAAGCCTGAAAGAGCTATGTTTATAGGAGAGCCAGAGATCTTAGGGTCTCAAGGCTGGCCTTTTGGGGCAGGAGAGTATCCATCCCACTCGGGAAGGTGCTGCTCTCATTTGTTGCAGCATAGCTCATAGTCTCAGAACAGTCCTAGTTAATTGGTGACAATCCAGAGCCAAAGGCCAGGGAACAGACAAGCAGGCTAAACCAACCATCTGCTAGCTGCCTTGAGTCATCACTCAGGTTCCACCATACTGAGACTGTGTCTGTTCCCTGAGCTAAATAAAAATGTAGAAACCAAGTTTTTTAGTAACCTAATTAACATTAAATTTGTTTACAGATGTGGCCATTGAGAATGCGTGTCAAAGGAAAAGAGATCCCGCGATTTCATGTGGTATCATGCAGGATCACGCACATGCTGTGGGTGCAGGAAAGACAGGACCAGTAGGGGGCAGTCATGTTTCATTTGAACAAACATGGCTTGCTAGTAGATACAGTAGTTCTGCCAGGACATATACTGTATAGAGCATATACTCTTTTTCCAACCAAATGGTGCTATTTCTTGTATTGAACCCTGTGATCTGATTGTGCTAGGCCAGCGGATCTGTGAACCTCTCTCAGAACCATTTTGCAACAAGCAGCAGAGCACATTAAACGTCATCGAGCCTAAAGGTGAGTGAACTACCCGCATGCCTTTATTCCCACCACTTTTCAAAACAAAGTGACGCCCATGTATTGCCTAAGCAAGTAAATTACTGATTACTTTTCAACACAATTAAGCTTCTATTAAATATAATTTGCAAAGATTATACAGTAATTAGTATCAGAATTATTTTAATCCAATGATTTTAGCAGTAATTGCAGTATGTTTTGTAATGGTCTCCCTAAGAACACCCTAGAGAGGCGAGCTACAAGATAATTAGAGGGAGGGACCCACCGACCAAACTTGCATTTAGACAAACAAATCAAACACAAAATTTGAAAGATCAGGAAAAATATATTTACATAAACAAAACCCATCCAAGAAAATCAAAATAGCAAACAAAAGGAAAAATACACACAAACACAATACTGGCACTGACGTTTAGCAATGCAGTTGAAAGGAAAAGAAAAGCTTATATGACCATTGTCATGTAGCTCATAGAGTAATCCCTATGAGTGATGAAGTGTCCAGTAAGTGAAGTAATCCAACAAAACAGTTAATCCAAAAGACTCCAAACAGCCAAATGATGAAATGAGGCCTTGATACCGCTGTCCTCCGAATACTGAACCCTCAGGTTCCAAGCACAACAGCAGCATAGAATCCACAATGTTGATGGATTGAAGATAGTGCATGTATATAAAAAAGTCCTTTTGATTGAGCTTAAAACCACAGTTTCTCAATCTGGGCTCTGAGTATCTAATACTAGTATCTAATCCATACTAACAACTTCTCCCCTCTTACCTGGCTAAATACAGAGGAGCGGGCTACCTAGCGCCCCTAGAGCACGGGAGTAGTATTACATACAAAAACAACGAAAACACAAAAGAAACCATGATAACCAAACTCTGGGTGGTTACAGTTTGTTCCATGGATTTAAAAAATGGACCTAATTCAGTCATCTGTTTTAGAGAAGTTGTATAAGTCGACCTCATTCACAGGGTGTGAGGCGGAATTTCAGACCAACCGGTTTGGCTGTTTTCACTCGCCCTGAATTGGGGCTTTATTTCCCACAATTGCAACTTTAATTCTCACAATTGTGAGTTTAGGCTGAATCTCACAACTGTGACTTTATGTATTTATTATTACTTACTTGACTTTATAAGTCGCATTTTTTTTTGTCATTGTGTCCATCTTTGCAATAGACCTTGTAGAGCATTGGTTCAAACGTGTCATGCTGTATCCAAAATCACTCACTAATTTACTATTCCTAATATACTATATAGTGGGTGTCACAGTATTTTTATGACCTATGTTTGGCATGCGTGTTCGATTGTTGATAAATATAGATACACTCATTACTGTATCACTCAGTTTTATGATGTTCCAATTTAATCTAATGAATATAAAAATACAGCAAAATGGTTATGCCAATGAAAAAGTTTATATTTATTGGAAAGTGGTCAGAAATGTACAGTATTTTCATTTTATGGCATTATACTTTAGCCTATGTATACTACATTCCAGTGTGTCCACCCTGATGCTCAACCACGACTGGAAGAACTTTAAACAGTCTATTTATGTATACTTGTTGCATGCTGTTTCTGTAAGATCCTCGAACAAGAATTTATTTATGGCGGCAATTAAGTCAGACTTTGCAGTTGGTTTTGCTTCTTTCTGAGTCTCTCAGAGCATGCCACATCATGTCAATGGGATTCATATCAGGGGATTCTGGTGGAGTCTTCACCCAGTTTATACTCTCTGCAGTGTGTTTTGGGTCATTGTCCTGGAAAAAGCGGTGACGGACTTCGAAGTTTTCCCTAATGTAGGGAGTGGTGGTTTCTTTTGTAATAGTATCTTCAAAGGCCGGTCTATTATCCCTTCGAAGATTGCAATATGTCCTGGTCCCCCTCTGGATATTGCTCCCCAAACTTTCAGTGGGTGTTTCAGCTTTGGTTTGGACATGCGTCTGCCACTTATATGAAATGACATGGTGGCAAAGTGATCCAAAGCCACCGTTGTTTCATCAGTGAAAATGACATTGTGAAACGTCTCCTTCTTGTCGATCTATATCTGGGCTTGTTGGAGACTTATGTTTTTATTTTTGTCTCTGATCATGGGACAGTTGAGTTTTTCCATACTTCCACCAAAGTTTTTGCCTGATCCTCCGAATGGAACACTCACTTATGTCCACTCCATTGTCAAGCCAGAGCTGTTTTTCACTGAACTTGCTGGCAGTTCATAATTATGGCTTGTGATGTTGTCTATGGCTGTGACAATGTCCCTAAAATCAAGGGCAAAACATTAAATAAATATTTGACACTTTAGGCACAACCAACACATGACATCATTGCAACATATTTACATTTGTGATAGCTTCATACTGTATGAAGTGGGTAACATATTTATTTTGCGAGGATTATGTATGCCTGATGTTCATTCTTTGTAATGTCTTCTGATGTTGCTCAATACAGCATGTACACCAATGGAACTCAGATGGTGGTGTATTTCTCGAGCGGAACTTCCAGCAGACCTCATCATCCTGATGTCTTGGGAATGCAGTTTGCTGATCTTGGTCATTTTGACCTGCCTTTACTTGTGAATGGACTGCATTTATCCATACAGATGTCAAGGTGTCATTGGGGGTGTGAACAATAAGTGAGAATGGGTTGTAGATACTGTAGGCTAGGCCTATCTATTAGGTCAATCTAAATGCTTAATGTGGCATAATGTACTAAAGACAATGACCAGGAAGGTAAAAAATTTTTATCACATGCTCCTCGTCTTATGCGGAATTTACCACCAAACAATGACACCATAATAAAGAAAATCACCGTCAGCTGACAAGGAAGTGGCATATGACGTTATACACACCACTGTTGCTAAGTTACAGTCTAAATACCCTGAAGCTTTTGTGGTAATTACTGGAGACTTTAACCATGTAAATCTGGATTCCACTCTCCCAACCTTCCAGCAGTTTGTTGACTGCACTACACAGGAAAACGGAACACTGGACCTTTTGTATGCAAATGTTAATGAAGCATACAGAGCTACTACCCTACCCCCACTTGGTAGATCAGACCATAACCTCGTCTTAACACCTCAGTATGTTCCTGCAGTTCAAAGGCAACCTGTCTCCACAAGGATTGTGAGGAGGTGGACTCAGGAGCCCAGTGTGGCCCTGCAGGACTGCTTTCAAACATTTATCCATACAGATGTCAAGGTGTTATTGGGGAAGCGGACAATAAGTAAGAATGAGTTGTAGATACTGTAGGCTAGGTAGGCCTATAGCAGGCGCAAATTGGGTAAATTCATGTGATGAACCAAAGTTGTCATTAAATTTTAAATTGTAAAAACGCTGTCCCTGAAAATGGCAACTTTATAAAGCATATTTTTGAGTAACTATACTCTATTGACTCAGTGACTCTGTTTGGCATGTTGGGACAACGTTGATATATTTATTTACATGTGGCACTGAAAACAATATTCGAAACTTCAGAAATAAGACTGAAAAATGAAAATAAAATTTCCTCTGACTTAAAAGGAGAGCACTTTCTTTTACATTCATTCTTTTTTCAGATTCAAAATCTTACGTTCAAAATAATTTAGTTCAGATTTATGATTTATGTTTTTCACAGACATATCATTGAGTTGTAGATGTGTTGATTACACATTTAGCTCTACACACGTTTTGTCATCCATCTTTCTGTTTTTTTTTTAAATTATTTGTGGGTATTCATTATTCGTTTAAAGTCATTATCCATTAGTCATTATTCAGGCCCAGAACGCAAAATAATATTTGCAAATAAATAAATTGCTGTTCACTTACAATTAAGCTTTTATTAAATATAAATTACAAAGAGTACAGTCATTTATCAGAAGTGTTTTAATCCAGTGATTTTTGCAGGAAAGTGGTAAAATTGTTCGTCTGTTTTGGAGAAGTTCTCTTAAGTTCTCTTTTCTTATCTCTTATCAGCTTCCAGTCACACGCTATCAGGTGGCATTTCCAACCAACCGCATCTGAAAGTGTTTGACACAGGTTGTTAGGCAGTGCATTTTACCCCCTGGAACCATCGAAGTTAACAGAACTTGCCCAGTTCTTATAAATGTTGAGGGGAATTAAGCTTTTAAACAAAAGTACACTGAAGCGATCTGCCCTTGGTCTCCCATCTGGTCCTGCTGAATCCAGATACAGTTTTTTTCTCTTTCTCCAGGAACACGTGATTTAAAATCACACCTGGTAGAATCACTCCCTGCAGGAGAGACCGGCGAACATGATGCTGAGAACATGGCGTGTTTCTTGGCATATCAGGCAATTTCAAACAGAATGATGACATTGCTGAAGGACAAAACTGTGAAGTGGTGGATGGAGGAGAAAACACTGAAAACATTGATTCTTGAACTGGCACAATCAAGCATTGAAATCATTGCCAGTGGGTGGTTTGTTAGTTCTGTCAGAGATGCTGAGCCTACTGAAGGAACATGTTCAGGATCAGATTGCAGGTTGAGAGTGCGGGCAGTCAAGGGTGTAGAGGCCGCAGATGGAAAACCTAAATCAGCATCACCCAAGTGCCTGCGGCCTGATGGCGAATGGCCTTCATGAGCAGGTTGAAGGCAAGGAGATGGCCAACTCTCAAAACACTGTTGGCAGTCACTTTGAGTGCCCAAAGGCAATGGGTCACTGAAGGAACTGCAGCAGAACTGTCTACTGTGGATGTAGACTGATCAGCTGTCAGCAGATGAGATGGGGTGCCTTCTCATTCAAACGCACCTCCAACAAACCAACCCTTGCCTCCTAATTCAGAAGCCTTCTTGAGAAAGTCGCTATCTGCTCCTTGGAGATGCTGATGCAGGGCATCGATGGTTGATAAGTACAGCCTGTAGAGCCCAAAATTAAAAGTAGTTTTGAATACATTGTTATCACACCACAGAATTGTACATGGTACTGCTTGTCATTGTTACAATAAACTAGCAATTGCCCACTGATTTCTTTTTTACAAGCTGAGTAGTCACTGTTTTTTTTTTCCTGGCTGTGGACACGGCTTGCTCTCCTTATCAGAATTCTATACAGACAAAATGTATGATGGTTAACACACAACTGCAACACTAAATAAATGTAGAATGACAACTGAATGTTAGAAACAAACATGCACAAATACTTAAATTAAGAGGCATTCTTACCTTTCACAGAAACTGCAGCGCTCTTCTTGGAATAAAATGCCTTTGCCTCCATTGCTGTTACTTACAGAGAATGCAAATGACTACAGTGACTTGAATTAGATAGAATTTATAGCTTAGGATCCTCTCGCCAAGACAGAAAGGTATATTAATAGGGATAAATTATCTCACACACGCCTTCAAAGTAGAATGTTTTCTTCCATGTTTACTGCATTTAGACCGTCTTTAAAAGATGTACCTGCCCCTAATCACCAAATGAAAAGACAGTCAAATGATTAGGACAACTACTTGAAAACTATTGCAAATCTAAGAAAGACTGGTAACTTGTTAATAGTTCAAATACGGTTTTACAAATCTGTGTAATCATCTCATTACTATGAAGGTAATTTTAAAGAACATTGTTTTGTTTTTTTTAATCCCATCTCATTATTATAGAGGTAATTTATTTAAAGTTCATCAAAAAACTCACTTTTTTCACACAAGACAATAAAATGGTTAGGACAAATACTTGATAACTTGCAGTTGCAGACTATGAATTGAGTAATACTCACTGAGTTGAGTAATTTTTAAATAATGTACACATTATGAATTCAGAATACATGTGAATAAATAAAAACAGAAAACTTAATGACAATTATGAACTTTAAAAATACAGTATATATATATATATATACATATATATATATGTAACGAATCCGGCCTCTGTGGTTCCCCCTGATCGTCACCAGAGGTCACCATCACCCGTGTATTGACTTTCCCCTCGAAACTACATTTCCCATCACCCCGCACCCAGCACTGATTACGAGCTCACCTGCAGCCTATTACCGGGACTACTTTAGCCTCCGCCTCTCGCTCACTCACTGCGAAGTCTTGTTTTGCCCCGGCTGACATTTCTGAGCGTTTATATCTTCTTTGTTGGATTACCGTGTTTGACCTTGGACTGTTTCTTCTCGTTTCTGATTCCTTGCTGCCTGCCCTGACCATCTGCCTGTTTGATCACTCTGCCTCTGATTACCCTGTTTCGCTGTTGCCCGACCACGCCTGTACGACTGTGTCTGCCTTTTATTAAAACGCTGCTAATGGATCCCCATTCTGTTGACTCCGCGTTACAATATATATATATATATATTTGCATTGGTATTAACTGTTAACTGAACACATTTTACCCCGAAAACATAAAAAAAAAAAAAAAAATTTAAAAGCTCATTTCTCCTTCCACCATCTCTTATCATGAGCTCTAGTTGAGTTCACTGCGCATGTCTTTCCACATCTTTATCCACTGAATTCTTTGCTTGAGAGTTTTTCATTTCTGTATATTTCTATTCATTTTCATAAAGCACAGTCTAAGGTTTAACAGGTCAGAGGTAGAATTACAGTTACTGTTTTATTAAAAAAAAAAAAAACAATTCTTTGCTTAAATTTGATTTAATCTAACTTATTGCGCTCATTTTTCTCTTGCGCTCTGTCTGTTTGACACGCATGCACGTGCATCTTTAAAGTTTAACAACGACTCAGTTGCTGTTATGACAAATTGTTTTGCGAAATGGAAACATGCGCATGACTTTTAATTCATAATATTTACAGATTATATAAAATAAGAGTAAAATGTAAGTTATGCGTTGGAGAAAAGCATCTCTTCAGCGCATTAAAAAGCACAAGCAGGAGAAAAGCATCTCTTCAGCGCATTAAAAAGCACAAGCAGGAGAAAAGCATCTCTTCAGTGCATTAAAAAGCACAAGCACTCGCGGTATTGTCTCGTTTTTTGGCTTGAGACTTGGTAAATGCGTGAGAGCTGGCCACTCTGCAATTGCAACTTTATGCGCAGAGAGCGCGATGACGTGTGCGTTTACAAAGCACATAAAATAATGATCTGCTGCGTTACACTCATGCAGTCACGTGTACATGGATTTTCCAATGTCCGTATTACTAAATATTTGTGTCCTTAATTAGACTATTTTTTATTCATATATTATTGTGGATATTTTATGTTTTCTCGAAATCACGACACTAAACGTGCAGTTAACAAATTATCAGACACTATTGGAGAATGATGTTAATTCTATGTTAAATATATAATGTAATAATCTATAAGCCTAGGCATAGTTAAAGATTGATTTAAGACTAATCATTGCCAAGTTGAAGTGGCCAAGAGCAGTCTGATCTGGCTTGTGGACTTGTGTGTTCACTTTAACCAGTTTTTTCAATAGTGAAACTTTAAATATAAGAAAAGAATGCTGGCATACGAGAGCAACCACATTACCTTTACGCTATTCTACCCCACACTTTTCAACACTGTTAATTTAAATACTATAGTTATAGTACCTGTACTAGGTGACTTGATCCCGATCACTTTGCATAATTCAATCCTCTAATTAGAAACCTGTTTAAATTAGGTTTAGCATAATCAGTGCAATCATGTTTTAATGAGAAACGTAATATATTTATGTAAACCATAGGTAATATCTTTTCTTAAATCTAGAGGACCACACATTCCATTTTTTTCAGTGTACTTATCGCACCATATCATGCATTGTGCTGTTTCTTTGCTAGATAGGATTTGTGTAGCGTAATCTATTCAATGGATTATGGATTATTATATTTAACCCATGTGTGGTAGAATAGTGCAGCGGTAATGTGGTTGCTCTGGAAGGCTATTAACCTGGGTTTGATCCTTAGCTCAGGTACGATTGTGTAGTTTGATCTTATCAGGGCACTGAAACTATATAATAAAATCATGTTGGATGTATGAAAACAAATTACGTTAATGTAACTCAACTCAATCACATGGAACTGATGTATGCATTTGAATTAAGTAAATTCAATGAGGGTTTTTTTCAGTGTGTGGACTTCTGCATTCATTATAAACCATTTTTTTCAATAGTGAAATTTTAAATCTAAGAAATGAACAAAAGTTTCCATTGAATTCCAAATCCATATCATTCCAAAAGAAAAACTCATACTCTCACCTGAGGTGCAATTACATTTTAATGTAAGCACTTTACCGCTGTGCTATTCTATCGCACGTTTCAATTTGACTTGATCACACTCATGTTACATAATTCAATCTTGTAATTAGAAATTTTTTAAATTAGATTTAGCATAAGCAATGCAATCAAGTTTTGATGAGAAACGTAATATTTTTACGAAAAACCATACGTAATATTTTTTTCTTAAATCTAACCGACCACACATTCCATTTTTCCATTCCAGGGCAGAAGAGGAATGGCCTCAGGAATGCATGGAATCAAATTCACTCTAACACACTCCACAGTGTGCAATGCTGTCATCAAAGATGATGAAACCCCCATAAATAAGCTACGTACCCACTTTTGGGTTGAAGTTGGTTTAAGAAGTTGGGGTCTTAAAGTTGAAAAATATCCTGCATTCACTCAGTTCAAAGAGGAAAAGGATCAATTCAAATCTCTGCATAAACACTAGAAGCCAACGCAAAGTATGAAATGAAAGCTTTCAAAACTAAAGTTGGTGTACAGACTATCACTATGGAACATTTGTTGAAAGCAGAAACAGCCATAGTAGAATTCAGCCAGAGACAAAGATTCTCAGAAGAGATTACAAAGCTCAAAGCATCACTACCATCAGTTACCATACCAGGCTGAGATGCACTGAGTTAGTAAACTTTCTATGGCCCCAGTGTAGAAAGTTTTCAGGATCCCTGGGGAGACCCTGAATTTCCTCAGCAGTCTCAGATGGTACAATCATTGTCTGGCTTTGTTCACCTGAGCTTGAATGTAATGAGTCCAGGTCAGGTCCTCAGAGATGTGTACTCCAAGGTACCTGAAGCTGCTTACTCTCTCCACGGGGGTCCTGCCAATCTCGAATGGCGTACAGTTCCGCTGTTGCCTCTTCCTGAAGTCCACGACCAGCTCCTTGGTTTTACGATCAGAGAGAGACTGTTAGCCTGGCACCAAGCTATGAGTTTCTCCATCTCGTCAAGGTAGGCAGCCTCATCGTTGTTGTCATGCCCCACGTCGCCCTCACCAAGATGGGACTGCAGGATGATCTGGAAGCGTTTCTGGAACTGTATGAGCGCTTGGCGGCGGCGTGGGGCTGGCCTGAGCATCAGTGGGTGGCCCGCTTGTTGCCGCTCCTGACAGGTGAAGCCCAACTCGAGGCCCAGCAGCTGCTGGCCACCAACATGCTGGTCTTCCCGGACCTAAAACAGGCGGTTTTGCAACGGGTTGGCCACACCCCAGAACAGCACCGTCAGCGTTTCCGGACGCTGACCTTCCGTGAGCTCGGCTGCCCGAGCTCAGAAACTCCGGGATACCTGCCAGAGGTGGCTGCTGGCTGAGGGATGCAGCGCCAAGGATGTGATCGACCTTGTGGTACTGGAGCATTTCGTCGCCCGACTTCCGGAAAGGACAGTGGAGTGGGTCCAGTGCCACCGACCGTTGTCGCTCGTAGAGGCCGTCCAGCTGGCAGAGGAACCCATGGTGGCGTATCCGGGGGCAGGCTAGCCCCTCCCTTCTCTCTCTCTCCCTTTCTTTCTCTCTCTCTCACTCTCGTGTCTCTCCCCCTCCTCCTCGCCCTTTCCCTGTGCCTGCTCCACGAAAACGGGGACCAATTCCCCTGAAACCCATTCCCCGAACCCGTGCTTTCCCTTCCCCTTCCCTCTCCCCCTGTGTCTGTCTCTTCTCTCCCTCAGGTGGGTGAATCCGGGGCCGCAGGTGTGGGATTAAGGTCTGGGCCAGTGTGCTGGTGCTGCAGGGAGCCTGGGCCTACCCAAGACCACTGATGGAGGTGGGGGCATTGGTCTGGGTCCCCGATGTGCCGCAGGCTGCTCCCGATCAAGCTGGGACGTACCGTGTACCGGTGAGTGTTCAAGGGGGTACATATCAGTAGAGGCGGCGGTTAGTCCTCGCCTCACCCATCCACTAATCCTGGGGACAAATTGGCTGGGGTTCTGTGCGTTAGCAAAAGAAATGTTTGTGGATGGGTCCTGCAGTAGTGGAAAACGGTGTGGGATGTGCTAGCATTGCCTGTGGAGGCGGTGACGGGGCCGTCGATGTCAGCTTCACGTCAGGGGGACATCGAAAGCTCTGCTCCTTCTCTCTTGGTGGGGATTTCCCTCGAGGATTTCCCCTTGGAGCAGTCACGCGATGAGAGCCTCTGGCATGCCTTTGACCAAGTGAGAGTAATCGATGGACAGCGAATTCAGCCTAATGATGCACTCTCCCACCCTTATTTTTCGATTATTATGGATAGGTTATATTGAGTGACGCAGGACTCTCAAACACAAGAGGAGTTGACCCAGTTGTTGGTTCAGAAGAGCCGTCGGGAATTATTATTCTAGGCGGCTCACCATATTCCGATGACGGGGCACTTAGGACAGGAAAAAACACTGGACCATCTCATGGACCACTTCTATTGGCCAGGCATTTGCGGCGATGTTCGCAGGTGGTGCACGGCATGTTGCAAATGTCAGCTGGTGAATCCGCTGGCCACCCTAAAAGCACCCTTGCGCCCACTCCCATTAATCGAGTTCCCCTTCGAAAGAATTGGCATGGACCTTGTCGGGCCATTAGAGCAAACTGCATGAGGGCATCGCTTTGTATTGGTTCTAGTGGACTATGCAACGTGATACCTGGCGTGCCTCTGTGCAACATCTCCGCACATAATGTTGCGGAGGCACTCTTACATGTTATCTCCTGAGTCGGGATCCCAAATGAGATCCTGACTGACCAGGGCACATCGTTTATGTCACGAACACTACACAAGGTTTACAAGTTGTTGGGGATTAAATCGATTCGCACCAGCATTTATCATCTGCAGATGGATGGGCTGATGGAACGATTCAATCAAACGTTGAAAAACATGATTCGTAAGTTTGTTCACGATGACGCGCGAAATTGGGATAAGTGGCTAAACCCCCTGTTATTTGCAGTGCGAGAGGTCCTGCAAGCCTCCACAGGATTTTCCCATTTGAATTATTGTATGGGCGGAAGCCTCGCGGCGTGCTCGACGTCATTCGGGAAAACTGAGAGGAGGGACCTTCCAGCAGTAAAAATGAAATTCAGTATGTTCTTGACCTGAGAGCAAAACTCCACACTTAAAGCCACATAACCCAGGAGGATTTGCTACAGGCACAAGAACATCAATCCCAGCTGTATAACAGGGGTACTCGGCTATGGGAGTTTGCACCAGGAGATAAAGTGCTCGTTTTACTACCCATGTTGAGCTTGAAATTACTCGCCAAGTGGCAAGGGCCCTTTGAGGTCATAGGTTTGTGCCAAACTATTTAGACGTCACCAGCCCGCTGACTGATCTCACTAAAAAGGGGGTGCCAGATCCGGTCCAGTGGACGGAGCCGTATCAGCAGGCTTTCACTCAGGTAAAAGCTGCACTCTGTGGTGAACCACTGTTGCATTCTCCTGACTTCTGTCTCTCTTTTATTTTGCAGACGGACGCATCGGACAGAGGGTTGGGGGCTGTGTTGTCCCAGGTGGTTGAGGGGGAGGAACGTCCCATGCTGTACATCAGCCACAAGCTCTCCGTGCGAGAGATGAAGTACAGCATGATAGAAAAGGAGTGGCTCCCCGGTCTGAGTCAGGTGGTGGGGGTATGTGGAAGCGGGGGTGTGGTCAAGCGCCGATTTGTGAATGGAGGGCGGAGCCGGAGATGGATTGGGAGGAATGCACAGGAATGCACACCTGTGAGTAATTTGACTAACAAGTGTTCTGTGTTGCAGTGAGCTGGGGCAAGGATAAGGGTGAGAGAGAGGAGCACCTCTGGAGAGAGAGCCCCGATCCAGCACAGAGCCGTGTGCGTGCGAGTGTATGTGTGTGTGGAACTTAAATAGACCAAGGAAAGCGGAAAAGAAACTGAGAATAAAAGGCCCCTGAGTTGTTCTAAGCCTGCCTCCTGCTTCCTCATTTTTGCCCAAACCCAGGAGATTGCTACACACCGACGCAATGGTCATTGACCGCAAGATGAGCATGCAGCATGTGATTAGGGAACGGCACACTTGTGGGACTTGCAATGCCTTCTTTTCTTTCTTTTAATTTTATTATTGGAAAATAAATGTCAGTAATATTCTTCAAAGAGACTGCATCTCAATCTTGTAGGTCAAGACGTATCAGCATCCCCATAAAGTAACCAAGGACTGGGCAAAACAAAAGGTGTTTTACCAGTACAGCTCATGTGGGTTGGAAACCGTAGTACATAGTGGCCATTTCTGTAGGCCCCAAAGCAGTGTGGGAAGTGTGCTTCTTGGCAGCCATGTTTGTAGACCATGATGCTTCTTGGAATTTGTAGTGACAAAAAGTCTTAAGTTATCACTATTTGAGGGCCATATACAGAACACCAGCTCAAAAGAAAACAGCAGTACTTTTTACAGTGCTTCGCTGCCAGTACTTTTGCATCTATTAAGAGACATCATTCGTTATTAAGCATTTCACTTTATAAGCCCATGGACATGTTTAGAATTGTTTTATTTAGCTGTGTTAAGATGAATGACATTCATTACTAATGTTAATATTCAAAAGCATCCAATGTAATGTAACTGATTAAAATTTTGTTTTATCATGTCAAATTAAATTCATTTGGCCTATGTCAGGTAAGTCAGGCAGAAATGGATGCAAATGCAGAGACAGGTTATTTTGAAGAATCAGGCAGACAAATCCAAAATGTAAAGCAAGAGTGTAATCTCAGAACAGGCAAGGTCAGGCGATGTACAAACCACAGTGAGAGGGCAAATCCAAAATACAAAAACCAGGTAGAGCACAAAGTCAAAAAACCAGAGTGACAATACACAAGAAAACGCTTTGGCAAGATCAGATAAAGATACTTTACCTGATAAGGTAAAGAGCATTACTTCACAACTATCTGAATGTCCATGGTTTGTATATATAGGTGCAGGTATGATTGTGAACAGGTGTGTGTGATTAAAAGTCAGGTGACTGAGAACGTCACTGGGAAACGTAGGTCTCAGTGGCCACAAGAGTTGACCTGACTATATAGTTATACCTGACTAGCCTAATAGTTTAGTCCAATAATTTAGTTTAGTCAAGTGTAAAGTTGTGTCTAAAAATGCAGTAACAATTATGCAACATCATGTCCAATATCCAATGGATAAGGCTGTAGCAGAAAAACAGTCCAGTGTGAAGATGTTACAGATTGTGAGGTAATTTTTAGTGCTTGTAAAAGTATGAATAATTTATGTTAAAATTGTCTATTGTCTGACTAGATGGTTTATATGCAGTTATGTGGTCAGCTGGTTTTGGCTTTTGGTTAGCTTTATGTTTCAAAAATTTTATTTTTTCTTTGATAGACTCTCCCTGTACAAATCTGATGACATGGTCATTCTGAGTGATGGGAGTCCCTCAAGAAAGGAGCAGCAAACTGAAAATGAAGCCAAAAAAGTAAGTTTCTTTGCATGATATAATTGTGCCGCAACAATTTTAACCAAGCTTTTGAAAAATAATCTGAAACCTCATATATGAAACCTCCTGCAAGTAAACTGACCTCTAACCCAGACTGAATGTGGCACTGGGAGGGATACTGGCACTGAGAGGGATATAATGGCAGATGAAACCTGGTAGGGAAGCAGTCATCAGGGAATATAATAGGGCCAAAGACTTGACTGGCAGTACCAGATGATCGATATTCTTAGTGCAGATATGACTGTGAAACACAGGTCAAATTTATTTGAAAATTTGGCCCAACTGTGGAGAGAGAGGCTTAATTCATCTCAGAGATCAGCTTTACTGATGAACAGTGCAGAGAAGCCATCTCTCTGATGAAGCATACATCAGAGGAGGATCCTGTCAAAGTTAAGATGAAAGAAATATTTCTGTATTTCTGTCACAAGATGGTTCAAGATGCAAACAGATGCCCCAACTAGCTATACTGAACAAGACTTTTCTGTCTGTCATGTTGCCTTTTACAGATTGAACAGGATTTTGTCATGATTTTTGGTGGAAAAAATATCAGGCAGGTTTTTGGAGAGATGGCCATCTACATTCAAGCAGGTCAAGGTTATTCAGCACAGCAAGGGGCTTCACTTTTCCCTGTACCTTCAGGAGCTGATTAATGCAGCAGAATCGGTGCCAAAGGATCTTGATGGAGATGATGCAGGTTGGACTAGCAGAACCCATTGGACAATTGTGTGGGTATAGCAGTGCTTTTTTGTACTGTGAAAGCCACTGGTAAATTTTGTGCAGTTATTACAGTTTTACTTGCATGTTAGGGATGGAACAATGACCTTCCTTCAGTTCCTCTTCTCCATTTGATACCACCTTCACCACAAGGCCACAAGAGGCCCGGGAAGATCTCAAGCTGAGAAGCCTCTGGTCATCTTTAAAAGGCTAGTTTTGACTTTTGTCAGTAGATGTACATACCTAAATTCTATAAGGGAACAGTCTATGACTTGTCAGCTGATTATAGCAGTGTTTTGGTAATACTGTCTCTCTTGTGTTGATTAAAATGGAAAAGTCAAATTTGAGAATCGTTGTCAAATTATCTGGTGGTGTTTTGAAGTCACCAATATATTGATTATATCTTTAGGCTGGTACCGATATACAAGAACACCTCAATGCAATTGAAGAGAGAACACAGCTCTACCTCCTAGCCATAGGGACGAATAAGAAGAGCATCCATGGATATTTCATAATCCTGGGCAAGAAAGCAATACCATGCAATGCAAATTTGTTAGTGCTCTTGGTGCATTTGTGACCTGACTACATTAATGACCTGACTGAGAGCTAAACTGCTTTGTTTTATATGTTCTTTGTATTTGGAAAATTTGCTTGTTAGACATCTCAAGATAATTCATGGTCTGTTACCTGGCAAAGCAATTTGTTTAATATGTGGATAGGCAGGTTCCTGTCTTGGGTTTGGTACTTTTACAGGGTTTAGGAAACATTTGAATAGAATTCATGTGGGAAAAATCAGTTCCATTCAACTTTGAAGCTGGTGATGCAGTTACTGGGCAACAAAGCAGTACTGATGACATGGCAGTATGTTCCAATATTAGTTCCTTGCCAGTATCCAGCAAGAACACTGAGCATCAGCTATAGAGCAGCTTCATGATGTAGGTGTCAGTCATGCTATAGACAAAATGTTTGCAATGTCTATGGAAGAAGCAGTTCAAGAGATTCTGGATTAGGCTAAGAGTTGGCTCTAAAGTGCTTACCTTTTCAGAAGACAGAAACTAAAAATAGAATTTAACAGTCATTTAAGGACATTGGAAACCCTTTCACTTTATGAAATGCCATATCCAAAAGAAACACTATTTTACAGAGAAATGGGGAATTGTCAAGCCAGTGGAGAAAGTGCTTGGATTTAGATTTGATAACAGAAGAAATGAGAACTGGCACATATGATCAGGTGATAGTGATGGATGTTTGCCTATGTACCAATTCTGCAAACGTTACTGTCTATTTTTAAAAACCATAGTATCGCAAGCAGGCTGAAGTTGGGTATACCTTCCAAACATGGTATTTTTTTCATGGCAAAAAGTACACCCTCCTTCAAGTCTATATTTTATTTATCAGGGCCTAAATAACAATTGTGTGGTCCTCACCAACTTCACAAATGTCTTTTAATTGTTATTTCTATGTAGTCATTTCTTCCAAAAAGTAAACCACCATTCAGAAACCAGGTGGGGAAAAAATAAGGACACCCTATAATTCAGTAACATGCAAAACCACCTTTAGCAACAATAACTTCAAGTAATTTTTTTCTGTATGAGTTTATCAGTCTCTCACATCATTGTAGGATTTTAAGTGAACAGGCAGCAAGAAAACCATAAAACAATGAATCATAGCAAACAGACACTGAGGAGCCGAGTTATTTATTGCCTGCTTAATTTCAGCTATCCTGTGAACAACAAAGCAAACATTAGAACATCCTTGCTCAGAGGATGAACCATCTCAGCCAAAAGAAACCCTGTCAAACCTACTGATTTAGGGCATTGGCCAAGACTGGATGGCTGATCGACAGGATAACATCCAAGGACCCTCAGCCATAAATCTGATAACCTAAGGCCAAAAGGGGGGTGACTTGCCCAGGGAGGCCTCAAGAAAGAATCAACACAAGCTGGCCTTCTGGACTGAGACCCTTTGTTCTTTCCCCCGGGAACACAATTATCACTCCGGTCTCACCACCAGTCACACATTCCACAGAACCCAGCTTTAAGAGACTGCATCAGGTTACTTTACATCTCCTAAAAGGGCAATGACTGCAATGATGCACCATGGTTTGAAAACATTTTGTCTTTTAATGTCATGCCTTATTTGTATCATGCTTACAGCCACAAGGTTGCCATTATTAATTTGATTACATAGCATGCATTAGTACGATTATTGTGGCTGAATATTAGCCATCTATTAACAACAGCTTATAAATGTCTTGTTTGGTATTTGTGTGATCGTTGTGTAATTTCCTAAGAGTTGGGATAAAGTAAATTTGAGTACAGTGTTATTATATCCATATTACAAAATTCATAACCAAAGTCTAACTTTGCCTTGTGGAAAGTTTGCAAAGCACATAACTCAGTAAGTTAATTAGTGTCAGAGGAGGAGAATGCAGTTTACATCCCACCCTATGATCATGCTGATTGGAACAAGCACTTTGGGGTCGGCCCAGCTGGAAAGGGCTAAAACACAAAGGAAGCTCTGAGCTCTCTTCTCCAAACATCTTCAAGGAGCTCTCTTCTACAAACGCCTTCTGAGAGTTCTCTTCAACCAGCACCTTGGAGTCTTCGTCCATTAACAATTCGAGGCTCCGCATCCAGACTGGTTCCTGTAAACTCACACCTTTCCACCACTGTGAACCACTCATCAATGCTCTTCAACCTGCCTATGAGACTCCGCCAGGTGCGTGCCTCACTCCATTCATCATCCTGATTGGTCTTCTGAGACGCCACTCAAAAGCAATCAGACCGCTGACGCATCCCTGTCCAAAGAGACAATGTAAACGCAAGTACAGTACCTCCAGTTTCTAGCTGAACTGGTACTTTTCATATAAAGTTTAAAGCCCTTCTAAATGAAAACAAGGTTAAATTGATAAGTTGTTGGTTTGTTCAGGTCATGGTCTGAGAAATAGCATACAGTCCTAGAAACTAGGGACTTCATTCATTCTCTGTTCAAAACCTTCTCTGTTTGAACTTTGTGTGTACGCGCGTGTGTGTTTATGTGTTAGATTAGTTTCTGTGTTTTAGAATAGTTTAATAAAGTCTCATCTGATTTTTAAAGGCAAGTGTCTTGTGTCTCTGTGCTTATAATTTACTGCCATAAACTGCTGATCTTGTTACTGTACTCTTAATATAGTATTTTCACTATATTTAGGATATTATTGCCAGTGGCCATGGATGTAATATCTTACGCACAATTAATAAATACACTAATTTCACCTTATCACTGGACGAATACTTGATCAGCTATTAAAATATTAAGTTTGCAAAGTTCCCCCCTCTGAGCTGATCTGCTAATTTTCTACATATTTTGGTGGAGAATGTGGGCAGCTTAACCTAAACAACTAACTTCCTACATATTTTGGTGGAGAATGTAGACGGCTTAATCTAAACAGCTAATTTCCTACATCATTTTGGATAAATTTTGTCCCACTTTCCTTTACAACATTGCTTCAGTTCATTGATGTTTGAGGGCATTTATTTATGCACAGATGTCTTAAGATCCCACAACAGCATCTCAGTGGGGTTGAGGTCTGGACTTTGACTGGCCCATTCCAACACCTTGATTTTTTTTTTTTTTTCTTCTTCTTCAGCCATTCAGAGGTTGATTTGCTGGTGTGCTTTGGCCCAGCATAAGCTGCTGGACAGATGGCCTCACATTTGTCTGAAGAATATTCTGGTATAAAGAGGAGTGCATTGTTGTCTCAGTTACTGCAAGTTTCCCAGGTCCTGTGGCTGCAAAACAAGCCCAAATCATCACCCCTCCACCACCATGCTTGAAAGTTGGTATGAGGTGGTGATACACTGTGTTTGGATTTTTGCCAAACCTGGCACTGTGCATGATGACCAAACATCTCCACCTTGGTCTCATCATTCCAAAGGATATTGTGACAGAACTTTTGTGGTTTGTTCAGATGTAATTTTGCAAATCTATGTTGTGCTGCCATATTCTTTTTGGAGAGAAAGGTTTTTTTCTTAGCCACCCTTCCATGAAAACCATACTTCAATCTTTTTGTGATTGTACTGTCATGAACATAAACATTCAATTTGCTTACAGAGGCCTGTAGGTCACATGATGTAGCTCTTGGGTTTTTCTTTATATCTCTGAGCGTTAAACGATCTGACCTTGGACTGAATTTGCTGGGATGCCCACTCCTGGGAAGATTGGCAACAGTCTTCAAGACTCTACCTATCTAAACAATCCTCCTCACTCTAGAATGGTGAATTTTTAATTGTTTGGAGATGGCCAACTCTCCCCAGATTAATGAGCAGCAACAATTGCTTCTCTGAGGTCATGACTAATGTTCTTTCTTCTTGGCATGATGGACACCTGAGTGCTCCAGAACACCAAACTGTCAAAAGTTCTGCTTTTATAGAGGTAGTCACACTTCTTGATGATTAACTATTCCTGTGCAGTTCGTTAGTAACACCTGGCTGCTAACTACTCTTTTCATAATTGTGGAAGTAGGAAGGGTGTACTTATATTTTTGCACCTGGTTTCTGAATGTTGGTTTACTTTTTGGGAAAAAAATCACTACCCATTGAAATATTTTGTGTGTGTGTGTGTGTGTGTGTGTTTTTGTTGTTTTTTTTTTTTGTCACCTGAGGTTATTTGTTTGTTTACAGAAGTTGGTGAGGACCACACAATTGTTATTTAGGTTCATGACTGTACACAAGGAAGCATCCTCTGTTTGCCACAAATAAAAATGCACCACAAATTCAGCTATATTATGATGACTTTGAGACAGCCAGTCCATTGGGAGTGAAGAAGGGTATTCTTAAATTAGGTGTAATATATTTTACTTTGAGAAATTTTCCACAACAGTTTAATTCATCTTTAGTAACCGTATATTTATGTGCACTTTTCCACACGCAGGACATCAAAATATACAGATTTGATGCACTACTAGAGCCACTTGTGTCTGACTTAAAAGTCCTTGAGACCAAGGTTATAGAAGTGCTTAATGGTAGTGTGCATGATGAAAATGGTAATGAGCAGGTGAAAATCTTGGGTTACACGGCCTGTTAGGATTTGTTGACTCCTTTAATGCTGGGAATTGCCGGAAAGTGTTCTGTGAAGATGATCCAAAAGTGGCATTGAGAACAAGTTTCATACACTTAAAACACTGTGAAGCTATACAGTCAAACTCAACAATACCTCATGTTAATAGCATGAAATGTGCATGCCTACTGAACACCCTGCAGTACTTCAGTGTATCAGATAATTTTCCTGTTTATGTAATGCATGACATTTTGGAAGGAGTTGCACGATTTGAATTAAAACTTCTGTTGTGTTACATACGGGCCAGCTTTAAACAAGGGTTCCCTGACAAAAAACAGCATAAAAGAAAGAAAACTGCTTTTTCTTACCTTTCCCCACTTTTTTTTTTGGAAAATCCCTGCTGGGTGGCTCGCCAATGTAAGAAATATTTAAGAGGCGTCGAAGATCTTGATGAAGAAGAGGTTTATTTACAGCACAGCAGCAACAAAGTACATGAAGCACCTTGGATCCACCGGAGTCGGAATGAATGCTGATCATCATTTACTCAAGCGTTTTATACTAGTTCACCCTAATCTTCCCGCTTACAATGTAAATGAGGTTCTTCTTAATCTTAATCTTAATGTACATTAAGAACAACACCCAATGAGATACCCTTCCGATGCCAACCCATTACTATTGTTCCAGATTTGCTCTCCCCAATGGTAGGGTGATAGGATTATCTAGAGTCAGAAAGATGTCTGACTCACGATTGATGACCGGCAATCACAATTGAATACTCTTTGTTCAAGTGATGGTTCTCGATGTCCGACTGCCGCAACCATTCTACAATTGGTTTTGTGTCGTTCAGACGACACTATTCACCCATTGTTGATATCAAAATACACTGTCTCTATGTTAAATAAGCCGTTTTGGGATTGAGCTTTGATCTCTCACCTACTTCGGAGTAGAAGCTGGGTTGGGGCAGACCACATTTCTTACAGACTGTAAAATTTGATGATGATGGCAATGATTTGGGTATAAATGCAATTCAGTACTGGTGTCTGCTTCAGAACGAGCCATTCATATTTAATAAAATAGTGCGCCAAGATGATAAATACTAGCAGATACTACTACTACTACTTCAAATTGTCAACATTGTATTATCACCCATGTACAGCATGTAATTGCAGAACATAATAGGCTTTTCAAGGACTTTTCCCTGACAAAAATCTACTACCTAAGCACCATTTAATGATACATTACCCTAGGTGCACCTAATGTTCATATGTGGTCTATGCGATATGAGGCCAAGCACAATTTCTTCAAGACACAACATAATAGTTTCAAGAAGATCACACACACTCTTGCTAAAAAGCATCAGCATTATATAGTTGGGAGAGATTTAACTAGCATAAATTACCAACAGAACCAGAAAAAACTTTGTTTCTCACTGACATGGATGAAGGTGGTCAAATTGCATTTCAATTGCATGTTTCTTCAAAGACTAATGTGCTCTCAGTGAAATGGGTGAAAGTTCATGGTACTGAGTATAACTCTGACATAGTAATTTGTGGGGAAGTTGCCCTTGATTTGCCAGTGCTTTGCCAAATTAAAACTATTGCTGTCAAAGATGAATGCGTATTATTGGTCGCATCAACTCTTGAGACACTGTTTTGATGACCTTTTTATTGCTTTCAAAGTTGACCAAAGACAAAGAGATTATTTTAAGGTTTTTAATGTCTGTGACCTAACTTATTATGAACCATTTGATTTGTAGATGTCTCAAACTTCTTTTAGTTCATTATACCAGAATGTAATTTAATTCATATCTTGGAATGAATTTTGCTTTTAGTTCATCGCATTTATTGTGCAAAGCCTTTTAAGATTAATGCTGGAACTGTGCATGCATATGTAGTTGGACTGTATTATTTGGGACACGTCTGTTACAGTAGCCACATTTAAATTGCCCTTTTGTTAAATAATTTTTTATTTAATTTAGAAAATGTTTCTGTGACTCACTGTAAATTTTGCCATCAAAATGTTGCACTAAACAGTGTAGGCAGAATCATTTAATGGAGTAAAAATTATTTTAACGTGGCAAGAGTAATTTTTTTTAATGACACTACTGAGATTTGCCTTAAGCAATAACACTGAGAGTGTTAAATACCCCCAGTCTTCATGATGATCAACTCTAATGAGTGTAACGTTTTCCACTAAAAGTGTTCTTTTTTAACACTACACTAGTGTCATATTAACACTGAAATTTTAACACTGTAGACAGTACTTTTTACTCTGTGTAGACTGGGACTACATATGCGCCCAATGAGTGTTAAAATTAAAAATTAAAATTAACTACGTGCTGATTTTAATGTGTATAACAATATTATAATAACATGGCACAATTATAGGGCCTCGGTGAAAGAACAATTCACAGAAACTGTTATTGCTTAATTGCAGTGTAATACGGTTTGTAAGGGGCATCGGGCTGCTTTTGTCACGCAGACCAGGCAAGCCTGAGTGGGACTTCATAAATTCTACCTTGATGAAACAGCGATGAAGCCCTTTCGAGATGAAACGTTTTCAGAATTATAATAACATGGGTCCAGTTGCCTTTTCTTGATGCTAGTCATCAACCTGTCAAACAATCTTACTAGCAGAATCTTCATAGATTGGAAATAGAGCACAATTGCGACGTTTTCTTCTTTCGAAGGTTCTGAAACGCAGGGAATCACGTGACACTTTCGTCAATCTCCAGTTATCTCTCGGGCGCGCGGTGCTTTCTGGAGAATTTCACGTTAAAGCACCGCTAACCTTTCTTTAATCAACCGCCTGACTTTAACGCTAGTGTGGAGATTGTACGCGCCTTCGCGTCGGTTCAAACGTTGCGTCGGTTCACGGCTACGATGCTAATACACTTGGGTTTCTCGATTTTCGCCGTGCTTTATCCCTTCGTGACGCCAGCAAACAGACTGCGGCTTATCGCTTCTTAATCGTGGGGGTCTCTCGCTCGAAGAAGAAAATGTAAGGAACCCACGGAGCTCCGGTATTTCGTGCGCGAAAATGCAGAAGGGAATGCGACTCAATGATGGCCACATCACCTACCTAGGTCTTTTGGCAAAAAAGGACGGCACGAGGCGGGGCTGCCTAAGTAAGAAGAGCTCGGACAACACGAAATGGCACACCAAGTGGTTTGCACTGCTGCAAAACATGTTGTTTTATTTCGAGAGCGAGTCGAGCTCGCGGCCCTCGGGATTGTACCTGTTGGAGGGCTGCGTGTGTGACCGGTCGCCATCGCCTAAGCCATCGCTCTCTGCCAAGGAGTGCTTAGAAAAACAGGTAGGACTGAAATGAGGCCAATTTGCTCTGCTGTGTTTCCATCACTTTGAAATAACAGTTCTAGTTCCATAGCGGGTCAGGCAAAAAGCGCTAAAATGGCAATTTGATTTCTAAACGACCCCTTTTAGAAACGGTTTTTATCTGAGCAAGTGAACACAAACGATATGATGAGAATGATAAGTAGCTAGGACTGCTGTCTTACGTATGCAGTTTATTCAAATACCACGTCTGGTTTTGTGACATCTCCCCGAACATGGGGGGTGGGAGGGAGCCTATATTGCGCTGTATAATATAACAGGTAGGTTACATAATGTGTAGCATACACTGGTTTAGATATTAAATATCCACGCCTAAAATGATCAAAAGCTCAGTTCTTCTTCTTCTTATAGTAGATTGAAAGCAAAAATGAAAAAATGCAATATTTATAGCGGACAATTGTATTGAATTTTATATATATCTATTATATTAATTATGCTAAAAAAAATTATATATATATATATATATATATATATATATATATATATATATATATATATATAATGTATGTATGTGATATACTGAATTTTTAAAATTATATTAATATATATTTTATTAATATAGTTTATATTAATTATATTAATATAAAGTTAAATATTTGGGGGTATATATATGTTTAAATTATTGTATCAGATTAATTATCGTCAAATTTCTTCATCCTGACCAAAACGTCCAAATGTAGGCTTGATGCTCTTTTTTTTCCAAGAGAGAGAGCGTGATGCTAAGGAAGGCGCTTGATGAATCTCAGAGTCGCCATCATGCGGATAAGTGTCATCAAATCAGTGTGTGTTTTGATGGGGTAATTTTATTCCCGCTCTGTTATTAATAGCATCATACCCTGGCAACCATATTTTCCAAATTGTCTTTGATATTGGGTTTTAAGACACTCAGTCAGCATTCCTGCTTTCTCGCTAACGTTTTGTTTAGTTTCAGACATTTTATTCCTCAGATGAACGTTTAGACATTTAATGACTTGGATGGGGTGTTCAGCTCAGTCAAGTCATTACTGCCATTTTTGTCAGCCTCTGAGCTCTGAAGTGTTCATTTGTCAGATAGACCTTATAAAACACTAACCCTTTTTAAAAAACAATTTTTTAAAATTAATTTCATTCAGTTAAATTTTATGTATATAGTACTTTTAACAATGAATATAGATTTAGATTTAGATCCCTAACAGTGGTGGCTCTTTCATAGGGCCAGGGGGCCAGTCCCATCATTTATATTAGCCATTCAACAAATATTAATCTCCTCCTGATTCATAACTCCATACATATTCCATTGATTTGGCTCATGTTTAAGAGCACGAGGCTGCCCCACTTAGCTTCCACAGTTATTATTGCACCTAGTGGTCAAAATGGGAACTGCAACACATGCTAACAGACGTCAATATGGGCAGGTTTTTTCTGAAATATGTTGTAAACTCCAAGGTTACTCCAAAAATTCCCCAGTGCCTTATAGTGTATGTCAAGTGTGTTAGCCTCTCAACGTATATTAGTTTGAGGCTTAGTCATTATTAATGTCAGCCTGTCTCACCAAAATCTCTGACCATGAGCCACTGCTGCTAATGAGCAAGCTAGAGGCAACAGTAGCAAGGAAAAAACATGAGGAAGACACCTTGAGGGAAGCCAGATTTCAGTGAGCCTTGATTTCAGAAGCCTTTTGATTTCAGAAGAGATTTTAGCTTTAAGTCTACAGTATCCAAGTGAAAAGCTGTATAATGAATAAGCCTTTAGCGTAGATTGTGTTCAGTAAGTAAAATCTAGGCTCTCCAAGTGAGACCATACACAGCAATCTTTAGGGTATCTGTGTGGTACCATCCACAGCTATCTCACAGAAAGATTAAGATCATCCATGTAAGGCCATCCTCACATGGAGGTGAAGGAAGCTCCAAGCATTGCCTAGCATATGTGTGATTATGCAGTTGGTTATGATTGTAGCTCAGCTAAACTTAATATAACTCAATATCAGAATCACTAACCACTAATGTGGTATCATGCGGAAAGAGAAGTGCCACAAATAAGAAAGGTGTTGCAAATATCCAGTAAATAACCTACAGTTACGTAGTAAAATACAGAACAGTCAGTTGTTTTTTTAGGGGTGGTGTTAAAGTGAACAAGTTCTATTTAGGCTTTATATAATGTTTTCTCTGCAATGGACTGGCCTTCCATTCATGGTGTATTCTCGCCTCGCACCCACTGGTCCAGGGATATGCCCTGGATCAACCACAACGCTGACCATAATCAAGTGGTTACTGAAGATGAATGAATTAATTAGCTGCAACAACTGGTCAGCATAATTGATTATGTCGATTATGAAAAATGATCAAAGTGGATTTTTAAATTCATTGCATCATTTACTTAACCAACAACAGAAACATTTTATAACATAAGCGGGCATATTCGTAGTTGAATGTAATACAAGAGGTAGGGCATATTCCTAGTTGAATGTAATACAACATCCCTAATAAATATATTTGACGGATGTTAAATATATACTTGAGTAATGTTAAGTAAGTCAAACATACACTGATAGATTGTACACATTAGTGAACTCAAAACATTTTCCATTTATGTTTGCAGAGCGGGTGAGCCGTGAGTGTCAAGAATGTGTGAGGTTGAGGAAGGTGGCGGGCTTCCAGGAAGTGTCTGTTAATATCAGAGAGTTCAAAACACCTGCACAAAACATTTCAGATTCACGTCATTTGGCTCAACCGCCATTTTATTGGGGAGAATAAGACTACTCTTTTAGTGTGTTTTTGAGTAATAACTTGTACTATTGCTGCCTTTCCTGATTTCCCCCTCCAGACTGTGTTGGGAGGCTCCCCTGTTCTTGGGGCACTCCAGGGATGGAGTGTGCTAAACTTTCTGTCACTCTGTGAGTAATTTCCATATTTTTAGGTCTTTTCCCTTCAGAATGGCAGTGGTAGCTCAGTGGTTAAGATGTTGGCCTTCTGATTGGAATGTTGTGAGTTCAAATCCCAGCACCAGCAAGCTGCCACTGCTGGGCCCTTGACCTTCAACTGCTCAGTTGTGTAAATGAGATAAATGCAAGTCGCCCTGGATAAACGTGACTGTCAAATGCCGTAAATGTAAAAAATATACAATGATGAGTCAGAATAATCTATATTGCCTGCTTCAATTTAGCACAGATTGTGTTGCACATGGATGTTCATATAGAAACTGTAAATACTGGTGCGTGGAAAGATAACAAACAATTAAAAAAAAACAATGGTTGTGTTGTTTATATAAACAATGGAGCAATAATTATTCATCCTCTTGATAATTGTCCTGCCAGCGTTCACTTTCTGTGAACAGATCAATGAGCCTGTTCCACCCTTCATTTATTGTCCTTCTTTATTATTATCTGCATTTGAGCCTGTGGTTCCTATGGCAACTCCTATTTGCATTAGAAAAACTGAGCCAGTGTGTCTTGTAGAGACAGGAGCAAAGTAGCATTGTGTTGCACCCTGCCCAATAGTACTAACACTGCTTATGTTAAATTTGCTTCCGTACAGTAGCTTGGAGAGGTTATGCCCCATTTTTAGGCAGGTAAACTTCTCTCTGTCCTGCTCACTTTCAGTGAGAACTGCATTATTGGAAAGGTTCATGAGAAAGATATGCATCATATAAACAAACATGCCCTCTGACTGTACATATCTTTAGAAAGACTTTTATCCTAGCCCCAAAAACACAGAGCAGAGGCAAAGAACTGCCTTTCTATGAATGCATACTGAAACCATATTAGCCTCTAGCCTTTTATAGTCTGGGTGAACCTATAAATAGACCTGTATCACAGCATAAAGTCATTGCTGTCATGACAGTAATGGCAAATGGCAAAAGCAAAAACACTGATAGGTACAAATTTACCAGTAACATTTTTTAGATTTTAGATATCATCTTCAGATAAAGAGAATAGAGATGGTGATTTGCATGCATCTGAGTGTCTCACTAGCTGCTCTAGCATAGGTCTCTGTTAAAAACAGTTTTAGGTGCCTATAAAAGCATGTTCTAGGTGTTGGCACATATTACTGACAGCGTGAAATGAATATCAGTTTGAATTACCTTTGTCAATCAGTCACATTATGCTATTTGGAAATGCACTGCGTGACTGCATTGGAGTGATTTATTACGAGTATTTGAATGGAGATCGGGATGTATTTGCTCATGATGAACATGACAATTGACTTCCTGGTTCGCGTATCTGTGTTCGAGAGAGAGAGAGAGAGAGAGAGAGAGAGTGTGAGTGTGCATCTTAAATCAAAAGTATATCTTGACAAAAGCACTGCTATATGCAAAACTTGCATTAGGAAGGGGGACTTTTACTTCGACCTTGAAAATTTTTTGGGGAGGGCCAGCATGTCGGACGAACCTGTTCGGCTGTTCACCATCTTCTATGAGGAGAAGAAAGCTGGAGACGATGAAGAGGCTGATGAGGCGGCCTCCCCTGCAGAGCTCCCTCCAGAGGCCGATAGGATGGCCTTGACAGCCAAGCTCCAGCCAGAGGCAGATGAGGCGACCTCCACGGCATAGCTCCTTCCAGAAGCCGACAGGGTGGCCTCCACAGCCGAACTCCAGCCAGAGGCCGATGGCGCGGCTTCCCCGGCAGAGCTCCTTCCAGAGGCCGACAGGGCAGCCTTCCCAGCAGAGCTCCCTCCAGAGGCTGACGGCATGGCCTCCCAAGTCCTGCTCCTGGTAGAGGCCGATGGTGCGGCCTCCCAAGACCTGCTCATGCCTGAGGCTGACAGCGCGGCCTCTCATGCCATGCTCATGCTAGAGGCCGACGGCGCAGCCTCCCACAACATGCTCATGGCAGAGGCTGAAGGCACGTCCTCCCAAGTTCTGTTCCTGTCTTCTCCCCGGCTCTGCTGAAAAAAACCCACAAGAGAGACAATGCCTGCCTCGGGACCTTTGGTTTTGTGTGGACATTTTACCTAGATGTGCCGCACCGCCGGGGGGGAGTGTTTGAAACCAAGGTTAGGGGGTGAGGTTTTATCTGTCAGGAATTTCCCCTTCGCACCGAGCGCTGTGTGCAGAAGCACTCAGTGTGCATACAGCGTGCAGCACCAAAGCACGCACTTTCATGTTGTGTGTCATGTCTTTGTTTACTTCGCCACATATGTTTTTGTTTTCTTTCATGTCCTGTCTCCACCCCTGTCTTGTCATTGGTTGTATCCCTTTCATGATACACTGATATCTAGTTTTCCCTTTGATTAGTTTATATATTTAAACCCTTGTGTCTTTGTTCAGGGTGAAGTAATTTTCAGTGTTTTGCTGCCTGACTTTGCCGAGCCTTTGTTTTGTGTTTACGTATCCCGGTTTTTGATCTTGTTCCATTCTTGTATTGTGTTTTGGATATCCCCTTAAATTGCAGTTTGTAGATCACCCAACTTCTGACTGTTTCCTGTTTTTGATTCTGAGTCTCGTTTTGGATTGGACAGATGGACACCGACACAAACACAAAGGAATCATGGTGTTCGTGTGTTTCTTTTAATGACATATAATAACTGAACAATTATTTGAACTGTACATTGAACTAAACATCAGAACATTTTTTTAATGACAATTATCCGCAAAGTGTGCAGCTTTTGTCACTGCAGTGTATCGTTCTGGGCTTCTGAAAGAACATTTCCAGAGCCTCTTGATGTGGGAAGTCAGAAATGTCTGGCCCATTTTTCGAGATCCGTCAACCGGTGGTGACTGGACTTTTGCTGCTTGTCAGGGGCAGGGCGTGCAGCATTTGGGCTCTTTTCTGTACTTTGACTTGGAGCAGGAGAGCTACTCCGGCTGCTACTTGCAGGAGAGCGAGTGTTGCCATCTTCACCACCCTGGGGCCGTTTAAAAAAACGGGGATATTTTTGTCTGTTTTTCAGGTGGTTGATGCGACATATTCTCTGACGCGCGCTCTCTGTCCGCTGGTGGGAGTGTACCTCTCACCTGTTTGCGCTCACGTGTCTGCGGAACTCCGCCGCACGCGATACAGAGCAGAGGAGAATTGTAAACGCGCGAACATGTAGAGACAGAAATGACGTGCCGTCATGTAAATTAGACAAATAACATAAGGCTATTTAGTTTGTTTAATAAATGAACAAGGTATAGACCTGTTCTATAGGAAAGGTAACCTTAAATGACTTCTGATGTGATCTGGCGCTATACAGAAAATAAAATTAAATAAAAATTAACTTGACCTTCTGGGGGGGGAGGCGCCCCCCCTAATATAATGGCAGGGGAAACACTGAGTGTATAACAATAGATAAACAACACCTTGGGGACACTCATTTCTAAAGGAGTTATGAATCCATTGTATGGAACATTGTACTCTGACCATCACACCCATATATGCCCATTCCAAAACCATGGGCATTAACATGAAGCCTCGCCCTCTTTTTGCTGTTATAACAGCCTCCACTCTTCTGGGATGGCCTTCCACTAAATTTTGGAGTGTGACTGTAGGGACTTGTGCTCATTAAGCCACAAGAGCATTAGTGAGGTCATGTACTGCTGTCAGGTTAGAAGGCCTCTTGCACAGTCTGCATTCCAGTTCATCCCAAAGGTGTTCAGTGGAGTTGTGGTCAGGGCTTTATGCAGGCCACTCGAGTTCTTCCACATCAACCTTGGCAAACCATGTTTTTATGGAGCTTGCTTTGTGCACAAGGGCATTGTCATACTGAAACAGGTGTGGCCCCTTTAGTTACAGTGAAGGAAAATCTTAATGCTACAGCATACAATGACATCCTATACAATTGTGTACTTTTAACTTTGTGGCAAGTTTGGGGAAGGCCCACGTACGGGTGTGATGGTCAGGTGTCCACATACTTTTGGCCATATAATGCATTAATAAGCTCTACATTAATTATCTTTGTGCAATTAGTGAAGAGAAATGTTATATAATGTAGGTCAACTGTCTTACTCAGCTTTGCTCATAAAGATCTGTTACAGTGTTTTGTTAAGTCAGACAATGGCAAGGTAGATTTTGCCTGAGTTCCCGACTTTCCCGATTTACGAGTTGAATGACCGTTCCATTGCACTTTTCCATGTCAGAGATCAGACTTTTCTGTGGTCTGAGTACAATGACTTCCAGCATTGGAGAGAAGCTGGCAACGGGATAATGCTAAAAAACATTATCCCGTTCACTTGATATTTTTGATTAAAGCTTTTTTGTCAAATCTTTGTTGAAGTTTTTTTAGGAAACATTTCGGGACATGACTCCATACACATTCACATCTCTAATAAAAGACACATTTGAGTATGTTCACCCAATTTTGAGGATTCGACTTCATGCACACAGCTCTGATGAAAGACACTTTTGAGTATGTTCCTCCAATTTTGGGGACTTGACTTAACAGTCAACAGTTAACAGACTTAACAGTAGGTGTTATTCCAAAAACATTTCAAACTGTAGCATGCTACATCATGACATGACCACGTCATGTTGCATGTTTAATTCAGTGGCTATTTAATTTCGGTCATGGAAATAATTTTTTTAAATCTAATTTTGTGTAGATACGTTTTAACATTTGGCAGTATGATTTATGGAACACTTCTGGTTTAAAAAAATAATAATAATGTTTTCATAAAAAAAAAAAAAAAAGTTATTACTGTTGCTTGGCATACAATCAAGCAGTCAGAAATCATACTGATTTAAGTTTCATGAATCCTAACTACACAAAACATTTCTTGCTTCATTTGCAATAACTGAAGTCAGTGTTATTATAGATCAGTACTCTGATGGATTAGCACCTGATTGATTCACTGATTCAGTAAGGATTCTTTAGACTGATTCAAACCGGTAACGCCTAAGGTTTGTGAATCTTTTAGAACGATTTGTTTAGAGAATGCAATCATAAGTGTTATTAGCCCGTGAATTGGACAACACCGGTTGCGCCGTGTTTTGGCATGCAGCCTGCGAGGTCAAAACTATCTTGCCAATGTTTTCACGATACACGGTCTTTTAATCTCACCACACCCAATGTATTGCAAAGTCACAACTTAAAGTAAAGAATTTATGACCCATAACATTGCTTGTTTTTTTTGTTGTTTTTTTTCCTTCTTAAGTTGTCGTTACAATGATGCTGTTAGATGGTTAGAACCACTCAACTGTTGTGATTCCTCCTGATCGGCCATGTTGGAGAGCCTTTACAATATGCTAGCTTGGTGCAATATGACTCTGTTCCCACCTTGATTGTAAAACAAAAACGTAATTGGTTCAAGCGAGAGCGTGCTATGATTGGTCAGCGCAATGTGGCCGTTATCCGATTGGCTTGAGTAGACGGTGGGTGGACTCCACCTACTTGTGGATTTGTATTCACGTCTTGACGCTAGAAATGTATCAAAATCAACAAAGGCGTGCAGCAGTCCACAAATGCACAGGAAGCGATCCACAAATGAATGCCAGGCAGAGTTGTGTTTATGACATAAAAACATACTTGTACATTTTTTTAATTTACAAAACTCATTTTATTTATTTGTGAATTTAATTCATTTTTGTGAAACTCCTAACAGATATTTATGATCACTCTACATTTATTTGTGGATCGTAATCTATTTATTTGGAAATATGAAAAAATTCTAACCCCATACCATACACACTCATATACCTGATAAAAGACACTCTTGTGTATGTTTGCCCAATTTTGGGGACAGTTGAAAGGTAAGTTCTCTGATATATTTAAATGTATTTTAGTTGCTATGCTGCAGTTCTTGATTTGATTATTATGCATAGCATAATCTGTTTTTTGGAATATGGTCAGATTTTTTTGTTTTCTGATGTTTTTCTGACTGAGCAGGGAGTTAAGCAGTCGGGTCAGATTAGGAAATTGCTTGGTTTCCAGTGTTGAAAGCAATGCAGGGATACCATTGAACATCTTATTAAGCACGTCAGTGCCATAATCGATTATAAACAGAGATAAGGATAAGGTCAGTGCAGTATAATTTTAGGGTAATAACAATTTAATTTCATTATCAATATCAACACTCACTTCACTTGTGGAAGTAAAAACTACAAGACAGATATCTGGATTATGTTTGACTACAACTTGAATTAACATTGTAACATATAAATTCAAGCAAAAAAAAAAATTATCTGGGCCATATTCAGAGTTGAAATCGTGGGGACTTCTTAGTGGTTCAACACAAGAGTGTTTGCATGAGATTGTGAGTTCGAATCCTGATGATGTCACAGTCATCCGTCGCCGGGAGTCCACGAGAGCAAAACTTTGACAAGGGCCAAATTGTGATGGCTAGGAGACTGGGTCAGAGCGTCTCCAAAATGGCAGATCTTGTGGGGTGCTCCTGGTATGCAGCGGTTAAGCGACAGGGTCATGGGTGCCCAAGGGTCATTGATGCGCATGGGGAGAGAAGGCTAGCCCGTCTGGTCATGTCCCACAGAAGAGCTACTGTAGCACAAATTGCTGAAAAAGTTCATGCTGGCTATGATAGAAAGGTGTCAGAATGCAGTGCATCGCAGCTTGCTGTGTATGGGGCTGCGTAGCTGCAGACTGGTCAGAGCGCCCATACTGACCCCTGTCCACTGCCAAAAGCACCTACATTGGTCATGCGAGCATCAGAGCTGATCCATGGAGCAATGGGAGAAGGTGGCCTGGTCTAATATATCATGTTTTCATTTGGACAGCCGGATGCGTGTGGGTCACTTACCATGAGAAAGACATGGCACCAGGATGCACTATGGGAAGAAGGCAAGCCGGCGGAAGCAGTGTGATGCTCTGGGCAATGTTCTGCTGGGAAACCTTGGGTCCTGGCATTCATGTGGATGTTACTTTGACACGTACTACCTACCTAAACATTGTTTTAGACCAGGTACACCCCTTCATGGCAACGGTATTCCCTAATGGCAGTGGCCTCTTTCAGCAGGGTAATATTGCCTGCCACACTGCAAAAATTGTTCAGGAATGCTTTGAGGAACATGACATATTGTTCGATGTGTTGACTTGGCCTCCAAATTCCCCAGATCTCAATCCAATCGAGCATCTATGGGATGTGCTGGACAAACAAGTCCGATCCATGGAGGCCCCACCTCGCAACTTACAGGACTTAAAGGATCTGCTGCTAACATCTTGGTCCCAGATACCACAGCATACCGTCAGAGGTTTTGTGGAGTCCATGCTTCGATGGGTCAAAGCTGTTTTGGTGGCACAAGGGGGACCTACACAATATTAGGCAGGTGATTTTAATGTTATGGCTGATCGGTGTAGTTCAGCATACTTTACTGGTGTGGATGAATCTCATCACAGATTAAATCTCATTGAGATTCAATCTCAATTGAGGCTCTGCATGAGAGAAGTGAGTGAGTGGAGGTGGAGTTGAGGCTCTACATGGGAGTGGGATTGAGAGGAGGTGGTTTTGAGGCTCTGTGTGGGAGTGGGGAGAGAGAGGATGTGTTTTTATGGCTCTCTGTGGTAGGGCTGACTGAAGAGGTGGTGTTGAGGCACTACATTGGGGTGGAGATTGAGAAGAGGTCGTGTTGAGACTCTGTGTGCGAGGAATGAGTACGTGGACATGGTGTTGTGTTCTATGTGGGGCTGGGAGTTAAGAGGAGGTGGTGTTGAGGCTCTATATGAGAGGTATGAGTGAGAGGAGGTGGTGTTGAGGGTCTATGTGGGAGGAGTGAAGGAGAGGAAGTGGTGTTGATGCTCTGTGTTGGAGAGGGAATTGAGAGGAGGTGGTGTAGAGGCTGTATGTGAGAGGAGTGAGTCAGAGCAGGTGGTGTAGAGGCTCTACGTGGGAGTGGGGCTTAAGAGGAGGTGGTGTTGAAGTTCTATGTGAGGGGATTGAGAGGAGGTGGTGTTGAGGCTCTACATGAGAGGTGGTGTTGAGGCTCTGCGTGAGGAATAAGTGAAAGGAGGTGGTGTTGAGACTGTATACGAGAAGGGTGTGAGAGAGTATGTGGTGTTGAAGCTCTATGTGGGAGGGGTGACCAAGGAGGTGGTGTTGAGGGACTGTATGGGAGTAGGCATTGAGAGGAGGTGGTGTTGAGGCTCTGTGTGAGAAGAGTGAGTGAGAGGAAATGGTGTTGATGTGCACGTGGGGATTGAGAGGAGGGAGTGTTAAGGCTCTATGTGGCAGGAGTGAGTGAGAGGACGTGGTGTTGAGGCTCTGTGTGGGAGTGGGGAAATGAGAGGCGGTGGAGTTGAGGCTCTGTGTGGAAGTGGGGGAATGAGAGGCAGTGGAGTTGGGGCTCTGTGTGGGAGGAGTGAATGAGAAGAGGTGGTGTTGAGGCTCTGTGTAGGAGTGGGTATTGAGAATAGATGGTGCTGAGGCTGCACGTGGGAGTGTTGAGTGAGAGGTATATGTTATGTGTGAACGAGTTGAGCAGTGAATGCAAGGTATTAATCTGGATAGTCACTAAGATTCAATCACCCATGCTTCATACAGAATGCTGATGAATGTCTCTCTCTAATTATTGCTTAATGAGACTACAGTAAAGCTACTGGGAGGGACACTAAACATACACATATGCCAGATATAATACATACTGTACAACTGGCAAGTTTTTTCTGTACTGCCATCACCTAAGCTAAATAATAAACATATGTTGCAGTGTTGCGCCTTACCTCCCTCTCTGTAGGCACTAAAACTATGCACTAAGTACACATCTAGATGTAAATATCAGGAAAGCTGAAATTCTGATCTATTGTCTCACATTCATCTTTCGATCTTGCACCCAAATGTCTTCAGTGTATAGTAATAACAAAAGAATTGGCCTTGCTGTTCCAATACTTTCAGAGGGGACTGTATTACACTAGGGGTTTCTAAAAGTTTTGGTCACATGAATTTTCTGTGATCCCAAGCCTTGACCACGCCACATTTTTAAAATTCCAGATTTACATAATATAAGACTACTGTAACATCTGAACATTTTATTATGTCAGTAACATGCATACGTTTAAAATAAGTGACTCAAAACCAAACGAATATTCCTTGCACTGACTTACCAGTTCTAATGAGAAGTGTTGTGTTGTTACTGGAAAATAATCAGCCTGACATGAAGCAGAGAAGCCTGGTTTATACTTGACACATGTTTTGTGTGAGCATTCAGAAGCAGTGGCAGTGCGAGTGGCATTATTGACACGCTGCATATGTGTAACGTGTGTCGTAAAGTGGCAGGACACAAGTGCGTATAGTCAATGTAGTGTTTATTTTGGGGAAGGTAGAAGTCATCATCAAAGACCATAGCAGTGGTCACAAAACAGGCAGGCAACATCATAGGCGGATAATCAGTAGTCAAAAGGAGAAACAGGGGTGAAGTCAAAACAGGGAAGTCAGATAAACAGCCAGCATACATGGGAATACACAGGAAAAGGGCTCAGTGATGCACATTAACATAGAATGAAACTTCACAATGACACAGAGAAACATGAGGGTATAAATACACATCAGAACATCAGGAACCTAAACAAGAACAGCTAGAAACAATCAGGATAACAACAAGGACTAGGAAGTGAAATAAACAAACGTCACAATAAGAACATGGGTTAAAGCACCATGCTTTGACTGGGGTTCATAACAGAGTCCCCTCTTTAAGGCACAGTTCCCAAAGCGCCTCAAAGTTATTAAACGAGGTCCTTGACCCCTTGGTAGAATGTCCTCCAGCGGAGCCGATGTCACTGCAGCCAGGAGATGGAGCGAGGATCTCCTTGGTGGAAGGTGCAGCCAGGAGACAGAGAAGGCATGATGTCTGCAAAGCCAGGAGGCACAGAGAGCACGACATCTGCGAAACCAAGAGGAGAATAGAAGAAGACATCAGCAAAGCCAGGAGGCGGAGAGAAGACAATGTGGTCAAAGCCAGGAAGCAGAGAGGACACGTCGTCTTCTCTTCGCCTCATGGCTTCACTAAAGAGCCAAAATATCCCAGTCTTTCAGGTTTCCAAGTTGAACTGTAAAATGTTCAGTGATTTTATGCACAGCAATGTTATACACACTGACAAGTTCTGTCTCCCTTAAAACTTTGTGTGTTCATGATTATTTTCGCTGACTGTGTCTCAAATCGAAAACTCAGCCCTTACATTCAAAATATTTGCTAATCTAGAAGTTCCAGAAGACTGGTACGCAAAACAGAACTTTCTGTGGTTTTGAAGACAACATGAGAGGTTTGTAAATTCAAACACTAACTGTAATATAACTGTAGGATTAATTTTCACTAACAGTCTAGGATAGTACATGAACTTTGAGACACAACAGTGTTTAGCTGAGGTAGATGGAAAGGGAAAATTTATCCATTTTTACACCACAATTCCCACGCTAGTGCAGCTTGTCAGGATAGTGAAAAGAGTAAAATAGCACGTACCCTATTCATTTAAATGCGGCTTGTTTGAAAGTGACTTTCAATAACATTTCAACATTTGCGGTGTACATCGATGCCCCCTCTTTCTTTGAGGTGGACACCACTCCCCCCTTGCCTCGTAGCGGAAGTTGCTCACCCCTCAGGCTCCATGATGAACCTTGCTCCCTCCCCACCACCCCAAGAACTGATCTTTAGCCATTACACCATTGAATTCTGGATTCAACTGTAACTGTAGTTCCAGCTGTAATTATTAATGCGGTCATTCTAATACATTGTCATTTTCTATAACAACATTCTCAGGGACGTGTGTGGTGGACAATCTACATAATCCAAGACTAATAAACAAATTATTAAACAGATGCTGTTATGTAACAAAGAAAAACACAATTGTTGATATGGAGAGGTTTTATGCAAGGAGACGTTTAGTTAACATTTATGGAAGGAGTGTCCAGTGTCAGCATTATAAAGGTCAATAAGACTTTGGACTTTTCAGGACAGAGTGTTTTACACTTTGTGGTTTGTTGGTAACATGAAAACCTGCGTTGCTATAAGCGATGACAGGAGCTAACTTGTCTCACAATATTCCACAACTTTAATTGTAAAAATATACAGTTAAAAAACATGTCTCATTCTTTAAGAAATTAAAAATTGTAATCATTGGCAAATCACTGTGTTATGAGGAATAAAACACTTCAGTACAGGCTGTTATAAGAAAATAATCAATTTCAAGGTGGTAACAGTAACTTCTTCACTTAAAAACCACCCTGGTATAATAGCATAGGTACAGGCTGGACCACAGCCATTATGTACTTGTCTATTCTGCATAGAGGCTACCTGGGAACACTAAACATACACATACACTCTACACAGTACATTTTGGGGACAGGCTTCAATAAAGGTATATGGTAAGTATAGCTCATACTTAGGCTTCCTATTCAGTGCTAGTTGTGATGAGTTGTCCATACCATACCTGGGTTGATTAGAAGTTTCTTATTAGTCTTGGCATTGAAAGCTTCTGCTTTTGCCTTGAAAAAAAGGGAAAACTAAAAGACACACAGAAATGTTAAGAATTATAGCATGTGACGTACATTTCATTAGTTAGGTGCTTAATTATAAGATGTTAACGTTAAGAGTTAGTTGCTTCTCTGAACACTAACATTTAATAGTCAGTTAAAGCCATTAGTTATTGAGCTACCATTTAGTATATGTTATCTTAAGAGCTAACACTAGTTTGTATCTAAATAGAAATGTCTTTCTACATTTCTAAACACATGATAGCTAAACACTTAATTTTTTTGGAAACAAAAAAGTTTTTGCAAATTTTCATTAAAATAGCCTGTGAGATTCAGGCACTCATAATTATAAAAATAATTTTCTGGATTTTCCCTCCTATTTTCTGCCTAATTTTGTCTTGGCAAATTCCCACCTACCAGTTAGGTTTCCCCTATCATACAACAGTTACCGACCAGGGATGGTGAAGGCTAATCATGTGCTTTGTCTGAGACATGTGAGGCCAGCCAACTTGGTGCCGGGCGATTTTCACAATTCAGTTAATTAATGTTTTAATATGACTTTCAAAATGCTTTAATTGAAATTTTACAGGTTTACATATAAAGGGTTTTTGTTAGCCCATAAATACTGGTATTTGACTGGTAAAACTCTGTGCGACTGGCAAATTCAGATCCTGCCAGACACAGAGTCCAGTAAAAATATTCACTTAATAGGCATACAAATTTCAAGGTAAATAAAGTACATATAACTTTTAAGGTAAGTAAAGATCTTTTCTACACCTCCTTCAATTCAATCATGCATGCCTCTTTAAATGAATACAATAGTTGTTCTTATATAGCCAAAAATTTCAGTGTTTTCTTGAAGAAGTAGTAATTAACATATGACCAGAAGTACACTCATTTGTCCGGTAAACTGCACCTTGTCCTGCACCAAAAATTCCTAGTGAAAAGTCTGACATATACATGTTAAATTTTTTAAATTAAAAAAATCCATAAAAGTTATTTAAAATTTTAAACCAATACGAAGTAAAAACAGCTTTCCTAACCTGATAAATGCCTCCTGCAGTCTGTCCTGCCCCTAAACACTGCAGGCTTAGACAAAAAATAAAAATAAATTAAAAAATCGCCATTATGGAGACAGGCAGCACTTCACAGAGGATTGAGCTCCTGGCAAAGAAAGGTGGAAATATCACTTTGGAAATATGGAATTGGTACAGGTTTGAAAAGTTCGGCAAACCTCAACACTGTGGAAAAATGGACATCTCCATGTTTGTCTTTTGTTAGCAACAAACTGGCCAGCTAACTGTGATGAGTACTGTATATTTTCCTGCAACCATGAGTTACTTTATCTGACCATGAGTTACACAGACATCTTTGGTGGAGGGCCACACGAAGTCACCAGGTGCATACTGAGGAGTTTTGTCTTGGCGCCCAAGTCAGCAAACTCCTTGTTGACTTGGGCTAACTGCTCATGATGCTTATGGGTGCTCTCCATACCCATTCACTCCACTTGAACCATTCATCCACTGTGGGGGAATCAGTGGTGTTAGGAGTCCAGGGGAACAATGGGGGCTGGTAGCCGAGTAAACATAGGCAAAGGGAGAGCTGAGTGGTGGAATGGCAGAGGGAATTTTGGCCCATGGCAGAAACCGAGCCCAGTCGTCTTGGTGGTCAGCACAGAAAATCCTTAAAAATCTGCCAAATATTTTGGTTGACTTACTCCACTTGTCCGTTAGCTTTCAGATGGTAACCTGAGGTTAAACTGACTAAGACCTCCCAGCTTTTCCATGAAGTTGTTCCACACACATGAAGTAAACTGAGCCCCCATGTCGCTCACTATTTCCACTGGAGTTCCAAAGTTGTGGAACACATGATTAAAAATGAGTTCTGCTGTTTTGAAAGTTGAAGGTAGGTTGGGCAGGGGAATCAGAGACTTTGAAAACTGGTCTGTGGTGACCACAGTCATCATGACTGAGATATTGGAAGACCCTGGGGGGTTAGTGATAAAACAGATGGGACCATGGTTACTTTGGCGTGACCAAGCTTACCAGACAGCAGGGTCCTTGGCCTGGGTACAAGAGCATGAGGATATGAACTAGTGAATATTGGCAAGTATATTGGGCCATTTTGGAGTAGCTGGTGGACAGTTGTTGATCAGTTGGTCTCTGAGGATGGCAGGCACATATTTCTTTCCAGTGGGGCATGAAGTTGGCACCTGTTGTTCTGGTGTGCGTGCTATTTCTTGCTCAATGGCCCATGTTAAAGCACCTATGAAGCAGGACGGTGGCAGAATGGGCACATCACTTGGTTACTTTGGAGGGGCAGGGTAGAGGTGTAAGGGGGAGTCAGCTTTCATGTATTTAAAGCAACGTCTATAAGAAACCCTAAACTGGAATCACACAAAGAAGAGAGCCTATCATGCTTGGCAGAAGTTCAATTTCTTAGCTGTTTTTAAGTACTCTAGTTTCTTGTGATTGGTATAAATGATGAATGTATGCGCCGCCCCCAACCAGTGCCGCCACTCCTTGAGGGCCAACTTAACAGCTAGTAGCACCCTGTTACCAATATCATACACTGCCTGGCCAAAAAAAAGGTCGCTGTTTGGGTTTAAATAAGCAAATATGATTGGATATAAGCCTATGATTGGATCATTACTGCAGTGATTAATATGTTTCAGCTGGTAACAATTCTTTTAACCTTAACCGATGCAGTGTGTAGCTTCTCATTTCTTAAACAACCATGGCAGATTACGTATCCCGTGGTTGTGGAAAAGATGTTACTGAAGGGGAAAATTGTTGACCTGCATCAAGCAAAGAAAACAACTAAGGAGATTGCTGAAATCACTGGAACTGGGTTATGAAATGTCCAACGCATTATTAACCCTCTGGGGTCGACCAACGCGCCGGCGCGTTTTGTGGCATCTTCTCCTGATAACGCCTAAAAGAACTTAACTTACTCTGTCAGTTTTGATCGTACAGATAAGAGCAATACATCATTCGAATCTGTAAAGGGTCTACTTTTATTTGTATACACTCATAATAACAACAAAACGCTGTGCTTTTGTAGAATAAAGAAAACAGACAGGGTGCGTTCTCTGTCTTCTCTGTCTCTGTCACCTCTCTTCACAGACACGTAAATAAAACACCCTGAATCTCAGCGAATACTTGCCTCAAAGACATGAGAAATATATGTATAGAAAGCTTGAAATGTCTACTTTTAAATTAAACAATTCAAGTCGAAAACAAATAATCTTTTTTTATGTAATCCGTATGAAAGTAAGGAGTGGTACGGTTTCTCCTGTCTCACCTCATTATAGCTAATGTGATCCTGCCTCGCACTGAGCGCGCTGTGCATATGGAAACGATCTGAGGTGAGCCAGGTAATTATGTACACGCCCCTGAGAAATGGTGTAAAACGTCAAGCTTCATCACAGAATTTACTCACTTTTTCTTCGCGTTTGGATGATGGCACGCTACACGGGTGAAGAAGCACTCTAGCTGGTTCTGGACAGCGACGAAGAGATTACTTTCTCCTCAGAGGAAGAGTGCGACTCGGATGACAAGCATTTGCATTTTGAAGAGCGACTGGACCCAGCAGAGGATATCATTCCTGACAAGTAAGCCCTTTATTACTACCTTCATCATTTAAAATGTTGCTAACCTTTATACATATATATATACAGTCAGGTCCATAAATATTGGGACAGTGACACAGTTTTGGTAATTTTGCCTCTGTACACCACCACAGTGGATTTGAAATGAAGCAGTCAAGATGTGACTGAAGCGTAGACTTTCAGCTTTAATTCAAGGGGTTTAACAAAAATATTGCATTAACCGTTTAGGAATTACAGCCATTTTTTACA
>CM040459.1:18468087-18494613 GCA_022758105.1 Pangasianodon gigas | reverse complement strand
GTAAATAACAAAGAGCCTACACAGAACTAAATAAGACTACAAAGACTTACACAGGACTACATAAAGTGCACGTTTGCAGACGTGTGCAACAGCACAAGACAGTACAACAATTACTAAGCAGGACAATAGGCACAGTAAAGGACAGTGCAGCGACGACCAGTACACACCTTTTGTGTGGGGTAACGTGCAAAAAGCTATAACAACATAATAACAAATGTTGTAAATGTAAACATAACATAGTAATTAGCAGCAAAAACGCAGGTGGTCACTACAGTATTTTGTTTACAGTGTTTTAGCAGCAATTTAAGAAAGAAATATGCAAACAGTTGCAAAACAAGAGGAATGGTGTTCAGTTGATTGAGTGTGTGTGTGCGTGTGTGCGTGCATGCATGTATGTGTGTCTGGGTTTGTTTTAGTCCAGTGTTTGGGTATTGAGTGTAGGAAATTAGCTGTTTAGGTTAAGCTTCTTGCATTCTCCACCAAAACGTGTAGGAGATTAGCAGATCAGCTCAAAGGGATATTTTGCAAACTTAATATTTTAATAGCAACTATCCATCCAGCAATAAGTTGAAATTAGTATATTTATTAATTGTGCCTGGGATATTTACCTCCATGGCCACCGGCAATAATATCCAAATATAGTGAAACACTATATTAAGAGCACAGTAACAAGATTGGCAGTTAAGGCAGTAAAACAAGACACTTGCATTTAAAATCAGATGAGACTTTATTACTATTCTAAGACACAGAAACTAATCTAACACAAACACAAGCACACACGCACACATAGACACACAAACAGGGGTGAAAATGACTTTGAACAGAGAGTGAATGAAATCCCAATTTTCTAGCAGTTTCTCAGACCATGACCTGAATGAACCATCAACTTATCAGATTAACATTCGCTTCGTTTAGAAGGGCTTTAAACTTTGTATTAAATGCACCAATTCAGCGAGAACCCGGAGGTACTATTACTTACGTTTGTGTTGGCAGAGATTCCCTCATTGGGTTGTTGTTTGGAGGGGTTTTTCGGCGATGTTGATTGGCTGGCAGTCTGGTTGGCCTTAAGTAGAGTGAGGAGTGAACCCGGCTGAGTCTCATGGGCGGGTTGCAAAACGTTGATGAGTGGATCACAGCAGTGCAAAGGCAGGAGTTGTAGGCTTTGTAGGAACTAGTCTGGATGCGGAGTCTCGGCGCGAGCTTGATCTCCTCGTGATGTCGAGGGGTGAGAATTTCTGAAGCTCTTGGTTGATGAGAACTCCTATTGACTTGTTGGAAGAGACTCCTGCAGATGTTGGTTGAAGAGACTTCCTCGAGATGTGGATGGATGAGACTCTCTTCAGATGTGGATGGAGACTGTCTTGAGCTGTTGGTTGAAGAGAACTCTCCTGGAGTAGTTTGGTGACGAGAACTCACTGTTTCCATCATATCCGAGGGTTTTAACCCTTTCTAGCTGGGCTGACCCCAAAGTGTCTGCTCCAATCAGCATGACTTCAGGGCGGGGTATAGCGACGCTCTCCACCCATACTTTACTCTGTCCATTATCTTTATGGTCACGTAATTTTGCGCCTTTTCTTCCTGCTTTTTTATATAGTTTGGATCCAACTTTTAATCCTGACTGTTAATACATGCATAAAATGACATTCTACCTGAATTTCCTTATTCTCATCTTTCATAAAATCCTTCAAGGAACACATGCATACCAAACATCACATACTTGTTGATACGCTTATTAACATTCTGATAACTGTTAATGCTTAGAGGCAGTTGGTGGCTATAGGCATGATACATGGAGTAGGAGTAACATTAGGAAAAACATATGCACAACATTAAAAAGGCAGCACTTTTCAAATTATGGTATATTAAATTTTAAAGGTCCTTGTTCTTCCAGGCTTTATTAAAGCTGGGCTCTGTGGAATGTGTGAATAGTGGTGAGAGCATTGAGATGTTTGTGTTCCCAGGACAAAGGTCTCATTCATAGTGACTCCCTGTTGGTTCTTTCTTGGGGCCTGCTGAATGAGTGTCCCCCTTTTGGGCTTAATTTATTAGATTTATGGTTGAGGGTCCTTGGGTCTTATCCTGTAGGCCAGCCATCTGGTTTTTGTCAACAGCTTAGATCCGTAGTCTTCTTCTTGGCTGATAGAGTTCATCCTCTGGTCAGGGATGTTCTAATGTTTGCTCTGTTGCTCATAGGATAGCTGAAATTAAGCAGGTGGTGATTCACTTGGCTCCACAAAGTCTGTGAGAGGGGCTCATGGCTCCTTGCTGTTTCTTGCCTGTTCGCTTACAGATCCTACGGAGGAATCTGGAGGCTTGGGGGAAGAAACTGTTACACAGTCTAGCTGTGAGGGCCCGAATGCTTTGGTACCTTTTTCCAGACGGCAGGAGGGTGAAGAGTGTGTCAGCAGAGTGAACAGCAGTGGACTGAGCACACAGCCCTGGGGGGCCCCAGTGCTCAGTGTGGTAGTGCTAGAGATGCTGCTCCCGATCCGGACTGACTGAGGCCTCCCAGTCAGTAAATCTAGGATCTAGTTGCAGAGGGAGGTGTTCAGTCCCTGTAGGCTTAGCTTTCCAATCATGTTAGGACTATTTGATTTTACATCATTGAGAGATGACAGCCATTGTCACAAATCCCCTCAAAGCACGGTGCTCAGCTGTGCTATTATTGGGAAAATTGTTTATTTTTGCTTCCTGGTTCTGTCTCCACCCCTTGTGAGCTCATTTACATGTCATCCTATTGTTTCCAACTGTTGCCTGTTTAGTTCCCTGATTACTTTGTATATTAATACTCTCATGTTTTGTGTCATGTTAATGTGCGTTACCAAGCCTTTGTTTCCTTTTTCCTAAGTTCCGTTTCCTAAGCTCCCGAATATCTGACTTCCCGAATTTTTGCCTGTGTCGCTCGTGTAAAATTATGGCTGTTCCCTTTCTAATAATGCCTTTCTGTGTACAAAACGTTTCTACAGACTGTGATGTTAATTTCTGGTTTGCCCTAAATGAAAACCTGCTGTAAAACTACCTTAATAAAAGGGCACCCCCATCTGTGGATGCATGGTATTTACAAGGGCACATATTTAAAATTTAATTAAGCAATATTGCACAAGCAATATTGCACAAGCAACCAACATTGAGGCCACAGGCCGAGTGCTGCAGGTAATCACAGCTGTTCTTATATTCAGTACAACAGCACAAATGTGAGTGTGATATTGCTTTTATACCACAGTTCTATAAACAGGAAATTAATATTGAGTAACTGATATTTCAGACGCAATATGTCCATATATTTTGTTTAATTTTGCTCTGTCAATATTTTGTCTGGTCACAAAAATGTAACTTTTAACTGGCATAGTATGAAAACATATGTTCACCAATTTGAAGGTCACCACTGTGGCAATGTTTCAAACAAAGTAAGCCTTTATTTAAAAAAATCTTGTGGACAATAATGATACTTTAAGTATGTTGCAGCGAATGATAACATCTATCATGGACACATGGTTTTTCCTCTATTATTTCATTACTATTGTACATATATTTAAATAACCATTTTTCTGTCTTTAGAATGTGTAGTTGAGCTTAGAGTTAGTTTATGTTTTATATATACAGTCCCCTCCGAAAGTATTGGAACGGCAAGGCCAATTGGTTTGTTTTTGCTATACACTGAAGACATTTGGGTTCGAGATCAAAAGATGAATGTGATACGATAGATCAGAATTTCAGCTTTCATATGACAATATTTAAATCTAGATGTGTTAAACAACTTAGAACATGGCACCTGTTGTTTGAACCTACCTAGTTTTCAAGTGATCAGAAATATTGGAACATGGTGAAGGTGCTGTCGTGGCTTGGGCTTGAATGGCTGCTTCTGGAACAGGCTCACTAATCTTGATTGGTGATGTAACTCATGATGGTAGAAGCAGAATGAATTTAGAAACATCTGCCAATTTACAGAGAAATGCATCCAATTTAATTGGGAGGAATTTCATCATGCAGCAGGACAATGACTCAAAATCACTGCTGACACAGCAAAGGACTTCACCAGGGGAAAACTATGTGCATTAGCTGACGTGAATGTACGTTTAATGCGGTAGCATGGCAAAGCGAATGTATTATAACTAGTACACATTTTAAATGAGATGAGGTAATGATCTGAGGTTCAGACTGTGACTATATTTTCTATACATATTTTCTAACATTAATTTAATATGAATGTTAGTATTAATTCAAGAGTGTGTCCCTTGTAATGAGTGGGTCCTATTACGTTCTGATTAGCCCCTACTGAATCTAGAATGGACACAACCGCTGTTCTCAGCGAGTCTCGAGGATTGTTAAAATGAATATTAGAGTCTATATCAATTAATGCTTTGTCTACTTTTTTACTTTACTTGACAGTGTAATTCTCATATTGCCCAAAATTTCAGTGTTTTCTCGCAGCAGTAGTAATTAACATATGACCGGAATTATACTCATTTGTCCAGTAAACTGCATCATTCCACTGCACCATGACTGGCACCAAAAATTCCTAGTGAAAGCTCTGAAGTAAATATCAGGAAATGAAAGCCGAAATTCTGATCTATCATCTCATATTCATCTTTTGATCTCAAACCAAAATAGTGAATAGCAAAAACAAAACAATTGGCCTTACCGTTCCAATAGTTTCAGAGGGGACTGTATATTGCCTCAGTACAAAAATTTGAATTTGTAGGGGCCATTTGTTTTTTGGCAATCCCAAAAAGTATAAAAATTATTTGCATCCTTAACAACACAAAAAACGAGAAACATTTTCCAACAAAATTCCCTCGAGCTTAAAGAACTTGTTCTCCCATGTTTCCTCCGAAAGTGATATGTTGCCCTTTTTTTCTCCATTTTTCCTTAATGAATAAGTTGTTGTATTTTCTGGAGAAGAGGAGCTCTTTATAGAGCCTGGACATTATTTTGAACTTAATTCTCAGATTATTATATAACGGAAGACTCAGAGACAGTGTAAGGGTCCATACGTGTAACACTTCAAAAGGCAGGCAAAAATATGATCCAAAATGTGGTCAAGAGACAAGGCAGAGTCCAAAAATAAGAAAGCAGAAAACACTTTAAAAGCCAGGGGCTAGGTAAAGACAAAAAAAAATGAGGCAAGGCAATCACAGCTCACGATGCACATGACTGCAAGCAAACAGTAAGGCTTCACACTGAAGCAAAGTCCATGTGCTTTTTATGACCTTTTATGCAGAAAGGAGCTATATGTTGTGAGGCCCTGTCCTTGCCATGTTTTAAACCTGTCATCTTGTTTGTTTGGGAGAAATTCACTGTCATAGGCACACCACCTGAGCAGTTTCACTGCATCCTGTATGCCACTAAGGGTAGTCGTCTTTTCACAAATCTTTACTGTAAAGTGAATCCAAGGATTTTGCTTGTCTAAAAGCTGATTTATTAGTGCTTTGTCTGCTATGATTGCTTGTATTGGAAAGCTCACTGTCATTGCATGTTCAATTTCCTTCCATCTTACAATCATCGATACACAAACATATTAATGGTAATACACTGGCACAGTAATAGTAAGACAAGGTAGGGCACTTGTAGTGTACTAAACCTTATTCTAGGTTTCTTCCCCTGCCAGATAAAACAAGAAATCCTCTTGTCCCATTATTGAAATTGATTATATGATATTTCAGCTGGCAGGATATGAAACAAGAATAACAATCAAGACAACACGTTCATTTTGATTGTTTCAACAGCTCAGGAAAAAGGCAGGAATAAGGTTCCACCTTTCTATATCAGCTTTAATTCTTGAAGATAAGCGGGTCATAGTTTACTTTTAGCAAATCTGGTAGTAGTTTAGGTAAAGTAACATCAGGGTATTTCATTCTGTTTGCCTCCCAGGTGAGATTGTATGTGGCTCTAAAACTATTAGGAAGAGTGCAGTTAAATGTCATGACCTGGGTTTTCTGTATAACGAGTTAATGTCCTGATATGGTTTAGAGAATCATCCAGGACTGTCATAAAGAATTGGAATGACTGGTGAGTTTTCTGATAATGATGGAACTTAGTGAATAACAAACAACTTAAAGAAGGATGTACACTATGTATTAGCCTGTTTTGCAAGTGTTTCCTGAAAGCCTTCGTTATCAGAAATTTAATGAACGAGTTGTAAGTTGTTCTTTGTTGCCCAAGCAGAGTCTGACTAAAAACCACAGAAGTCAGTAGAAGTCAAAGAATTGATTCACAGTCCAGAAGTAAATTTAATAGATGAATCAGCAACTTAAACTGCATAAATAGACACAAATAGACAGTATTTATAAATAGTGGATGATAGACACAAGTATAATCAACAGTTTACAACAGAAATTAGATTTGTTTGTTTGGAAGAACAAGTTACCTCATATTATAAAGGGCATGCAGAGGAAAAAATAAATAAAAGAGAGTGTATGTTATATTAACTAAATAAACAATGGGCTACCTTTTGGACCAAAAAAAAAACAAAACCCTAGACTTTGTTTTAGGGTGCACAGATTTATATTTGTTACATATGTTTTCAAGTTAGTCTTTGCACGTTTGGATATGTTGTTGATTAGTGTTTTCTAACCAAAACATTTAAATAATTAAACAAAAATCAAGGACCAACCATTACATTAGAGCTTCTCTTACAAATCTCAGGTGTGCTCAGAAGTCTACTCTGGTCTTACCACTCTCTCTGATTAGAAAATGCAAAGTTCTGCTTCCATTTCTATCCACTTGTCCTCCTAGCCTTCCACATTAGGCAGGTGTGTAAGTTTCACTTTCTTGAGTGTTATCCTAAGGTCCTCTGTCTTATATGACTAAATCTCATTTCCATGCATATTTGCTCTTTTCACCATACTGTGAGTGCTGAAGAGAAATGTGGTCACAGCAGCCTGGTCACAATAACTGTAAAAAAAAGTCCTTGGCAGTCAAACTTGCAGACTTACGCATAAGAATTCATATGGCAACTGCACAATGGATATAAAACGTCTACACACCCCTGTTAAAATTGCAAGTTTTGAGTAAAAAAATGAAACCAATATAAATCACGTCAGAACTCTTTCTACCCTCTACATGAAATTACCACATGTAAAAATTAAGTGAAAAACAATCAGGAACATTTTAAGGGAAAACTAGGAAAAATAAAAAAGTTACAATAACCTGGTTGCATAAGTGTGCACACCCTTTTATAATTGGGGATGCGGCTGTGTTCAGAATGAACCAATCACATTCAATCTCATGCTCAAAAGTAATTATCATACAGCTGTCATCAATGAAATTATTCTGATTAACCCCACATAAAGATCAGCTGTATCTGTGGGATTTTCTTCACATCTCTTTTCATCTGACTTCTGAAACCATGGTGTACAAAGAGCTTACACAGCATGCACTGGTATGTCACTTGTCGAAATTTATCAATCAGGAGGGGGGATATTTTGGAAAAAGATTTTCCAAAACATTAGATATACCATGGAACATCATGAAGGGGTTCCATGGTATATGGGGTAAGGTGGCTAGACAGAAGCCATTTCTCACAAAAACATCTAAGCTCAACTAAATCACCCCAAACCATGTAGCAAAATGTGTTATGATCTGATGAGACCAATTCCAAAAGGTATAATAATTCCATAATTCCAAAAAGTATGTTTAAAAAAAAAGCACATCACCAAAAGAACACCATATCTAAGGTGCAGCATGGTGGTGGCAGCATCATGCTTTATGACTGCTTTTCTTCAAGGAGAACCGGGGCTTTTATCAAGGTGGAGGGAATAATGAGTAGCTACAAACACCAGTCGATTTGAGTGCAAACCTTCAGGTGTCTGCTAATAAGCTGAAGATGAAAGGAATTTCACCTTTCAGCATGACAGTGACTCAAAGCATGCATGCAAATCAACAAAGGAATGGCTTAACCAAAAGAAGATCAGTGTTTCTGAATTACCTAGCCAGAGCCCAGACCTGAATCCAACTAAAAATCTGTGGGGTGACCTGAAGCAGGCTGTGCACAGGAGATGCCCTTACAATTTGATGGCTCTTGAATGTTTTTGCAAGAAAGAGTGGGAAAATATTACCAAGTCAAGATGTGCCTTGCTGATAGACTCTTACACAAAAAGACTGAGTGGTGTAATAAAATCAAAATGTGCTTCAACAAAGTATTAGTTTAGGGGTATGCACACTTATGCAACTAGGTTGTTGTAAGTTTTTTATTTTTCCTTTTTTCCCTAAAAAGGTGAGAAAAGATCTGACATGATTTATGTTAGTTTCGTTCTTTTTACTTCACAGGAACCTGCCATTTCAACAGGGGTTTATAGACTTTTTATATACACTGTAGATGGGATTTTAGAGGTGCATGTAGAGATGAGGCATATGCATGGCACATCATTACTGTATCACTGAATTAACAAGTGGCATAGCACTGTCAGGGCAAATTTTCTGTAGGTTTCTCCAGTACAGAGAGGGGTCATTATTTTACCCCAGATGGCCTGTTTATATCTATTAACATGCCATTAATGTGGCTCTGAGTGACAGATGCCACTCTTGAAATAAGCCCTGCCAAATTGCCTCCCCAACCCTGGCCTCCAACCATATCTCTCAGCGATCTATTATTCCTTTACAATTCATTCAGACTTAATGAATCTCATGTTGATTTACACCACCATTGTCCTGTTGTAGGTATTATGAACAATACCTACAACACAACATTGTATTTGGATCTACAGAGAAACTATAAGGAATTATGGGTATTGTTGCCTGCCCATTTATTGTGCACCAAGGTGTGAATCAAATATTCAAAGACTAAAAAGCTGGGCACACTGCTTGCCATCTCTGAGATGGTTTAAGTGGGTATATTTGATCTCATAGCATTTGGACAAACGTCTCCATTTGGTAAACCCTGTCTCCATAGCCAATGCGTAATCATCATTTCTCTTCTCGTATACAGTATTATAGTAATTTGGGCTATCACCATATAAGCTTAATTGGTAAAATGGTAATGTGGCCGATTGGACTACAGACTGATCATTATTATTATTATTATTATTATTTTTATTAATTTTTATGTGAAAAGTGAATTAAAATACAAAACAACAACCACTAGAGTACAAGAACTACACAAAAAATAATTCATTGAATTTACTTGATTCCAAAGTGTGTATCGGTTCCACACAAATGAAATATGATACTTCAACATAAATTAAGCTCTTACACTTTACATGATTGTACATGTTCAAGACCTGTTCAACCCTATGTGCTAAAATGGATGTAAACAATTTCTAATTCAGATTGAGGACACTACCTCTCCATTTGTTAAAAAAATTCTTGTATTTTAGCTTAGCTTATTCTCAACTACTTTTGTTCTTGGGTTCTAAATTCTGTAAATGGTACTATCTGCTTGCTATTTGTGCAAGCCTGTAACCAAAGGTTTTGCTGATTTTCCCCTGCTTCATAATACTGCTCTTTCAAGTATTTAAGCTATTGTTGCATCTCCTACTTGACTTTGTTAATTTCCTGTTTTAACTTTGGTGCTGTGGTATTTTAGCTAGCCATTTGAAGCTGTTTTAGTTGGGGTTGTTTGTCTTTCAGTTCCTAGTTCTTGCTGTAATTTTACCTCTCATTCAGCTTTAAATGCATCCCAGAGAATTGATGGTGAGAATTTTCCGTTATCGTTTTGTTGAAGATAAGCTTGAAAGTCGATTCTTAAATTCTCTGTACATTGGGAATTGTTCAAGATATTCAATTTTATTCTCCATTATCTTGATCTGTGCTTCTTTTCAAGGTTAACAGATAAATAGGGGCATGGTCGGGGACGTCGAGTGTTCCAGTACTACATTGTCTAATTTTATGTTTATTTCTATGAAAACTATGAAAGGGCTTTTGCTTGTTGCTTACACAAGAGGAATCTAGATTAGGATTCAAATGGATATTTAAATCATCCCAACATAATTCCTTGAGAATTTGCCATTAGGCCAGGTAACCTCATCTAAAATATCCAGTCACTTCCTGGTGGAGCATATACATTTAATAACGTCACCAGGACCCTCATTGTCCCAGTGAACATCACAACTCTACATTCATTGTCATTAATAGGCAATAAATGTTCGTAAGTCAGTGTATTTCAAATTAGAACCACCCCTCTCCTTTCCTGCTCATTTCCGCTTTATATGGTGAAATCAGCAGATTACTAGAGCCCATCATCTTTAGTTTAGTATGTTCATTCAGGTGTGTTTCCTGGAGGAATGAAATGTATAGCTTATCTGGGTAATTTTTTGTTTATTAATTGGATTTAACATTCCATGAACATTATATGAGATTACTTTCCTGTCTGATTTTGTTGACATGTGCAACTCCCAAAGGTAAGGATTAATATGTAGGGTTCCTCTCTTCTCTCTTTAACAGAACCGAGCAGGCAACCCCCCTGGTACCATTAACAATAAACAAAGCAAACATAAATAGAACATCTGTAATGCAGTTAACACAGAAAAATGAACTTCCGATAGTGAGGTCCCATATATGACCCTGAGCAAGTTCAAAAGAATGTCTCTTTGAATGTCTTTAATGACATCAAACAGTTTGTGTTTCCCAACTTCAACATTAACAGCTGAAATTATTAGGCTATCTATTTACCTCTGTAAACATTATGCTTTGCCTGGGATGTTTCTCAAAAAATAACATGAGAGCGCCTTTATCTGCATTGCTGAATCTTAGACTTGGCCTGTCTGGCTGCCATGACAGTCACCGTACCTGATCCAAATTTATCGGGTTATTCAGTCACTGTTAGATTCAGGCCTCTGTTCCTCATGTTTTGCGTTGCCCCTTCACTGATTCATGGACAATGAGTTCATCATTGTGGAAAACTTTCAGTCTGGCTGGATACTGACTCAGAAATTTTATGTAATTGTCCTGTCGTGCTTCTGCGTACTTTCTTCTGTTGTTAACGATGTGTTGTATAGTCTTGGTAGTAATCCAGGATTATTTTACTATTCATACATGTATTTTCATACAGTATTTCCTCTGATTAGATGGGATTTTAGAAATTTAACCGCAAGCAATCTTGACCAAGTGCCAGACTGTGGGTGCTGGCCCAGAGTGCGATGAGCTCACTCTGTGTAAGTCCACCATAGAGGGTACTTTTGAAATCCTTCTCTGGTCCCTTTGGGACCCTGTTATATTCTCATGTTTTCTTGCCTTGAGTTACTCTCATGGTATAACAGCTTTGCTTGGAGTTGGATTTGCAGCTTTAGCATTTCGCCCATTTCCTCTTCTGAGTTCCCTGGGTTATTTGTTTTTCTGCTTCATCCAGTCTTGAATTTGCTTTCGTTCTTTCTCCAGCAATAGCTTTGAGGTGCTGCTTTAAATCTTCTCTGAAATTACATATTTCTTTGTGTGTCAGTTCCAATTTAAATGGCTCCCCTGCATCTTTTGCTCTTTCGCCATCTTGTATGGTTGCATTGTTAGCTTGAGAAGCATTGGTACTGTAATTAGGTTCTTCTTCCAGTTTTCCTGGCTGCTGTATGTTCTTTTTGTCTTTAATCCTTGTCGCCATCTCTGCCCCTTCATTTATGTTCAATATAAACTAATTCTCTGATGTTTTTTTTTTTTCGATGAACGGGGCTCTTTCTGTCTTTTTTAGTTGAGAGAGCCTTTCGCAAGCTGCCATTATCCATGCCATGGCATCATGGAGAGTGCCATTATCTATGGTAAATGTCTTAGAGAAAGAGGTTCCTACCCTAACTAAAGTCAGTAATCTCATTATACATTCTTTCCTGAATTCTAATTTGATTAGTAGCCTTTCTTTCCACAGCATACCTTAGACTTTTGCTATATAAAAATACTCCAACCACTACTTGTTTATTAATCTGTGCCTTTCTAATATCTGTTTCCAGACAGAGAGCTGCTCCAATGTAGTCTGGCCTTTTGGTATCCACTTTTATTCCAGGTCTTCCAAAAAGTTCCACTTTTGACTCACCCGGCCACAAACACTATCCCAAAAGGCTTGGGGGTCATCAAGGTTTTGAAAAGATCAAAAAAGATCTTGACATTTTTAACCAGTATGGTCACCATACATCAATAAATTCTAAGGAGGCGGAGCTGGATTACTCAAATAGTTGTAGTTCATGATTGATGATATGGATTTGAACAAAACTTGAAAGACATGCTCAGTTTAAGAATCTGAGAACGTCTGCAAAGAGTGGGGTGTGGTCATCAATAGGCGGTGGAATTAAGTCCTAATAGCTATTTCTCAGGAACCAAAAGTCCAATTGAACTGAAATTTGGTGTGCTGCACCGAACTGCTAATCAGTAACTGAATTTTTAATCATCACTGAATTACTTCCAAAACCTGGCCTCCTACAGCAAATCAGCTTTCAGCAGGCTTTTCACACAGCTAGCATTGAGCTATCATCAACAAGGGGGTGGAGTTAAGTTCAAATAGCTGTTTCTTAGGAACTGAAAGTTTGATTTAGCTGAAATTTGGTGCGCTAAATTGTCTGCTCATCTGTAACTGGATTTTAACTTCCATTGGGTTACTTCAAAAACATGGCTGCCTTCAGCCAAATGGCTTTTAACAACATATCATACAATTTCAGACATATCATATTTATTTGTAAGCAATCCTCACAAAACTTGATAAGTATGTTTGTCTATGTCATCTTTATTGTTCTATGTAACTTGGCAAGAACTAGCCACTATTTGCTGAAGATGCTTGGACCCCAATAATCACAGCTTGCGGCTATATTTGTTATAATGATTTTTTTTTACATCTATTGACAAATGATTCATAATTATTATTTTTTGTCACGCACAATTTTTTTTTATAGTTTTCCTTTTAAACATCCACCTGGGAATCCTGTCTTCTATCTGGTACTGCTTTACAGCAAACAGGCAAATGGTCACTACTTATTGTTGTTCACCCCAATACTTTAAACATTCCTGTATTTACCAAGTGCAATATTGATTCTTGTATTGGTACCATTTTTTAAGTGAGGGGTTCCCAAATCTTTTGTGCAAATGACCCCAAATTGATGTAATGAACTTTCTGTGACCCCAGGCCTTGACTACCCTGCATTTTTTAAATTCCAGATTTATAATTTAGGACTGCTGTAACATTTGAACAGTTTTTACTATGTCAGTAACATACTGTATGTGTAACATAAGTCGCTAAAAAACAGAGGAATATTCCTTGCACTGTATGACCAGTCTAGTGGGAAAGGGTGAACTTTCTTGTCACACAAAAAAGAAAAACAATAAAAATCCGAACAAAGACAAAAGCGTTCCAGCAGTTCGTGCTTGAATCTGTAATAATAAGAAACATATAATCACTATAGGGTTTCTACAAACCTTTGCATAATATACATAAATTGCATAAAATTGTATCTGAACATACCACAAAAGTTCTGGAACAATATCAACAAGACCCTGGTGATGTTTGGTCATCATGCACAACGCCATGTTTGGCAAAAACCAAAAACTGTGTATCACCACAAACACCTCATACCAACTGTAACAAATCTCAACAATGGGCAAGGAGGAGGCAGGAACCGAGTGAACTTAAACGTAACGTTTAATCGTAAACATAACATAAAACACAAAACACGCGTGCATCTCTCTCTCTCCCTCGGCGTCTCCAGCCCCTGCTTTATCTCTCTCTCCCACTGATTAGCCCACTCAGTGCCAGGCGTGCGTCCTCACAGCCTGGCCCCTCCCTCCTGCTTGTCACACTCCTCCGTGGGCAGATTGAGGCCTCCGGCCTGACGGACATCCCCTCCCCCCCTCTCGGGAGGAGCGGTGCTGCTGCCCTTCTGGCTACATCCTTCAGCCGGCCGGCCCCGCATCCTAAAAGCGAGAGGAGAGACGAGAGGAGGAATGGGGAGAGAGAAGGAGCGAGCAATAGAGACAGGAAAAGAAAAGTGGCTCCCCAGTCCCCAGACACGCCGTCATCTGGTCCTCTGCCAGCCGGGAAACGATCCCTACGACGCCAGGTGCTGACTCTGGACCTCCTGAAGGACGGCTACAGCTCCTCCCCTTTTCAGGCAGATGGCAGATGGCAGCTGGCAGCGGGTCCTCCGTCCCCAGGTGGACGGCAGTCGCTCCTTCCTTTTTTTTCAGCAGATGGCGGCCGCTCCTCCCCTTTTCAGGTGGCCGGCAGCGAGTCCTCCCCTTTCAGGTGGCCGGCAGCGACTCCTTCCCTTTTCGGGCAGACGGCAGCGACTCCTCCTTCCTCCGGCAACCACTCCAGCACCACACTTCCTCAGTGGTGTGATCCTCCCCAGTGGCGAGGGCTCTCTGACAGTGCATCCCTCCTCCTTCCCGGGCTTCGGCACCAATGTAACAAATCTCAATGATGGGCAAGGAGAAGGCGGGAACCGAGTGAACTTATACGTAACGTTTAATCGTAAACATAACATAAAACATAAAACACAAAACATGCGTGCATCTCTCTTTCTCTCCTTCGGCGTCTCCAGCCGCTCCTTTATCCCTCTCTCCCACTGATTAGCCTACTCAGTGCCAGGTGTGCATCCTCACAGCCTGGCCCCTCCCTCCTGCTTGTCACACCAACTGTCAATCATGGTGGTGCAGCGCTGGTGATTTAGGCAGGTTTTGCAGCCATAGGACCTGGGAAACGTGCAGTCATTGAGACAACGATTAACTTTATACCAGAATATTCTTGAGACAAATATGAGGCCATCTGTCCAGCAGCTTAAGCTGGGCCAAAATTGGGTCATGCAACAGGACAATGATCCCAAGCACACCAGCAATTCAACAGCTGAATGACTAAATAAGAAAACATCAAGGTGTTGGAATGGCCAAGTCAAAGTCCAGACCTCAGCCTGCTGTGGCAGGATCTTAAGGGAGCTGTGCATAAATGAATACCCTCAAATATCAATGAACTGAAGCAATGTTGTAAAGAAGAGTGGACCAAAATTTCTCCAAAAAGATGTGAGAGACTGATCAACTCCTACAGAAAATGTTTACTTCAAGTTATTGTTGCTGAATGTGGTTCTACATGTTGCTGAATTATAGGGTGTACTTATTTTTTCCCACCTGGTTTCTGAATGTTGGTTTACTTTTGGGAAATATGACTACATATTAAAGTCTTTTTTTTTTTGGTCCTCTGAGGTTATTTGTTTGTTTATAAAAGACTGTGACAATGACTTGGTTTCTGAAGACTTAGTTTTGCAGACTTAGTTTGGCTTTTTGCAGTATCAAAGAATTAACCACAACACAACAATAGGATGTTTAATAATATTAAACATCCTATCCTAGCATTTATTGAAATAGAAAAGAATAAACACCAATCAACTATTAACTATGAGCTTAATTCTAAATGGGGGACAAAGAAGAGTTTTGTGTGTGTGTGTGTGTGTAGCGCGCATGTACGTACACTACCGGTCAAAAGTTTGGGGTCACCTAGAAAATTTCATATTTTCCATGAAAACTCATATTTTTTTTCATCAGATGAGCTGTAAAGAGAACAGAAAATGTAGTTAAGACAATGACAAGGTTGGAAATAATTATTTTTTGCTTGAAATAAGAATTTTGTTCTTCAAATTTTGCTTTCGTAAAAGAATCCTCCCTTTGCATCAATTACAGCCTTGCAAACCTTTGGCATTTCAGCTGTCGATTTGTTGAGGTAATCTGAGGAAATTTCACCCCATGATTCTTGAAGCACCTCCCACAAGTTGGATTGGCTTGATGGGCACATTTTATGAATCATAAGCTGCTCCCACAACAGCTAAATAGGGTTGACATCTGGTGACTGTGCAGGCCAGATCATTACAGATACCAGAATACCAGCTGAGTGCTTCCTCTCTAAATAGTTCTTGCATAGTTTGGAGCTGTGCTTTGGGTCATTGTCCTGTTGTAGGAGGAACTTGGCTCCAATCAAGTGCCATTCACAGAGTATGGCATGATGTTGCAAACAGGAGTGATAGCCTTCTTGTTCAAGATCTCTTTTATCATGTATAAAGCTCCCACTTTAGAACCTTGATAGATGGTGCTTGATAGATGGTGTCAAGTACTCCTCCAGCATCTTTTCATTTTCTTCTGTCTCATAAATGTTCTTCTTTGTGTTCCAAACACCTCAAATGTAGATTCACCTGTCCATAACACTTTTTTCCAATCTTCCTCTGTCCATTGTCTGTGTTCTTTGGCCCATCTTAATCGCTTCCTTTTGTTGGCCAGCCTCAGATATGGCTTTTTCTTTGCAACTCTGCCTAGAAGGCCAGCATTCTGGTGTTGCCTCTTGACTGTTGACATTGAGACTGGGGTTTTGCGGGTACCATTCAATGAAGATGCCAGTTGAGGACCTGTGAGACGTCTGTTTCTCATACTAGAGACTCTGATGTACTTGTCCTCTTGCTCAATTGTGCACTGGGGCCTCCCACTTCTCTTTGTTAGGGCCTTGGTTAGGGCCAGTTTGTGTTGTTCTTTGCAGAGAGTAATACACACAGTTGTATGAAATCTTCAGTTTCTTGGCAATTTGTCGCATGGAATAGCCTTCCTTTCTTAGAACAAGAATAGACTGAAGATATTATTCTCTTCAATAGACTGAAGAGAATTGATTTTTTTTTCTGCGCATTTTGAGCCAGAAATAATTGAATCCACAAATGCTGTTGCTCCAGATACTCAACTAGCCTAAAGAAGGCCACTTTTATTACTTCTTTAATCTGCACAAAGGTTTTCAGCAGTGCTAACATAATTACAAAAGGGTTTTCTATTGATTAATTAGCCTTTTAAAATGATAAACCTGGATTAGCTGGAACACAATGTGTTATTGGAATACAGGAGTGATGGTTGCTTAAAATAACACTCTTTATGTAGCGCAATAAAGCAAAAAATCATTGAAAGGTTAAAATGTTGTTTAAAATGTTTACATTTTATTACACAAGGAATATGTGCTCATAATTGGAGTTTATAATGTTACTGCAATTCCATTATCCATTATTCACCAGTAGGCAAACGCACCAGCGTCAGTTGTGGAGCTGTACTCACGTGAAGCCTCATGAGAGTTTCAAAGTGAGACTGTTTGTGTATAGTTTGCATGGTGACAAGCGATTGCCGTTGACTGATATTGTCTTAATATTTTGCAGGTGAGCTGGTGAAAAATGTTGAAAACTTTGAATTACTGTTCTAAATACTAATCTGGTATTTAGATGTGTTATGTAGATGTATGTTTATAAATGTATTAGATTTGTCTGAGTAATTGAGCTCTGGCATGTGAATCAATAGTGTGGGTTAATTAGTCTCAGAGTATTGATGTGAGTGAATCGAGATCATGTCAAATGCTCTGTATTCTATCATATCGTGATGCATTGAATATTGCAGTGGTAATGTAATTGGAATATTATTTCAGTATTTTGAGTTAATTGTTTGTTGTAAGAGGGACATTTGTATTTCTAATCGATTTCATTTGTGATATCTGTATTGGTGAGTTTCAAAGTGAGACTCTCCGTGAGTAGTTCGCATGCTGATGAGAATGATTGCCATTGACTGATATTCTCTTAATATATATTGCAGAGAATAAACCACCCCTTTAAATATGTAGCCCCCATGTGAATCACTATCTACATGCTGGGAAGTGTTACATCTATGTAGACATTCCATTAAAAATGATCAGTTTCCAGCTATAATAGTCATTTAAAACCTTAACAATGTCTAGGCTGTATTTTTGATCAATTTGATCAATTTAATATTATGTTAATTGAGAAAAAGTGTGCTTTTCTTTCAAAACCAAGGAAATTTTTGTGACTTTAAGGGAATTTAAGTGATTCCAAACTTTTGACCAGTAGTATATGTGAGAGAAAGAGAGAGCGCATGCGTCAGAGAGGGGTTTTGAACAGAGAATGAATGAAGTTCCGGGTTTCTAGGACTGTATGCTATTTCTCAGACCATGACCTGAAAGAACAATCAGATTATCAATTTAACCTTCGTTTCATTTAGAAGGGCTTTAAACTTTGTATTAAATACACCAGTTCAGCGAGAATCTGGAGGTACTGTACTTGCATTTGCGTTGTCTCTTTGGACAGGGATTCATCAGTGGTCTGTTTGCTTTTGAGTGGCGTCTCAGAAGACCAATCAGGATGATGAATGGAGTGAGGCGCGCACCCGACGGAGTCTTGTAGGCTGGTTGCAAAGGAGCGTTGATGAGGAAAAAAAAGGTGGTTCCCTGTGCTGCAAAGGTGGGAGTTGGAGGCTTTGCAGGAACCAGTCTGGATGCGGAGCCTCGGAACGTGAGTGATCTCCTCGTGATGTTGGGGGTGAAAAATTCTGGAGCTCTTGGTTGACGAGAACTCCTGAGTACTTGCTGAAGATGTTGATTGAAGAGAGCTCCTGCAGATGTTGATTGAAGAGAACTCCGAGTTGTTAATGGAAGAGGACTCACTGTTTCCTTTGTGTCCGAGGGTTTTAACCCTTTCCAGCTGGGCTGACCCCAAAGGGCTTGCTCAAATTAGCAGAATCTTGGGGCAGGGTGTAAACTGCATTCTCCTTCTCTGACACTAATTAGCATACTGGGCTCTGAGTTTTGTGCTTTTCTAACTTTTCACAAAGTAGAATTAGAACTTTGGTCATGAATTTTCCTCAACAAACCTCCCCAACAGAGTTTTGGACTGATGGTATTCCTAGTTTGTGACCTAGTGAGCCAATATCAGAATGTATTTTTGATAGACTTCAAAGCACTATTGTAAGTCGCTCTGGATAAGGGCGTCTGCCAAATGCCATAAATGTAAATGTAAATTTTGTAACATGGATGTAATACATTGTACAAATTTGAGTACAATGTATTAACTCCAACGCTCCTTTGCAATTGATGCAAAGGGAGGATTCTTTTACAAAAGCAAAATTTGAAGAACAAAATTCTTATTTCAAGCAAAAAATAATTATTTCCAACCTTGTCAATGTCTTAACTACATTTTCTGTTCTTTTTACAGCTCATTTGATGAAAAAAATAAGAGTTTTCATGGAAAGTGTGAAATTTTCTAGGTGACCCCAAACCTTTGACCGGTAGTGTACGTACATGCGTGACACACACACACACACACACACACACTTTATCCCAACCCTTATGAAATTAAATAACAATCACACACATACCAAACATCACATACTTACTGTTATTGATACACTCATTAACATTATGATACCTATTAGATGATCAAAAGCATCATAATGAACTAGTGGCTGTAGGCATGACACTTTTAAGGCATTACATTAAAAAGGCAACAGGTTTTTTAAACCCTGGTGCATCATTTTAAGAGCCACTGTCCTTTCAGCATATGTAAGGTAACCTGGTGCATTTGTTAAAGCTGGGCTCTGTGGAATGTGTAAACAGTGGTGAGCTTTGTGTTCCTGGGGGAAAAGAACATAGGTCTCATTACAGTCCTCAGCCTGTGTTAACCCTTTCTTGAGGCCTCCCTGGGAATGGCTGAGGGTACTGGGGTTTTATGGCTGAGGGTACTGGGGTTTTATCCTGGGGACCAGCGATCTGGTCTTGGCCAGTGGCCTAAATCAATAGGTTTGACAGTGTTCCTCTTGGCTGAGAGGGTTCATTCTCTAGTCAGGGATGTTCTAATGTTTAGTCTATTGTTCACAAGATAGCTGAGATTAGGCAGAAGCAAGCATTAGCTTGGTTCCTCAGGGTCGGCAAGTGTGTGTCCATTGTTCTATGATTCCTGTGGCAAGCTAAGTGAAGTTTGGTTCAGGCTTTGGTGATTTTCTTGCTGCCTGTTCACTTAAAATCCTACAGCAGCATGTTTTAGTTTGTCTTCATGTGCATTTTGCTTGTTGATCCGTCTGTGGATTCAATTCTTGAGGAAGTTCCGTCGGCTTCATAACTCACAGAAGTCCAGACATCCAACAAAGTTGAAAGCAGCTGTTTTACAACTCCTCTTTTCAGCCAGATCATGCATGGTGGTCAGTCTGAGTGAGAGCTTCTCTCGTTTATGGTCCCTTCCTGGTTGCCTCTTGGACCCAGAGAGAGCAAACAAACGCTGGTGAAGTCCTTTTGATGAATAGACTCATCTTATGCATGTCAGTTTGCTGTAAAATACTTAATAAAAGTGCACTCCCTATCTGTGGATGCATGGTACCTACATTTCCCCCACGGTCTGAAGGTGGAACTGAGTGGAGCTCTTAGGGCACAACTTGAAGTGCAATCCACAGTGGGCACAAGGTTGTGCATTAGTCCAAGGTGGTTGAAGTTGTCCTTAGTCCACAGTCCAGTGTTGCTCCAAATATTCCTAGTAGACAGTCCCCCTTCATTAAAGGTTGACAGCATATGAACATATCTGGCCAGTTATCAACTAGAAACACCTGGGCAGTTATCAAGTAATAACCTTATGCTGACACAGATGTAACGTGAACAGTTCATGATGGCTATAAACATATCTGGCCAGGTAACAACTAGAAACACCTGGGCAGTTATCAAGTAATAATCTTATGCTGACACAGATGTAACGTGAACAGTTCATGATGGCTATAAACATATCTGGCCAGGTAACAACTAGAAACACCTGGGCAGTTATCCAGTAGTAACCCTATGCTGACACAGATATAACGATGGAAAGAAAACATCTAGTGATATGTGAAACTTTGTAGACAGGGTTAAATGGTTTTTCATGGAAACAAGGAAAGACATTATCATGCCTGTAGCAGAGGAAAGTTAGTAACAGTTGTGACAGCGGGCTGGTAGCCTGCGCACAAAAAACACAACACTCCTCACGCGACTGCCACCATGGTGCTGAACAGACAGTGCCGGTTCAGCACCACCATTGTTTTGGACAGCCTGAGAACCCGTGGCTGCAAGGCAGGGTGGGGAAACTCGACTCGGCTGGCGGCAAATGATTACCGCGGCAGTTCTCTACCCTCCAGCAGAAGCCTGGAGAGTATAAAAGGGACCTCCACAGTGGTGGAGGATGCAGGCATCGATCGCACTACCCTCTTGCACGCCAAATGGATGCCCTGTTATGCACCGCTAAGAGGTGGCTACAGCTCGAGATCCTCTCCGCCGCCAAGGTCATTGAGAGGGTGGCCATTGACCGTTTACTGAGGGCTCTGCCACCCGAAGAACGGAAAGCCATAGGCATGCGGGGTGCCCGCAACCCCAGGGAGATACTAGAGGCACTGGAGCATGCAGTGGCCACTGCCGAGACACCTAGACCAGCACTCCCGTGGGGAGGGGAGACCCACCAACAATCACTCCGCCTTTGGAACTCCCAGGGATGAGCCCATGCCTACCGAGCCGGACCCCGCCATCAACCGACGTGCCGACAAGCCCTGGCTCGCAGGCTGCGCCCTCCATATGTCAACCCTCCCAGCTTCCCTACCATCCCTGTGGAGATCAACGGCAATCCAGTCTCGGCCTTCCTAGACTCAAGAACCCCGACTTCAACCTCCCCTTCACCGTGCAGAAGGATGCGTTGGAGACGTGACTGGGAGCCGGAAAGAAGTATGCCGTTGTGGAGAGAGAGGCACTGGCGGCCAATGATTACCTCGGCAGTTCTCTACCCTCCAGCAGAAGCCTGGAGAGGATAAAAGAGACCAGCAGCCGCTCTCAAGGTCAGTCGTATATGGTAAAACACAGGACAAATTTCTATCTCTCTCTCCCTGATAGAAACCAACGTCATCGAGGACTAAAAGCTCAGACCTCTTCACGCCAACCATCACCCTGCCTGAGAGCAACTGCCATGCCACCTGCTTCCCACCGCCACGCTTCTCCTGCCAGCTTGCCGTGCCCAGCTCCAGGACGACCGCGACCGCCCTCGCTTTCACACCAGCCTTTTCCCTTCACTACCACTTAAAATAAAGGGCACGTTTCTCTTACCCCCGCCTCCTGGTGTCTGTGTTCAGCTCTCCTACAGTCTTGTGGTGCTACACAGTGTTAGTACATTTAAATACTTATGCAACAGACTAATTGTGTACTAGTAAGTTGGATCTCTGAAATCAGGATAATCTCTGATTATGACTAGACGCAGTGTTTCACGTGAGCATACCACTCAAATGTAACATGAAGGTGTTATGCTTTTATCTTAATCTGAACCTTTGTGCTAACTATATGCTTTTTTTTTTTTTTTTTTGCAAGAAAGTGATTCTTCGTGGGTGTTGGCACTGACATTTCAAATGCTCTTTAGGACTTGCATACTATCAGGCATGGAGCCTCTGTAATTCTTATAAATTAGCGTGTTCTAGTTTCTTGTGCAACTCAAACCATTATAGAAAGGTCATGGGACTTGTTCATGAAGTTTGCACATTGCACACAAGCAATCCACAGGATATGGCAACACACTGTGTTATCCAACTGTATAATCAACTAGAGCTAATTATAACAGTCAACTAAAACACAGAATACTTCTCATATACTGCTGCCCCCACACAGCTTTAATCTATGCAGTTATGGGGTCTGCTCCCAATTCTCCTCTGACTATAGTTAGAGTGAACTACAGAAGTTGCAACAGCTAGAGGGGTAGGGGAACTAGTGTTAATTATAAAGGTAAATTAAGCATAGAATAATGCCCGTATTCTCATGCCTCCACAAAGCTTCAGGATAGGCGGGTAGGGGATCTCTTCTGGATCTTATGTTTACCTTAACAACACACAGGTTACCATGACTGGCTGTGGTTTAAATTGTGTAATTAACCAGTGTTAATTACAAAGGTCAAAAAAAGTATAGAATAACTACAATATTGTAATGCCTCCACAATGCTTTGAGCTAGGTCGGTAAGGGAACCAGCATTAATTATAAAAGGTAAATAAAGCATAGAATAACGCCAGTATTCTAATGCCTCTGTAAAGTTTCAGGCAAGGTGCTGTGACTGCGGGGCTCCCATCCACATGCACAAACTATGGCATGCTCCTCACACGACAGCCGCCTGGGTGCTGAAGGGACAGCGCCACTTCTGCACCATTGTTGTGAACTGCAAGCAAGTACAATAGGGCCAATAAGGAATTTGGCAGCTCCTCACCCTCACAGAGAAGCCAGGAGGGTATAAACAGGGCACTGCGGCCACAGCGATGTGAGCAAGTTCTGTCTGCTTAATTCCGCTGAGGCCTTTCTGTCTCTCCATCACAGGGATCGATGACAGCAGCATTCACCCCCTGCGCCAAGCCGAAAGCTGGACGATGGACGATTCTTAGTCCTTGGTGTTGTACTGGTTGAGGGCCCGAATGATCTGTGGGAAGAATCTCCTCCTCATCCTCTCTGTATTGGCCCTTGGGGAGCGGAAGTGCTTCCCTGACCGCAAAAGAGAGATTGTTCCATTGTTCGGATGATTGAGGTCTTTCACTATTTTCATGGCCTTGTTCCAGCACTGCTTGTTGTAGATAGAGTGTAGGTCAGGGAGCTATGTACGGATGGTGCGCTCAGCTGATCGCACCACCCTCTGTAGAGCCCTCCTGTCCTGCTGGGTGCTGTTCCCAAACCAGGCTGTGATGCTTCCCATCAGGATGCTCTCAAATGGTGCAGGTGTAAAAGTTCCTTAGCACCTTAGAGGGCAGTCAAAAGTCTCTCAAGCATCTAAGGTGGTATAGACGCTGCCGGGCCTTCTTCACCAGGGTGTAAACATGGCAAGACCATGACAGGTCCTGCGTGATGTGAACACCAAGGTACCGGGAACTATCCACTCTCTCCACTGGGGTCCTGTTGATCGTGAGGGGCTGGTAGCTCCTCTCCTGCATTGTGCTGAAGTCCACAATCAGCTCTTTGGTCTTTCTGACGTTCAGGAGCAGATTGTTCTCCTGGCACCAATGCTCCAGGCTTGTTACCTCCTCCAGGTAGGCCTTCTTGTTGTCGGAGATCAGGCCCACCACAACAGTGTCGTCACCCAACTTAACAATGGTGTTAGAGCTGGAAGTGGCTATGCAGTCATATGTGTACAGTGAGTACAGCAGGGGGCTCAGAACACAACCCTGTGGGGCTCCAGTGCTGAGAGTGAGGGAGGATGAAACAAGTTTGCCCACCCTTACTGCTTCTGGTCTGTCTGTGAGGAAGTTGGAGATCCACTGATACAGAGACGGGCTCAGACCCAGGTCCTCCAACTTGGTGGTGAGTTTGGAGGGAATTATAGTGTTAAATGCCGAGCTGTAGTCAACAAAGAGCATTTTCACATAATTCCCGGTGTCCAGATGGCTCAGGGTTGTGTGTACGAGGTATTGCATGGCATCCTCTGTAGAGCGATTGGGACGGTATGCAAACTGTAGTGAGTCCAGTGTATCAGGTAATGAAGAAGTGATGAAGTCTCTGAACAGTCTTTCAAAGCACTTCATCACAACTGAGGTCAGGGCTATTGGGCGATAGTCATTGAGACAGGCAGGCTGGGGTTTCTTCGGGACACGAACAATAATGGACTGCTTGAAGCATGTGGCCTGTTCCAGGGAGAGGTTGAATATCTCCATGAACACCGTTGCTAGCTGGTCAGCGCAGGCTTTAAGGACCTGACCTGAAATGCCATCTGGTCCTGCTGCTTTCCTGTTCTTCACTCTCCTGAAGGCCAGCCTCACATCGTGCTCCGAGATGGTGAAAGCGTTTTCAGCTCTGACACTCTCCGCATTCAAGCTGGCATTGGCACTGTTAGCGCCATTAGCCCCGCTAGTGCCATTAGCTGCAGCCTCGAAACGCCATCCTGCAGCCTGCACCTCTACATCTGGCCCACGGAGCCCACTGCGACGCACATCCCTAGCACCTCAACACAACCCATGACCCTCAACACCAGCCCCGCTCACTCTAAGAAAATAAATTTACCCTCTTTTGCACTAGTCCTGTTTCTTGCGTGTCTGTGTTCTGCTCATCACTGCAGTGAGTTGCTACACTGGTGGAGAATGTGGGCATGAACACAGACCCAACCCCACCGACACCATGGACCCTGTCCTCAAGCATCTCCTGGAGACCAGCCTCCATCAACAAGGGGTCACCCAGGAGCTGGCACTAGGGCTCTGCACCACCACTGAAGAGCTGCTGGCCCTGCAGAAGCTGAGTATCGCCGCCGCCACCCCTCTCCCCAACCCCTGCAGAGATGCCCAGCGCCTCCTTGTCAAGCTGACAGTGATCGTTGCCCCCGAGGCCTTCATGCACACCTTCGAGCGCATCTCTGCCCGTGAAGGATGGCCTAAGGGGAACTGGGCCCAGATCATCTCCTCATCCCATATGGATCTGGTAGGGCTGCTTCCAAAATCCATCTGGGGCCACGAATGTATACTGATCATCGTGCATTACGCCACCCGGTACCATCATCTGGGGCTGACGAAGGCACAGTACCTGGGGTACTGAATCGGCCGGGGCATTAACTACATTTAACTACATCCTAGGTTTGCATTAACACCACACAGGATACCATGATACACTGGTGTTTTATGACCAGTGTAAGAATCGGGTTATAGATTCTCACGGTTTCCTCAGGAACAAAAGTGGATATAACTCAGCCAGACTCGAAGAGATAATGCTGTCCCTCATTTATTTCAGTAGGTTACTATATACTCACATAGGGTTGACAGATTATTCCGTTGTTAATGAATGAAAGATCAAATATTACACTTATAATACACTATATTGCCAAAAGTTTTGGGACACCCCTCCAAATCATTGAATTCAGGTGTTCCAATCACTTCCATGGCCACAGGTGTATAAAATCAAGCACCTAGGCATGCAGACTGCTTCTACAAACATTTATGAAAGAATGGGTCGCTCTCAGGAACTCAAGTGAATTCAAGCGTGGTACCGTGATAGGTTGCCACCTGTGCAATAAGTCCATTCATGAAATTTCCTCACTACTAAATATTCCACGGTCAACTGTTAGTGGTATTATAACAAAGTAGAAGCAGTTGGGAACAACAGCAACTCAGCCACGAAGTGGTAGGCCACGTAAAATCACAGAGCGGGGTCAGCGCATGCTGAGGCACACAGTGCGCAGAAGTCACCAACTTTCTGCAGAATCAATAGCTACAGACCTCCAAACTTCGTGTGGCCTTCAGATTAGCTCAAGAACAGTGCATAGAGAGCTTCATGGAATGGGTTTCCATGGCCGAGCAGCTGCATCCAAGCCTTACATCACCAAGTGCAATGCAAAGCGTCGGATGCAGTGGTGTAAAGCACGCCACCACTGGACTCTAGAGCAGTGGAGACGTGTTCTCTGGAGTGACGAATCACGCTTCTCTGTCTGGCAATCCAGTCTGGGTTTGGCGGTTGCCAGGAGAACGGTACTTGCCGGACTGCATTGTGCCAAGTGTAAAGTTTGGTGGAGGGGGGATTATGGTGTGGGGTTGTTTTTCAGGGGTTGGGCTTGGCCCCTTAGTTCCAGTGAAAGGAACTCTTAATGCTTCAGCATACCAAGGCCTTTTTGGACAATTTCATGCTCCCAACTTTGTGGGAACAGTTTGGGGATGGCCCCTTCCTGTTCCAACATGACTGCGCACCAGTGCACAAAGCAAGGTCCATAAAGACATGGATGAGCGAGTTTGGTGTGGAGGAACTTGACTGGCCTGCACAGAGTCCTGACCTCAACCCGATAGAACACCTTTGGGATGAATTAGAGCGGAGACTGTGAGCCAGGCCTTCTC
>CM040459.1:18422702-18467987 GCA_022758105.1 Pangasianodon gigas | reverse complement strand
GGAGGAACTCTGTAAAAAATGGCTGTAATTCCTAAACGGTTAATGCAATATTTTTGTTAAACCCCTTGAATTAAAGCTGAAAGTCTACGCTTCAGTCACATCTTGACTGCTTCATTTCAAATCCACTGTGGTGGTGTACAGAGGCAAAATTACCAAAACTGTGTCACTGTCCCAATATTTATGGACCTGACTGTATTGTTACATACTTTGGCTAAGGTCTAGAGATAAGGGGGGCCTGTAACATTTTACTGTCCAATAGTGGATGAGAGTAGGCAACCAGCAACCAAAAAGATTATACACTTACACACCAGAAGATTGTGCCTCAATGCATTTAATGTGCATATAGAGCCAGTCTTTTAATGCCATATGGTCTGTCAACAGAAAAGAAAGTACATGACACAATACATAAAACAGTAAACAGTCTTGAACTAAAACAAACAGAGGCTGGTTTATGGATGGTGCTAAAGGAAAAAACAAAGCAAACCAAAAACAAGCTTTCATAAAGTTAAGCATTATTTATCTAACTGAAGTCAAAAGGAACAGAAAAAGAGTCTAACTACTCTAAACTTGCCTGTCCATTAACAGAAACTACAATGACTGGCACCCGCCCCTGACCTAGGGTGTCTAGACAAAGGGATGTTCCTGCATGGTGAAATCTATAGGCGTACCCCTACTTCCCTGTTCAGACCTCAAAAACAAAAGAAGCTGCTGGAAGTAGCAGTGGTTGTTTAGGCACTTTTTAACAATAATTTACACAAGTGGAGTATTTATAAACACTGGCGGGTGCAACAGTGATTCCTTAGTAACAGGGAATAACTGTTCACACAGGTATGTTTGAACAATATAAAGCACATTACAGCTTTTTATAGTATTTCACAACAACATTTAGGCTTATGGAATAGTCACATTTAGGCTTACGGAATGGGGCGGGGGGGATTTGAATACTTTCCAGAGGCACTGTGTATTTCAATAACTAACTTTCTAATATCTCACAGAATCTGTTTTGATTGCAGCATAGTGTGATACTTGTTGAGACCTTTTAGCTTACTTCACATTGCTGGAAATGTTCTATTTAAGTGATGTTTATATTCAACACTATCTAGTCAGGATGTTGTCCCATGAACCAGTGTGCCTTCTATACCTTGTAGTTCCCAATTATATGCATGTTATAAGAATTATTTAGCTTACGGCAGCTTAACGAAAAAGGTAAGATTTTACACAGGCTTTCATAGATTTGTCATTTAATTTACACACTCTGGTCTGATGACATAGCTTGTTAAATAAGAAAGCTGAAGTAAAAACAAAATTTTCCTCTATCATAGCTATCGTAACAGTTTTCACTGAATTTTCTGCAATTTGCTCTAAGTTTCTTCATTCATGCTCAGGTCTAAGTGGCCATAGAAAATGAATGGGCCAGGCTATAAGAAGATGTAAAAAGATGCAGAACAGTAATTTTCTCTCACTCTCTCTCTCTCTCTCTCACTCACACACACACACACACACTTTTGCAGGTGGAAAAAACAAATCTATAGGTGGTATTTTTTTTCCTTGCTAGTTTAAAATTAGTCTGCAGCCCCCAAGATCTTATTTTAAAGAAGATAATCAAAATTAAATCTAATCAGTTTCCACAAACATAGGATATGGCAAACAAAGGGACTGTGTAAGTGGAGAAAGAAACATTACTCTTTTAAGTTATATCACCTGGCAACCGTGGTTACAATTTTGACCCCAGATCTGCGCCCCATTGTGACTATGTATTGTCATTCATGTGCATGAACACACACATGCAAACTGATGGGACAGACTGAATTTGCAAATTAACTATTGATTTTATTCATTTGCCTCATAATGTAAAGGAATCTGTGCAGTATGCAAAACAAGTAAAGCTTTGTTGTTTGGTCATAGTTTGGCAGTTTTCCTTTTATGTTGAAACCTGATTAAATTTGTAATGTTTAAAACACCTTGGCTATACTTTGACATATCATTCTAGTCTACCAGTATTTAATCACTCAGCAAGGTTTTTCTCTGGTCTACAGTTCCCCAAACAAAATATAAATAGTTCTTATTTTGCTCAAAAACAAGTGTTATTATTGCATGTAAGTGAGGTTTATTAACCTAAATTGCAAAAAGGAATGTAAATCTTGTGATAATTACTAGGACTGGGGTGGCCTAAAAAGTGTAATGCAACAATAGGTGATAAAAATATAAGCGGCCTAGCCAATTTTGACCGCGTACACCAAGGATGGAAGACTGCCTCAAGGACAACATAAAGGTTAATTAGAAAGAAGAAAGAATGCATGTTTATGATTTTTTAATGTTTTTAAATATAGTTTATTACCATAAATTGTAAACAAAACAATTAGTTCATACTACTGAAAATAGGACTTTTATCAGACTGATGAGCTGCTAAAACTTGCTTTTTTGTACATTTCAGTATTATTTCACAATCAGCTTCAACCATGAAAATCAGAAAGCTCTTGAGCTTCGCACTGAAGATGTGAAGGACTGCGATGAGTGGGTAGCAGCAATAACACATGCCAGGTAGGCTGATTCCACCATCAGAAACACTTTAACACTGCTCCTGGTAATCTATGCTTTAGTTTAGATCTGACAGAATCTAGGTTTAACATTCAGACTCTCCTGAGGACCACAATGGCTGGGTCAAGTATGTGTACATATGTTTGAAGTAGCATTTTCTAATTACCATTATTTGAATTTGAGCAAAGTCCAGAAATTGTGTCATAAAGATCTGTAACTAGTAATCTAAGGTTGTTTTATTAGCTTGCTTAATTTTTTTTCAAGGAAGAGCTTTGAGTTAATGATCACCATGTTCATTGTGCACTAATCAGAACACAGCATTGTCTTAAGGACAAAATGATTTTGGGTTTAGTGGACATACACTATATGGCCAAAAGTATGTGGACACCTGACCGTCACACCCATATATGCTTGTTGAACATCCCATTCCAGATTTATTCCCCCTTTGCTGTTATAATAAGCTCCACTCATCTGGGAAGCTTTTCCACTAGATTTTGGAGCATGGTTGTGGGGATTTGTGTTCATTCAGCTACAAGAGTTAGTGACATTAGTCATGGTCGACATTAGCGCGGTCAGGCATTAATGTTGGGATGTTGAGGAGACCAGTCGGTGTTCCAGTTCATCCCAAAAGTGTTCAGTGGGGTTGAGGTCAGGGCTCTGTGCAGGACACTGGAGTTCTTCCACTTCAAACCTTAACACACCATCATGGAGCTCGCTTTGTGCACAGGGGCATTGTCATGCTGGAACAGGTTTGGGCCTCTTAGTTCCAGTGAAGGGAAATTGTAATGCTACAGCATACAAAGACATTCTATACAACTGTGTGCTTCCAACTTTGTGGGGAAGAACCACATATGTGTGTGATGGTCATGTGTCCACATACTTTTGGCCATATAGTGTATTTATAATTAGCTTCAATGTTCTATTAAGTATTATTGTTAGTGCCTGGCTTATTTTGGTTTTGTCGACGTATTCACCTGATGAGGGTAGCTCAGCAATGCATAATGCACAAATCACAGTTCAGATAATGAAGTTTATATGTGGCCATGCTTAATCATTGCTTAATATTTCATGAATAATAGGACATTGCAATGATTCTTCAGTTTATATTAGATAATACATTCAGGTCCATAAGTATTTGGACAGTGACATAATTTTTGCAATTTTGTCTCTGTGCACCACCACAGTGGATTTGAAATGAAGCAGTCAATTTAAAGACTTTTAGCTTTAATTCAAGGGGTTTAACAAAAATATTGCATTAACCGTTTAGGAATTTCAGGCATTTTTTACAGATTCTCTCCATTTTCACAGGCTCAAAAGTAATTGGACAATTGACTGATAAGCAGTTTCTTGGCCAGTTGTGGCCTGTTTCCTTGTTATTCCATGACAAATTAAGGAGATAAAAGGTCTGAAGTTGATTCCAAGTGTTAAATTTGCATTTGGTAGCTGTTACTGGGAACTCTCAATATGCGGTCCAAAGAGGTGTCAGTGCAAGTGAAGGAGGCCATCATTAAAAACAAAACAGACCTATCAGAGAGAGCAGAAAATTTAGAATTGGTCAAATCAACAATTTGGTACATTCCTAAAAAGAAGGAATGCACTGGTGAACTCAGCAACATCAAAAGGCCTGGAAGACCACGGAAGACAACTAAAGTGGATGAATGCAGAAGCAACCCAAGGACTTCTTAATGCAAAGAAATTAAATGTCTGATGACCTCAACCCAATTGAGCATGATTTTCACTTAATGAAGACAAAACTAAAGGCAGAAAGACCCACAAACAAGCAGCAACTGAAGGCAGCTGCAGTAAAGGCCTGGCAAATCATCTCACGGGAGGAAAATCAGCATTTGGTGATGTCCATGGGTTCCAGATTTCAGGCAGTCTTTGACTGCGTAGGAATTGCCTCCAAGTATTAAAAATAATCATAATATTTATGATTGTTAGTTTGTCCAATTACTTTTGAGTCCGTGAAAATGGTGGGACTTTGCAAAAATGGCTGTAATTCCTAAACGGTTAATGCAATATTTTTGTTAAACCACTTGAATTAAAGCTGAAAGTCAATATCTCTTCATTTTAAATCCATTGTGGTGGTGTACAGAGGCAAAATTACGAAAATTGTGTCACTGTCCAAATAGTTATGGACCTGACTGTATGTGTGATGTATACAGTTTTATTTCATGTTATTTTTTGCATTCTTCAGACAAAATCTGTGTTATTTTCTAACAGATCCATAGGCATAACATAAGTATAGGTACCAGCAATTATGTTGCATTGTTTTAATTTAATTGTTTTTTGTAATGTTTCCTCTACCTGGGTTTTAGATCTCACATGGAAACAATCCACATGTCATTACTTGCATACACTTCCTGCAGTGCTTCACTGGTTGATACCTTGTGATTATGTAACAAAGTAGATGCAGTTTGTAGGTTTTGGGAGCATTGCTGTGCATGCAGATTGCATCTCATCTAATGAGAGTAACTCTCTTGCAAACAGCTGTTATAAGGCTTCCATACCTTTGTGACATTAAAACCAACTGTATATATGACGATTCATGAGTTTTTTGCTATGTGTTATTTAGTTTGAATTTAAAATATTTTGTTGATTGGTTTCTTTTCTCATTTTTTCATTTGTAAATTTAAGTTTGAATATTTATTTGTTTTTAAATTTTTATGTGTTTGTGCAAATATGATGTTTATGATGTTGCAGCTGACCAGCCCCTGTATTGAATAATGCTAGTTAATTAGGTACTAATTCCTGCAGATTTAGTGTCTTACTTCACTGCAGTATGATGTACTGATTGTACTATTTGTCCACTTGATGTGTAGTAATTATTTTCCTCTGAGTATGTGAAGGTTCTTTTAAACGCAAGAGCAGTGTGTATAGAATGGTTATATGGTTGTTCAGAGACCTCCACATGATTGTTTGAAACATCTACACAGACTCTGGGCTTCATTCTCAAATATGAACTAGAATACTTACACTATTTATTTCTAGAGTAGCACAGTAGAGTAGAGGCAGTTTTACGTGATTTTGGGTGCTGGGGAAAAAAAAACATTGTCCCAGCATTTCTGATAAATTGTGAAAATGATGAATTCACAATATGTCCAGACAACTTGTGTAGCGTTATGATTATGAGTAATGATGGTCCCATAATATGATATAGTTTATTCTATGATATTTTTGTTTGCACATTCAGCTACAGAAACCTGGCCACAGAGCATGAGACTTTAATGCAGAAGTATCTCCATCTGCTCCAAATCGTGGAGACCGAGAAAACAGTTGCTAAGCAACTTCGACAACAGATAGAGGATGGGGAGATTGAAATTGAACGCTTAAAGTCTGAGGTAAGGTTCATTTGAAGTGCAATAAGAGGTAATGGTCATGCAATGGTAAAAAAATAAAAATTTCCTTGACATGACACAACTACTTTTTTTGTACTTCTCTAAAGCAACATATTTCACTGATATTCTTAGTAACTGAGTGGGTCTTTCTTAGATAAAGAAGCATTTGCATCTTTTTGCATCTTTGTAAAAGCATTTACCTCTTAGAACCATCCAGGCAAACTCCTGTTTGCATCTTTTCTTGTAAAAATTCCCTCCAACAGATTTATGGTCTTTACTGTGTCCCTTATCAACCAGATCAAATAGTCACTTTACTTTAAAGTGCAAATGTGGTGCTCTGCATGGAATGGCTTGCTGAATATTCATGAACTCATGTGCATGTTGCATCTCTGTACTGAAACATGCTGATTAACCCTTTTAGTTAGTCAGTAAATGAGAACTCTCTGACTACTTTTGGCAGGGAGGTGGGAAGGTGTTTTATAGTAGGGTTGCTGGCATTTTAATGGAAATCCCCATAGCCTCATTCCAAAATCTATTGGAAAGCCTTCCCAGAAGAGTGGAGGTTATTATAACAGCAAAGGGGAGAGTAAATCTGGAATGGGATATTCAGAAAGCTCACATGGGTGTGATCATCAGGTGTCCACACACCTTCGGCCATATACACCGATCAGCCATAACATTAAAACCCCTGCCAGGTGATGTGAATAGCATTGATTATCTCTTTACAGTGGCACCTCTCAAGGGATGGGATATATTAGGCAGCAAGCAAACGGTCAATTCTCGAAGTTGATGTGTTAGAAGCAGGAAAAACGGGCAAGCGTAAGGATCTGAGTGACTTTAACAAGGGCCAAATTGTGATGGTTAGACGACTGGGTCAGAGCATCTTCAAAACAGCAGGTCTTGTGGGGTGTTCCCAGTATGCAATGGTTAGTACCTACCAAAAGTGGTCCAAGGAAGGACAACCGGTGAGCCAGTGACAGGGTCATGGGCGCCCAAGGCCCACTGATGCACATGGGGAGTGAAGGCTAGCCCAATCTTTGGTCCAGTCCCACAAATGAGCTACTGTAGCACAAATTGCTGAAAACGTTAATGCTGGCTATAATAGAAAGGTGTCAGAACACACAGTGCATAGCAGCTTGCTGTGTATGGGGCTTTGTAGCTGCACACTGGTCAGAGTGCCCATTGGTGAGCAGTGTCCACTGCCGAAAGTGCCTACAGTGTGCACAACTGGACCATGGAGCAATGGAAGAAGGTGGCCTGGGCTGGTGAATTACCTCCAAAATTCCCAGATCTCAATCTGATCAGGAATCTGTGGGATGTGCTGGACAAACAAGTCCCATCCATAGAGGCCCCACCTCATAACTTACAGGACTTAAAGGATCTGCTGCTAGTATCTTGGTGCCAGATACCACAGCACACCTTCGGAGGTCTTGTGGAGTTCATGCCTTGACGGGTTAGAGCTGTTTTGGCGGCACAAGGGGAACCTACACAATATTAGAGAGGTGGTTTTAATGTTATGACTGATCAGGCTATCACTTGCAGTATGTTATAGCAGCTATATACATTTGAGTTTAAATATCAAAAGTTTAAAGTGCCAAAAGTTTAAATATCAAGTCATTCAAACTCAATTTTTTTGTTATATTAATTATGGTATCTACTTTATTTTCATAAGATGCCATTTCAAGATAATAGCTAAGAGACAGATTTATTTCAGCTTTACTATATCAGATTTTCAAAGGACAAAAGTTTACATAATTTTTTTAGTATTTGGTGGCATTTCTTTTTAATTTTTAGTTGCTTCTCACAGTACTTTGCTGGAAATTTTGCTTATTTCTCTTGACAGAACTGGTATAACTGAGTCAGGTTTGTGGCCTCCTTGCTCAGACATGATTCAATTCAGTCCACAAATTTTCTCTGGGATTTAGGTAAGGGCTTTGTGATGGCCACTCCAGTATTTTTATTTTTTGTATTTAAGCCATTTTGTGATATGCTTGGAGGTATGCTGAAGATCATTGTCCTGCTGGAACTAGTTGCGACCAAGTTTTTACTTTCTGGCTGATGTCTTGGGGTGTTGATTCAGTATTTCTAGACAATCCTCCTTCTTCATGATGCCATTTATTTTCTAAAGTGCACCAGACCCGTTTCCCACAGGCTTCACAGTTGAGATGGTGTTCTTCAGATTAAAAGCTTCACTCTTTTTTCCTCCATACATTTTGCTGATCATTATGGCCAAACAGTTAAATTTTTGTTTCTTCTGACCAGAGAACATTCCTCCAAAAACCTGGTGATTACATGCAAACTTCAGTCTGGATTTTTATGTCAGTCTTACAGTGTCCTTGTGTGAAAGTCTTTCAGGCAATGGCAATGTAGGACTTAATGGTACATACTTTAGTACCTGATGTCTCCAGCTTCTTCATCAGTTCCTTCCTTTGTTGTAGTCATGGGGGTTCAGTATAACCTTTTGGACAAAGTCTGTTTATCCCTATGTATGGTCCCAAGATTTATATATTTGCATACAATTGTTTATACAGATGCTTGTGGTACCTTCAGCTGTTTAGTAATTGCTCCTGAGGAGGAACTGGACCTGTGGAATTCCACAGTTTTTTTCTGAGGTCTTCTCTGAGTTGCTTGGATTTTCCCATGGTATCAAGGGCGAAAACGCACTGGCTCTAAATGTAGGCCCTTTTACAGCCACAGGTGCACTCCCAGTTAACTCCTAATTATGTCAATGGGTGAATCAGAAGCTTTTAAAAGTAATTACATCAATTTCTGGAATCTTCCAGACTGTTTAAAGAGACACTCAGCTTGCTGTATGTAAACATTTGACCCACTGAAATTCTGATATAGTGAATTAAAGCTGAAATAAATCTGTCTCTAATCAATTGTTTTAAAATTACCTCTGATATAAACAAAGTAGATGCCCTAATTGATTTGGCAAAAGAAAAGTATGGTGAAATGTGTGGAGTTGTGAAAAACTGAGATTAATTATCTTTAGCCTAGGTGTATGTAACTGTAATGTATGTAACTTTTGACCTGTGCTGTACTGTTGTTCCTTCACCACCCTCTCTTTTTTCTTTCTCTTGAAGTTAATAAGGCAAAAAAAAGTAAGCTTCTCTGTCCTGAAGATTCAAGGCTTGCAAATGTTCCATAGCATTAAATGTAACTATGATCAGTTAAAAAGGGTCATGTGTTGTCAATTAATAAATTAAAAATTGTAATCATTGGCAAATCGCTGTAGTATATGATATATGTTAGCAATTGCACCTCAGTCTAACAAATATAACACAGGATACACTGTATAGATATACTAATTCCAGTTTCATAAATAATGAACTAAACTAGCTATCTCATGTTTTTTTCTTGCCATTTTAAATGTGCGCTGCGTGGTAAACAATAGTGTGACACTTTGCACTCGCTATAGCTGGCATGGACTTTGACTTTCCACATTTTATAAAATTAATCATGTTTATGTTCATTCTACACATGAGCAATTTAGCAAGTAAAAGGTTCTTGGGCACAATTAATCTTTGTCTGTTCAAGTACTGCAGGTATAAAAATATAAAAGTATAAAAGAAAAAAAATGGAGATAAGATAAGCTCTTGCAAATAACATCAATGTAAAAGACAATTAGTGTGGAACAATTAGGAGACTGTTAACATTTCTATTCCAAGTAAAAAATTAGGCAACAGTGTTAACAGTTAGGTGACAGAGTTATGCAGACAGTGTTATGTGAATAATAAGTTAGAGTTTAACAGTTTACAAGTTTACCTGTTACAAGTTATCTCCATCTGCTCTAAATCGTGGCGACGGAGAAAACAGTTGCTAAGCAACTTCGTCAACAAATAGAGAATGGGGAGATTGAAATTGGATGCTTAAAATCTGCGGTAAGATTCATTTGAAGTGCAATAACAGCTAATGGTCATGCAGTGATCAACAAGTTACAAGTTACAGTTTTCTGGTAGTGACTATGGTGAAGAGTGCATGACAGTGCAAAAATGCAGCAACACCCTTGTCCAGTCTCAGTACTCCAGCTCATTGCGACAACAGAAAGAGGTGTTTGATGGCAACTGCGAGGAATGACTTTGGTATGGTGTTCTGTGGAGCACCTTGGTTGTCTCAGAGTCCTGCTGAAGGTGCTTCTGTACTGTTATAGCGTGCTATGTAGTGGGGAAGAGCCATTGTCCATGATGCCTAGGGGTTTTGTGCACCTTCTCCAGGGAGTTCCACCCCAATAACAGTGCTGGCCTTTCTGAACAGTTGTGTATAGGGTGAATAAGAAAGGGGATAAGACAATCCTCTGATGGCAGAGGTTGTGTTACAGTAAATCATTATCTATCACGTTGACAGACAAGGTTGTAAAAAGTATATTTTCATCTGTCTTTTTTTCATTTGCCAGTTGAACAAATCATTCTCCTGATGACTATGCCATCATATCCAGTGAACAAATAGTGGTGTTGCCATTGCCACTTTAAACACTGTATATTGAAAAGCACGAGTGAAAAGCAAATCAAAACAGTCTATTAATGGTAAACAGTAAATAGCTAGCTACATTATTCACACTTTGCTGGCTAGGTAGTTTATTTAAGCCGCAGTTGCTAATGAAAACAATGGCAATAAGCTAATTAGACAAAAGATATGAAAAGCTTTAAGCCCTGATCTAGTCTCACTATCCACCCTAAAGCATTGCTGTGAACAATTAGCACCAGTTTTCACAGCCACCTTCAAAAAATCATTGGAAATTTTCTCTGTTCCCACATGTTTCACGACCTCTACCATCAGCCCAGTTCACAAAAAGTCGAACATTACAGGACTGAATGAATACTGGCGAGTGGTCCTGACCTTTGTTGGCATGAAAGTCTGTGAATGTCTGGTCGTAAACCACCTGAAGTCTATTAGAGACTCCCTGCTGGATCCCCTGCAGTTTGCATACAGTGCAAACAGGTCTGTTGATGATGCCATCAACTTGGCCCTGCACCACATGCTAAAGCATCTTGACAGTCCAGGGACCTACACTCACTGTCCACTTTATTGAGAATACCTTTCCACCTGCACATTCATGCAGTTATCTAATTAGCTAATCATGTGGCAGCAGCACTATGCAAAAATCATGCAGATAGAGGTCAAGAGCTTAAGTTAATTTTCCCATCAAACATCAGAATGAAGAAAAAGTGTGATCTCTGTGACTTCAATCTTGGCATGGATGTTGGTACCAGATGGGCTGGTTTGAGTATTTCATGAATTGCTGATGATCTGGGAATTTTACACACAACAGTCTCTAAAGTTTACACACAATGGTGCGAAAAACAAAAACATGGAGTGAGCGAGTGAGTGAAAGGAAGATGGCCAGATTGGTTCAAAGGATATAGTAACTCAAATAATAACTCTATACAACCATGGTGAGCAGAAAAGTGTCTCAGCATACACAAAACATTTAGCTATGAGGATGGGTTACAACAGTAGAAGACAACATTGGGTTCCACTCCTGTGAGCCAAGAACAGGAATCTGAGGTTATCATGGGCACAGGCTCACCCAAACTGGACAGTTAAAGATCAGAAAAAAAATAGTCTGGTCTTTTTCCAGTCTTCAGCTGTCCAGTGTTGGTGGGTCTGTGCCCATGATAGCCTCAGATTCTTGTTCTTGGCTGGCAGGAGTGGAACCTGGAACCAGGTGTTGTAGCCCATCCACCTCAAGGTTCGATGTGTTGTGCATTCTGAGATGCTTTTCTGTTCACCATGGTCGTAAACAGTGCTTATATGAGTTAATATAGACTTTGGTCTCCTCATTATTGGTTATCATAGCCAATGAACTAATATTCCAGCTGTGTGGGGTGGAAAAAACAGAGTTCCATCTGTTTTGCCAACAGAGGGCAACAAAAAAGCCACACAAGGACATGCCATTGCTGCCAACAAACAGACAAAATGAACCTCACTCCCTGAAAATGTAAGGCCTGTCTTGTGCCTCTCTGTCTGACTGTGGACAGAAATTGTTTTGAGGAGTGGCACAGATTAAAAAAATCTACCTACCTATTACCTTGTAAATAATTGTACATAGTTTGATTTTATCTTTTTTTGTGCCTATTTGTTTCTTTTCTTTTTTTCCCTGGTTCTCTCTAAATCTCCCAAGCCCCCAACCCCCACCAAATTTTCTCCCTAAATCTTGGCCAATTCCCACCCACCAGTCAGGTCTCCCCATCAGACAGCAACTACCACCTGGGGAGGAGGAAAGACCTAGCTGGCCCCTTCTGCATGCATGATCTCACAGATGCTCATGATTGGCTAGTGCCATTGTGATTGACAGGGGAGAGAGTACGCCATCCCTCCCACCCAGAGAGCATTGCCAATTTTGCTCTCTTGGCTGTGGTGTCATTGGGATTTGAACTTGTGGTCTCCAGACAATAGGGTGAACGCTTTTTCTGTTGCACCACTTGGGAGCCCCTATTTCTTTCTTTTATATACTATCTTGCATATATTCATAAGCAGTCAGTATACTTCATTATGTGGGTTTGTGGTTTTTTTTGTGTGTTTATGGGTCCAAAAGCACGATCAGGCCATATTGGCTAGGTTATGCTGAAAAAAGATACCAAACACTTGCATGGTAAATACTTATAAATTAAAAGCATACAAAAATGACCAAAATAGCCCCAGACTCCCAAGAGCTAATTTTAAAAAAAGTTTCTCATTCAGTTTAAGGAATTTAATGAGAAATAAATGTAGGGAGGGAAAAAACAAGCAGGAAAAAAGAAGAAAGGACCAAAAGTAAGATAGTGATAAAAATAAACATTCAGTAGAGAAGAAAAGGACAAAACAATGAAAATAAAGGCCGGGGGGGCCTTTTTGGAGCATCCTCATCAGTGCAAGCCAGCTGGGTGTAATTATCAGGCCCCACCCTGCGTCCAGTCCTGTTAGTGAAGTTCAAAATGGTAGTGCTGAATCGGGAGTTCTGATGCAACAGGTCCAGTGGTCTGTTGTGCTAGCATGGCTCTGATTGTTTATTCTCAGACTGGGCCATACTCCTCCCAAAGAGATGAGCCAGGTGGAAGGGCAATGCCTGCCCACAGGAATCCTCATTGGTATGTTGGGGTGATCAGTGTTGGACCTGAAAGAGAAATGTAGGAACCAACTGCAGACTCTTGCATTGATGTCTTTAGTCTTGCTTATCCATTGGAGAGTAGCATAATTGGTAAATAGGATAAAGGATCTACCAGTTAAACAGTATATCAATTCTTCGACGATCCACTTAATGAGTAGAGGTTCCCTTTCAGTAGTGGCATGTAGTTGTTCAGCAGGGGTGCCCTTTCAGTTGATAAATGTTACTGAGTGTTACTCACCTTCAAAGTCCTTTGGGATGGCTGCACTGAGTCCTGTGTCCGAGTTGGATGAAGGTGCATTCTACAGTTCCCTCTGAAAGTACTGGAATGGCAAGGCCAATTCTTTTGTTTTTGCTGTACACCAAAGACATTTGGGTTTGAGATCAAAAGATGAATATGAGACTATAGATCAGAATTTCAACTTTCATTTCCTGAAATTTACACCTAGATGTGTTAAACAACTTAGAACTTGGCACCTTTGATGGCAGACTACCCAATGTTTAGGTGAAAAAAATATTGAAACTGATAGTCTTAAAGTAAATAACACTTAATATTTAGTTGCATATCCCTTGCTTCTAATAACTGCATCAAGCCAGCAACCCACTGACATCATTAAACTGTTGCATTCTTCTTTTGTGGTGGTTTGCCAGGCTTGTACTGCAGCTTCTTTCAGTTGTTGTTTCTCCCCTCTGGCCCCTGCTCAGTTGGGTTAAGGTCTGGTGATTGACTTGGCTATTTTAAAACCTTCGAAGTTTTTCCCCTGAAGTCGTTTGTTGTATTGGTGGTGAGTTTTGGGTTATTGGCTTGCTACATAATGAAGTTCCTCCCAATTAGATTGGATGCATTTCTCTGTAAATTGGCAGAGAGAATGTTTCTGTAGACTTTTTTAAACAATATATTTATTGGGAACACACATCAATGTAAAACATAGTAAAATATTAAATATAATAATTTTGTTCTAAAAGATGTATTGTATTTTTTTTTATAAGAACAAATAAAGATAACAACAGGAACAGGAACATCATACCCTCTGCCCCACCACCCCATGTACAAGACCCAAAATGGAGGAATAATAAGAAAAAAATATAAAAATAAGTGATAATACAATAAATAGATAGATAGATAGAGGAGGATTCTACAATTACTGACAAGGTGACATAGAAGAGGAAATAGGGAAAAAGAAAAAGATGGACTATGGTACATTTGTGCTTTCTCCACCCTGATGCTCAAAGGTCAAGTGTTAACAAAGGGTGACAAAAAGTCCCATCTTTTGTGAAACTGTGTAGTAGACTCTGAGCTTGTAATGAATTTTCTCTAAATGAAGAAAAGAAAGAAGATCCTTAAGCCACGATGAACTGCAATGTGGGAAAGGGCTTTTCCAATGCAATAAAATTGTTCTATGGGATATTAGAGACACAACAGCCAAGGGATCTGCAGTTGTATTGGTGAGACCAGTTATATTTACAGATATACCAAATAAAGCTAACAGCAGGCTGGGTTTCAAGGCTCAAGGGCTATAGACATAATGTCAAAAAATCAGGACCAATAACCAGTGTATTCATAGATGAATGGATTATGTGCAGGAAGAGGTGGAGTTTACCCTTTCAAGGGCATCCTTTCAACATTCGTCCTCTATGAACAACTCTCCCAAAGACTCCTACTCTGAGTACAAGCTGCTGTCTCTGAAGAGGAAAGTAAGTTATAGATGATGGAAATAAGACATGGAACAGCAAGAAGTGAGTTTTCTGGTAATTTTAGAAAAGAAGGAAAGTGTGCAAAAATCACACGCTTGAAAGGAAATAAAAGTTCCATCGAAAAATAAATGAGCAGAAGACAGAATAATTTTTGCTTTCCACCATGTGAAGGCAGAATGTATGAATATATAGTTATTACAGACAGGACTATGCAGGGAGACAGACTGCAACCCAAAATAACACCTCAGTTGTTTCAATGTAGACAAAATATTTGGGTTTGACATATACTTGCTCAGACAAGACTTCATAGGAGCGTAGGCTAAACCCTGGGGGGAGGATGAGTGACATGAGTGTGCCTCAATTAGATACCAGTCTATGTCAGAAGAGACGCACGCACCAAGTGTGAATCTTCTGGATATTTGCTGCCCAGTAGTAGAATATGAAATTGGAAGAGCTAAGCCCTTGTCTCTTTTACTACACTGAAGATTTGCTTTCTGTATCCTTGGTGTCCTGTCTGCCCCAAATAAAAGAAGAAATTACCAGCATTTTAAATAATGATTTGGTTAGAAAAATATATAAGCTATGTAAAATGTAAGCTATTCATTTTGACAGACCAAATCCTGTCAGGCTGGAGGCTGGAGGCTGGCTGCCAGGCTAAATCCTGGAGGCTTTAAGGGCAGTGGAGAGTGGCTCTATTGCTAGGGCAAATAGTGGTGGGGATAATGGACAACCTTGGCGTGTACCTCATGAAAGAGGAAAATACTGAGAGCACAAAAAGTTTATTTCAATGGAAGCAGTGGGATTAGAATAAAAAAGATGTGTCCATGAAATAAGATTTGTTTATTAACATTTGTTTAATACTGAAAACAAACATCCCACTCTACCCAGAAGCTCTGATTGTCTCATTACCCTGTTTAGCTGTGTGGGCATTGTAAGAAATTATTTTTCCCCGAATAACATCTTTAAAAGGTTCTCATAAAGAGAAGGAGAAGTAGAATCTGTGTTATTTGTTTCAATAAATTTAATATTTAATAATATAATAATTTAATAATAGACTTTGGCAGAGTATTCAGCTGATTTAACATAAGGAAGAAGGGCCTTGTCCAAGAAAAATAAACAATATGAAAATATGCATGGTGCATACTAGAGAAAAAAGAATATTCCCTATTGACAGGGTGGAGAAAGTGCCAAGCATAAACACAACCGTTCTGGCTCATAGAAGTAACAAGAACCTTTGACCTAGAAGAGGTAAGATGAGACAGATCAATTCTGGGTTCAGTTACACAGTTTAAATCACTTCCAAAAATTAGATGAAGAGTATCCAGTTGCAGGATACAAGAGAAGAGAGAGGTCATAAAGCCAGGATTGTCCAATTAGGAGAATGAACATTTACCAAGACAATTAGGGTCTGACAAAGAGTACTGCAAACAATAATATAATGTAGTACATTTCTGAGACCGAGAATTGCATCCTTTTGTGATTAAGAATAGCCTTGCCTTGCAATCTACTATTGAAGTTGGAGTGAGAAAGTTATCCAGTCCAAGGCTTGCATAGTTTAAAGTGATCATTTCTATGCAAATTAGTTTCCTGGAGAAATATTACAGCGGCATTAAGGGATTTCAGATGAGAAAATGTTTGAGAGTGCTTGATCAAGCCACATATTGATGTTCATAACAAATTAGGGAGGGAAAAGGTCTGGAGTTGATTCCAAGCGTGGAATTTGCATTTGGTAGCTGTTACTACATTTGATAACTCTCAATGTGCAATTTGGTAACTCCAAAGTGGTGTTGATGCAAGTGAAGGAGGCCATTATTAGGCTGAAAAAAAAAAAAAAAACAGACTTATCAGAGAGATAGCAGAAACTTTAGGAGTGGCCAAATCAGCAATTTGGTACATTCTTAAAAAGAAGGAATGAACTGGCAAGCTCAGTAACACCAAGAGGCCTGGGAGGCCACGGAAGACAACTAAAGTGGATGATCGCAGAATTCTTTCTTTGTTGAAGAAAAACCACTTCATAACATCTAGCAAAGTCAAGAACACACTGGAGGAGGTAGCCGTATCATTGTCAAAGTCAAAAAATCAAGAGATGCCTTCATGAATGTAAATACAGATGGTTTACCTCAAGATGCAAACCACTAGTAACACTCAAAAACAGAAAAGTCAGATTAGACTTTGCTAAAAAAGCCTGACCAGTTCTGATGCAAGATTAACTTGTACCAGAATGATGGGAAGAGAAGAGTATGGAAAAGGAGAGGAAAGGCTCATGATCCAAAGCATACCACATCATCTGTCAAACATGTGGAAGCAATGTTATGGCATGGGCGTGTATGGCTGCCAATGGAACGGGATCACTGGTGTTTATTAAAGTGACTGCAAATAGAAGGAGCAGGATGAATTCTGAAGTGTACAGAGCTACACCTTTTTCTCACATTCAGTCAAATGCTGCAAAACTGATGCTGCTGCTTCACAGTACACATGGATAATGACCAAAAAGTACAGCGAAAACAACCCAAGAGCTTAAGGCAAAGAAATTAAATTTCTTAAATGTCTGATGACCTCAGCCCAGTTGAGCGTGCTTTTCATCTACTGAAGACAAAACAGAAGGCAGAAAGTCCCACAAACAAGCAGCAACTGAAGGCAGCTGCAGTAAAGGCTTGGCAAAGCATTTCAAGGGAGGAAATTCAACATTTGGTGATGTCCATGGGTTCCAGATGTCAGGCAGTAATTGACTGTAAAGGATTTGTACCCAAGTATTAAAAATAATCCTAATATTTATGTTAGTTTGCCCAATTACTTTTGAGCCTGTGAAAATGGAGGGACTCTGTAATATGGCTGTAATTCCTAAACGGTTAATGCAATATTTTTGTTAAACCCCTTGAATTAAAGCTGAAATTCGACACTACAATCACATCTTGATTTCTTTATTTCAAATCCATTGTGGTGGTGTACAGAGACAAAATTACAAAATTGTGTCACAGTCCAAATATGGACCTGGCTATATATACACCGATCAGCCATAACATTAAAACCACTGACAGGTCAAGTGAATAGCATTGCTTATCTTGTTACAATGGCACCTGTCAAGGGGTGGGGTGTATTAGGCAGCAAGTGAACAGTCAGTTCTCAAAGTTGATGTGTTGGAAGCAGGAGAAATTGGCAAGCATAAGGATCTGAGCAACTTTGACAAGGGCCAAATTGTGTTGGCTAGACGACTCGGTCAGAGCATCTCCAAAACAGCAGGTCTTATGGGGCATTCACGGGATGCAGTGGTTAGTACCTACCAAAAGTGGTCCAAGGAATGCTAGCCTGTCTGGTCGGAACCCACAGTTACTGTAGCACAAGTTGCTGAAAAAGTTAATGCTGGCCATGATAGAAAGGTGTCAGGACACACAGTGCATTGCAGCTTACTGTGTGTGGGGCTGCATAGCCGCAGACAAGTCAATACCTATGCTGACCCCTGTCCACTGCCGAAAGCGCTTACAGTGAGCATCAGAACTGGACCATGGAACAATTTAAGAAGGTGGCCTGGTCTGATGAATCATGTTTTCTTTTATGTCAAGTGGATGGCCAGGTGTGTGCGTCGCTTACCTGGGGAAGAGATGGCACCAGGATGCACTATGGGAAGAAGGCAAGCAGGCGGAGGCAGTGTGATGCCCTGGGCAATGTCCTGCTTGGAATCCTTGGGTCCTGGCATTCATGTGGATGTTACTTTGATACGTACCACCTACCTAAACACTGTTGCAGACCAAGTACACCCCTCCATGGCAACAGTATTCCCTAATGGCAGTGGCCTCTTTCAGCAGGATAATGTGCCCTGCCACACTAATTGCGAAAAATTGTTCAGGAATGGTTTGAGGAACAATGGTTTGAGGAACAATGGTTTGAGTTCACAACTTACAGGACGTAAAGGATTTGCTGCTAACATCTTGGTGCCAGATACCACAGCACACCTTCAGAGGTCTTGTGGAATCCATTGCCTGGACGGGTCATAGCTGTTTTGGCGGCACAAGGGGGACCTACACAATATTAGGCAGGTGGTTTTAATGTTATGGCTCATTGTTGTATATGTATGTAGAGTGTGTGTGTGTGTGTGTATATATATATATATATATATATATATATATATATATATATATATATATATATATATATATATATATATATATATATACACACACATACAGAGAGAGAGAGAGAAATGTACAGTCATGTGAAAAAGAAAGTACACCCACCTTCAATCCTCTGTTTTTATTTATTATTAAATAACAATTTTGTGGTCCTCACCAACATTTTTATACAAACAGATAACCTCAGGTGACAACATAAAAGCACAACAGATTTTAATATGTATTATTTTTTTCCCAAAAAGTAAACCAACTTTCAGAAACCAGGTGCGAAAAAATAAGAACACCCCTCTTATTTCCACAATAATTAAGAGACTAATTAGCAGCCAGGTGTTACAAATGAAATGTACAATATTAGTTAATAATCAAGAAGTGTGACTAGCCCTATAAAAGCAGACCTTTTGGCAGTTTGGTGTTCTGGAGCATTCAGGTGTGTGTTGATATCATGCCATGAAGACAAGACACCAGACATGACCAATTGATGCTACTCATCTGTCTGGCAAGTGATATAAGGCCATCTCCAAACAATTTGAAATCCACCATTCCCAGGGAATTCAGTCCAAGGTCAGACAATTTTATGCTCAGGGATATAAAGAAACACCCAAGAGCTACATCATGTGACCTACACGTTTCTGTAAGCACATTAAATGTTTATGTTCATGACAGCACAATCAGAATAAGACAAGTATGATTTTCATGAAAGGGTAGCTAGGAAAAAGGCTCTTCCCTCCAAAAAGAATATGGCAGCATGACTTAGGTTTGCAAAATTGCATCTGAACAAACCAAAAAAGTTCTGGAACAATATCCTTTGGACTGATGAGACCAAGGTGGAGATATTTGGTCATCATGCACAGCATTATGTTTGGCGAAATCCAGACATAGCATATCACCACAAAGACCTCATACCAACTGTCAGTCATGGTGGTAGAGGGATGATAAGGCAGTCATTGAGACAACAGTGAACTCCACTTCATACTAGAATATTCTTGAGGCAAATGTAAGGCCATCTGTGCAGGAGCTTAAGCTGGGCCAATATTAGGTCATGTAACAATCATGGCCAAACACACCAGCAAATCAACATCTAAATGTCTAAAGAAGAAAAACAATCAAGTTGTTGGAATGGCCAAGTAAAAGTCCAGACCTCAACTCCATTGAGAAGCTGTGTCAGGATCTTAAGGGAGCTGTGTATAAACAAATGCCCTCAAACATCAATGAACTGAAGCAGTGTTGTAAAGAAGAGTGGCCCAAAATTACTCCAAAATGATGTGAGAGACTGATAAACTCCTACAGAAGATGTTTACTTCAAGTTATTGTTGCTAAAGGTGATTCTAAATGTTACTGAATTATAGGGTGTACTTTTTTTTTTTCCACCTGGTTTCTGAATGTTGGTTTACTTTTTGGGAAGAAATGACTACATATCAAAATCTGTTGTGTTTTTTTTTTTTTTTTTTTTTTTTTTTTTTTTTTTTTTTTTTTTTTTTTTTTTTTTTTTTTTTTTTTTTTTTTTTTTTTTTTTTTTTTTTTTTTTTTGTCACCTAAGGTTATTTGTTTGTTTATAGATGTTGCTGAGAACCAAACAATTTTTATTTAGGCACTCATAAATAAAAACAGAATGTACTTTCTTTTTTCCCCCATGACTGTATATTTGTGTAATCATGAATATGTGATCAAAATGGATGTTATATTTCATTAATTGTCTGTTATAATCAAATGTAATCATGATTATACATGATTAACTGAGAGTATATAGCCATGATCCACCATAAATCAGCATCAATATATCGTTTTAAACAAATATGTCAGAATCTAACTTCTTTGGGGATGGAGGAACAGGTGATTTTGGTCATTAGGTTGTAGCAAGTGAAGGTGGTGTCACTGAAACATAAGAAGGCACAAAGGCTGTAGAGAGCTGGGGAGATGGTGGCGGTGCTTGATTTGACACACAGGGAGCATTGACAGGTAGCGATATAGAGTATCGGTACAATTACAACAGGAGCAATACCTCCTTTCTTTATTGGTATTGGGGTAAACGTTGGAGACTGAACACCACACAAGCAACTTCATACAATTCTTTTCCGACTCATGCAGAGAGTCTGCCCATCATTACTGACCATTCAAGCATTTTTAGCATTTTAGTCAGAAATGTTCAGCAATTGTGCACAATGTTTTAGCAAAATGTCTCAGACATGACATTTCTCAGTAGGCATATCGCTAACTACTAACAGGCACCAAAATTGTAATGACAATGAAAATAGGGACTTTTGCAACCACAGTTCAACTTTATTTGAAATGTCTGTGAAGACTCACAAACAACCATTTTCATTTTCAGGGGGAGAATCGAAATGGCATTTAAATTATGAGTTTTTCGAACGATTAAAAAAGGCAATTTCTTTTAGAATTTCCGTGTAATTTGAATGCATATATTGTAATACAAGTAAGAGCTATACTCTCAGGGATGAATGCAAACCATGTTTGATGATTCTCAATAGTGCTTCACTTCCTTATTGCACATGGTGTGATCTCGTTTCATTATGAAATGACTCTTTGTTGGAAAAGGTTACATTGAGGACACAGTCAATGCATTTGTCAGACAAGCGAGATGAACATTTAAAGTCAAACTTGAAGTTAAATGTGAGATTTGATCTTATTATCTTATCATTATCATTAACAAGATATCAAGATCAAGGTATTGAGTAGAAACATTAGTGGCATTCATATCACCAGTATTACAATTGCATAAGACAACCAAAGGGTCCCAACATGCTAACAATGGGGGAAATTGGACTAGAATGGTGACTAAGAAGCAAACAATATATTAAGCTGCCATTGGCCAGAATAGTTCCCAGAATCAATATGAATACAGTCACACAAAGCATTCAAGCAGGTGCTCTTTCTCAGTTTTCCTGATGTTTGATCCTCAAAGTGGGTTCGTCATGATTTCTGTCAGCCTGGACCTGCAAAAAATTGTATAATTCACCTAAGATGGGTTTAAATTGGAACTTGTTCCTCCATCAAACACTACCAGGAGTACCAAGACATGCAGCAGGTGATGTAATATAAATTACCCTAAACAGGCTTTCCCATTTAGGTTGCAACATTTTGGAGGTAAGATAACACACCATGATCAGTGATCCCGTTTCAGTGCTAAATCTGTCTCTTGATTTGTGACATCTGCTTTGCTATCCAAATGACCCCACATAAAGTGCATATAAAAAGTCTACACACCCCTGGTAAAATGGCAGGTTTTTGTGATGTAAAAAAAAATGAAGCCAATATAAATCATATCAGAACTTTTTCCACCCTCCATGTGAAATTACAACATATAAAAATTAAGTAAAAAACAATTAGAAACATTTTAGGGAAAAATATGAAAATTAAAAGACTTAAAACTACCTGGTTGCATAAGTGTGCACACCCCTAGACAAATACATTGTTGAAGCACTTTTTGATTATATTACACCACTCAGTCTTTTTGGATAAGAGTCTATCAGCATGGCACATCTTGACTTGGCAATATTTTTTCACTTTTTCTTGCAAAAACATTCTAGAGCCATCAGATTGTAAGGACATCTCTTGTGCACAGCCTGCTTCAGGTCACCCCACAGATTTTTAGTTAGATCCAGGTCTGGGCTCTGGCTAGGCCATTCAGAAACATTGATCTTCTTTTGGTCAAGCCATTCCTTTGTTGATTTGCATGTATGCCTTGGGTCATTGTTATGCTAAAAAGGGAAATTCTTTTTCATCTTCAGCTTATGAGCAGGCACCTGAAGGTTTTGCACTCAAATCGACTGGTATTTGTAGCTATTCATGATTCCCTCCACCTTGATAAAAGCGCCAGTTCTGGCTGAAGAAAAGCAGTTCTGAAGCATGATGCTGCCACCACCATGCTTCACTGTGGGTATGGTGTTCTTTTGATGTGCTTTTTTTTGCATCAAACATACCTTTTGGAATTATGGAATTATTATACCTTTTGAAATTGGTCTCATCAGACCATAACACATTTTACCACATGGTTTGGGGTGATTTAGTTGAGCTTGGATTTTTTTTGTGAGAAAGGGCTTCGGTCTAGACACCCTACCCCATAGCCCAGACATATGAAGAAAACGAGAGATTGTTGTCACATGCAGAGAGTAATCAGTACTTGTCAGATATTCCTGCAGCTCCTTTAATGTTGGCGTAGGTTTCCTGGCAGCCTCCCTGTCATGTTTTTGTCTTGTCCTTTTATAAATTTTGGAGGAACGTCCTGTTCTTGGTGATGTCACTGTGGTGCTCCATTTTCTCCACTTGTTGATGATGGCCTTCATGGTGTTCCATGGTACATCTAATGTTTTGGAAAATTTTTTTGTTTTTCTCTCCTGATCAGTGCCTTTCGACAGTGGGACCCTGTGCAAGCTTTGTAAGCTCTTTGCAGATCATGGCTTCAGCAGTGAGATTAAACCAAGAAGGTGTAAAGAAAATCAGAATAATTTCATTGATGACAACTGTATGATAATTACTTTTCAACAATAGATTGAATGTGATGAGTTCATTCTGAGCACAGCCATGTCCCCAATTATAAAAGGGTGTGCACACTTGTGCAACCAGGTTATTGTAAGTTTTTTAATTTTACTAAAATGTTTCTGATTCATTTCGATTCAATTCAGTTTTATTTGTATAGCACTTTTTACAATGGACATTGCCACAAAGCAGCATTACAGAAATAAATACATTCAGGATATAAATTGTAAATGTATGAATTTATCCCTAATGAGCAAGCCAGAGGTGACTGTGGCAAGGAAAAACTCCCTGAGACGATATGAAGAAGAAACCTTGAGAGGAACTAGACTCAAAAGGGAACCATCCTTATCTGGGTGACAATGCATAGTGCAATTATAAATAAATCCCTTCTATAACAGTGTGCTACATGGACAAATACTGCAATTGTGTAACAAGGAAGTTCATTACAGTTTTCAGATGAAGTCTGTTTTGTTAAACCTATCCACTGTCCACTGATGGAGACCTGAGTGCAAAACTGCTCGTGGCAACCGCAACCACAAATCCACCACAGCAAACCCAGTCCCAAGCCATCACAGTACAACTGCCCATATGAACCGCAGACCAAAGCCATCTCCATGGTCCCCAAGCAACACCATCCCCAGCAATCCCAATGATCTTCAGGCTGTCCATGTGGGGCCACCCCCAGCAGCAGCGAGCAATCTCCAACCAATGAGAACTTCAACCAGAAGCAGGGCATCAGGATGGATCAGGCAGGTATAGAGAGCAGAATGGGGTCAGGATCACTGGCATCTGTGGAGTAGCATGTGTATCTTGACAGAGGGAGAGAGAGAGAGATTGTTAGAGATGCTTTTTGTCCAGTAATGTACTTTGCATGCAGAGTGCAAGCAGGGACTCCGGCAAGACTAGCTATGACAGCATAACTATAAGGGAGAGCCAGAAGGTAACACAGACATAAGGGCACCCTGGGACATAAAGTGTCCAGCCACTCCACCGGCAACAAACCTGAGTGAACGCGTGAGAGTGGAGGGGGTTCACCACAACACGCTATGCCTGTGAACCCACCATCTGCTCCTTTATCTAAGAAAAAAACTATTCATAAAAGGTTTGACTAAACAAATATGTTTTCAGCCTAGACTTAAACACTGAGACTGTGTCTGAGCCCCAAACACTAATTGGATGGCTGTTCCATATCTGTCAGGCTTTGTGAGAGAAAGCTCTACCCCCTGCTGTAACCTTCACTATTCGAGGTACCAACAAATAGCCTGCACCTTTTGATCGAAGTAGGCGTGGCAGATCATAAAAGACCAAAATTTCGCTCAGGCGCTGAGGCGCAAGACCATTCAGTGCTTTATAGGTCAATAGTAGTATTTTATAATCAATGCGAAATTTGATTGGGAGCCAATGCATTGTGGATAAGGAAGGGGTGATGGGGTCATATCTCCTGGTTCTAGTAATGACTCTTGCTGCTGCATTCTGGACTAACTGGAGCTTGTTTATGCACCTACTGGAATATCCAGACAGTAAGGCATTACAATAATCCCACCTAGAGGTAACAAAAGCATGAACTAATTTTTCTGCATCATGTAGTTACATTATATTTCTTGTCTTCGCAATATTTCTGAGATCAAAGAAGGTTATCCTAGTAATATTACCTACATGAGCTTCAAATGAAAGACTGGAGTCCATAATCCCACCAAGGTCTTTTACTGCTGCACATGAAGAAACAGAAAGGCCATCCAGAGTTACTATGTAATCAGAAAGCTTACTTCTAGCTGCATGTGGTCCTAGTACAAGTACTTCTGTCTTGTCAGAATAAAGTAAAAGGAAGTTAATAAGCATCCAATGTCTAATGTCCTTTACACATTCCTCAACTTTATTAAGCTGGTGTCTGTCACCTAGCTTTGCTGAACCATACAACTGTGTGTCATAACACACAGTGGAACAGTAGAAGCTAATGCCATGAATAATTTTGCCCAGAGGTAGCATATATAAGGAAAAGAGCAGTGATTGTTTTTCACTTAATTTTTATACGTTGTAGTTTCACACTGAGGGTGGAAAAAGTTCTGACATGGTTTATCTTGGTTTCATTTTTTTTTACAACAAAAAACCTGCAATTTTACCAGGGGTGTGTAGACTTTTTATATTAGTATAAAATATATACAGTATAAAATATATACTGTATATGTTAAGCCAACAGTAGGTCTTGGAGATGTTTCCTAGTGTAGCAGCAGCACCTCCATGAGCAAGATCATGAATTAGTGTCAAGATCGACTTCCTAAACTGAGATTTCATACACTGAATGGTGAACTCATAAATCATCTCAATTTCTTGATAGGCTCTATTTCTTCCATCAGTACCAGTTCTGCAGCAAGCACATCACCCTCAGGAACATCCTCCTCTTGGCTATTTCTTGTCATACCTGCATGCTTGGTGGCTGCATCTGCCTAGAAATTACCCCTTGTCTCATAAGAGTTGTTTAATGGGCAGCCATTTGATGATGATGGCTTTGGGAGTTGGAGAGCCTGCTCAAGCTCCTGGGTGAGCTTTTTATGTTTGATTGGGGTGCCTGCAACAGTGTGTTACGCACTTCTCACCCACAGTAATAGGTAATAATGGATCAGGTTGTAGACACTGTCTGTGTAAATGTTCACATTCAGCTACCTGCACCCTTGGATATTGGACTGTGCGGGGTTCTTTGGTCTCTTTTTGTCCATATCCTTTGGGGAGTAATGCCCATCCTGTATAACGCTTGCCATCGTGGCATTGGCTTGAACCATCACAGATGTCGTTGGCATCTTCCCAAGGCTCAGCAGAGGCATACACCTTCTCTGACTGTTCAATTCTTGTCTTCAGCCCTGCTTGCGCAAGCAACCTCAGAAGGAAATGGCTGGTATGAATGAAGACTTCCAGGAGGCCTCACATGTTCTTTGAGACTTCCATGGCGTTTCAAGGAATCTGCAAGTTGGATGACAATGGCATTTTACCTCACATCACCCCCAGATGAAAAGGTTTCCCATCATCCATTAGAGATGGTAGGTCTGGTAGAGGTTAGGGACTTTTGAGTGAGCTGTCTGTAGAAGTTCAAAACTCGTCTCTACCTCAGGAGTCCATTCCAGGGCCTGGCTTTCACACCATCACTTCTCTACTGAAAATTGAGATGGAATTTGGCCACAACATAAGTCTTCAAGGATCTTAAAAGAAGGTTCACTTCAACTCCTATACTCAAGCACCTTGACCTTACACTTCCATTCATTGTGCAGGTGGATACGTCATACACTGGAGTAGGAACTTTTCTATCACAACGGCAAGGTAGGCCTTCCAAACTCTATCTGTGTGACTTTTACTCACATAAACTGTCTCTGTAGAAAGAAACTATGACGTGGAGTTGAGAGACTATGATGTGGAGTTGAGAGACTGGCTGGAGAGAGCTCTGCATCCATTTCCTGTATTCACCGACAACCACAACCTTGAATATATTCATTTGTCTCCAGTATTCCGTACTCATGCATCCTGGCTCATAATCATGGAAATCAATGTGCGGATATGATACCCACAAAACACTGGCCTCACAGTTCCAACTGGCATCACAGTTCCAACAAGTGCAAGCTAAACTACTAGTGTGGGCATACTGTGGTCATCACTAGACACCGTTTTTCGTAACCCACAAATACTGCACCAACAGTATTGGTGGCCCACTATGCCAGCATGCAGCAACAACAGCTCTGGTCACAGATTGTCACCGATTTCCCACTATCATACAGATTTAACACTGTCACACTTCCTCTGGGTTCGGAGGGAAATGAGGAGACAGGAGGCAGGCTTGGGTCAACTCAAAAAGGGCTGTTTATTGGCCATTACTACTTGGACTCTTTTCAGCGGTTTTATTTCACTCTACATACATACACACACACACACGCATTGCTCTGTGCACCTCAGCTCTGCAGTGCAGCTTTTACCTGAATAAAAGCCTGCTGGCACGGCGTTGTCCACTGGACCAGATCTGGTGCTCCCTTTTAAGTAAGATCAGTCAGTGGGCTGGTGACATCTGAATAATTAGGCACAAACCTATGAAAGTAGCCAGCCCCAGAAACTGTCTCAACTCCTTTTTGGTCGTGGGGCTCGGGCAGGCCACATTCACTGCTGTCTTATCAATTTGGAGACACACCTGCCCATGGCCCAAGTGGAAGCCCAGATACCTTAATTCCACCCATCCAATCGCACACTTCTTTGGATTTGCTGTGAGTCCCGCCCATCTCAACGATCTCAGGACAGTCCTCAGATGCTGAATGTGCCGCAACCATTCATTACTATGAATACTGTCATCTAAATAGATGTTGAATAAAAGCGAGCCACACCTAACTGATCAAGTAGTTTGTCCATCCGGGGCATTGGGTCCGCCTCAAATTTAGACACTGCATTGACTTTTATAAAGTACACACAGAGCTGGACTGAGCCATCTGCCTTGGGAACCAAGTCCACCGGACTGGAACAGTCACTATGGGACTCTTCGATTACCCCATATCGAGCATGGCCATGAGTTGGCCATGAGCATGGCCATGAGTTGGGGGCAGTCGTGGTCTAATGGTTAGTCTCGGACTTGTAACCCGAAGGTGAACCTGAAGGTCGTGGGTTCGAGTCTCAGGTCTGGCAGGGATTGTAGGTGGGGGGAGTGAATGACCAGCGCTCTCTTCCACCCTCAATACCACGACTGAGGTGAGACCCTTGAGCAAGGCACCGTACCCCCAACTGCTCCCCGGGCACCGCAGCAAAAAAAAAGGCTGCCCACTGCTCCGGGTGTGTGTTCACGGTGTGCACTTGGATGGGATAAATGCCTCTATCCATTTGCCTTACCTCATATTCGATGTCCCAGACTCGCAGTGTGACCACCAAGGGCCCTTGCCACTTGGCAAGCAACTTGGAGCCCGATGTGGGTACCCCTTTCATACAGTTGGGACTGTTGTTCTTGGACATGATGCAAATTCTCCTGTGCTAGGTGACTTGAGGTGTGGAGTTTTGCCCTCAGGTCCAGAACATATTGAATTTCATTTGTGCTGTTAGAAGATACCTCCTCCCAATTTTCCATAATGATGTCTATGACGCCACAAGACTTGCGCTCATATAATAATTCAAATGGGGAAAACCCCGTGGAGGCTTGAGGTGCAAATAACAGGTGCTCGAGCCACTTATCCCAGTTCTGAGCATCATCGTGAGCGAACTTACGAATCATATTTTTCAGCGTTTGATTAAACCCTTTAAACAGTCCATCTGCCTGATGATGGTAAACACTGGAGCAAATCGATTTAATACCCAAAAATTCATACAGTACCTGAAGAGTGCACGACATGAAGGACATGCCCTGTTCAGTTAGGATCTCTTTTGGGATGATAACTCGGGAGATGACACAGAAGAGTGCCTCTGCAACACTGCTGAGAGGCACTGTTTCCAGGTATTGCATTGTGTAGGCTACTAGAACTACCACAATGCAATGCCCTCATGCAGACCGATCTAATGGCCCGACAAGGTCCATGCCAATGCTTTTGAAGGAGTCCTCGATTAATTGAAGGGGGTGCAATGGAGCTTTTGGGGTGGCTGGCGGATTCAGCAGCTGCCATTCGTGACATGCTGCACATCACCTGAGGACACTGAATGGAATAACAATTCCTGATGGCTCTTTGGGACCAATAACTGACTTATTTCTTCCTGTGTCTGAGTGTCCTGTGTCGCACGCTATAGCTTTAATAATTGCAAAATAGGGGAAGGAGAGCACCACATTGGGCTGAACCCACTGATCATCAATCACCTTCAATTGGTTGAAAGTATGCCTGAGGGTTTCGTCCTGTATCTGCTCCAAAGGGAAATCCCTAAGGGGAATTCTCTGGAAGGCAGGGGGGCAGGGCCCTCCTCAACCTACATGTCTTCCTGACGCAGAGCTGATGTTGACAGCCCAGGCAATGCCTCCCCTGCGCACATCCCACATCGTGCTCCACTGCTGCAGGACCCATCGACACACATTACCCCCAGCAATATCCAAAATGCCAGCCAATTTGTCCCCAAAATCAGTGGATGGGTGAGGTAGGGGTACCTGCCTCCTCTATTATATGCTTCTGTCCCCTGAATTTGATCGTGACTCTCACCAGCGGATGCTCGTGAACCTCCACCATGCACACACCACACCTTCACCAGTCGTGAGCCAATCTGCAGCATGAGGGTTCAGGTCTGTTGGGAGACCAGCCCAGGCTCAAGAGATCACCCATCAATGGCTGATGACTACAGCAGACACCTCAGGGAAACAAGGGGTAGTGTTCTAGTCACGGCAGCATCAATAAAATTCCATGCAGCTCGTGAATCTATGAATGCCCTGAGGGTTCCTCCTGGTGAAACGGAATGATAATATTGAGGAACACCCCACAAGCTTGTGAAGGCAAGGGCAGTTCCGTCACAGGTCTTCTGCCCTGTAATGGAACTTGGCTTTTCCCAAGAGCTCTGGACAGGTTGAGAGCAAATGTCCTGACTGTCCACAGTACAAACACCGGCCTTCTTGCATGTGGGCCTCTCTCGGCGAGATAGGCGGGCGTGCTCCAATTGCATGGGCTGGCCACCTGCATCTGAAGGATCTTAGATGGGGTGGAGAGGTATCAGGAACTGGGAGGCAGGCCCAAGGCCATTGAGGGCACTCAGATTCCTGGCTCCTGCAGCCCTCCCACAGCCAGTTATCCAGTTTAAGAGACAGCTCAATTAGGACCTCTAGGGAAAAAGAGGGGTGGTGAGGGGCAAATTTGTCCTTGAGTTCCTCACTTAGGCCATGGTGGAAGGCTGCCATTAATGCAGCCGAGTTCCAGTCACTCTCAGAGGCCAGAGTGCGGAATTCAACAGCGTAGTAAGCCACTGGTTTTCCCTGCTGTGCATGTGCAAAGGTACAATGCATGGCCACCATGACCTGGCTCGCCGAGGCACACACGTCAGTCTGACTCTCCCATTCCAGGGCGATGTTCGGAGATTGTGTATGGCTTGTCACAGATGTCAGCTGGTAAATCTGCCAGCCACTGCAAAAGTACCATTGTGCCCCCTTCCATTGATTGAGGTCCTATTTGAAAGAATTGGTATGGACCTCAATGGTTTATTAGAATGGAGTGCATGAGTGCATCTCTTTGTGTTACTTATAGTGGACTACGCAATACCTGGAAGCAGTGTCTCTTTGCAACATTTCAGTGTGTGTTGTAGAGGCACACTTCCAAGTTATCTCCCAAGTCGGGATCCTGAAAGAGATCCTGACTGACCAGGGCATGTCTTTCATGTCATGCACCCTTCACGAGCTGTATGAATTATTAGGGCTTAAATTGATTCACATCAGTGCTTACCATCCGCAAACAGGTGGGCTGGTCTAAAGGATTAATTAAACCCTTAAAAATATGATTCGTAATTTCATTCACGATGATGCTCAGAATTGGGATAAGTGGCTCGAGCCCGTGTTACTTGGAGTACGCAGGGTCCCGCAAGCCTCCACGGGGTTCTCCCCAATTTGAATTACTGCACAGGCACAAGCCCCATGGCATCTTTGATGTCATTAGGGAAAATTGGGGGAGGGACCTTCTAACAGCAGAAATGAAATTCAGTACTTTTGGACCTGAAAGGAAAACTCCACACCTTGAGTCACCTAAAGCAGGAGAATTTGCATCAGGCTCAAAAATAACAGTCCCGACTGTATGACGGGTGCTTGGCTATGGGAATTTGACGCTTGATGATTCTCACCTGTTTGTGGTTGCGGCCAGTTTACTTATGCATGCTTTGTTTGTTCTTTTAGTAATGCTGTGGGTGAGACAAAGCCAGAGAGCCCAGGGAGTTTGTTCCCAACCACACACCTGCACAGTGTTAGTTGAACTTGAACGAGGCGGAAGTTAGTCCAGTTTTGGGAATTGTGCTGAGAAGCATGGCCGAGAAAATAAAAGGAGTCTGAAGGTTCGAGGAAAGTCTGTCTCCTTCCTGATTTCTCCTTCACACCCAGACACACACCAGGTTCTGCAGTGAGAAAATAAGATAAAACTTGAGCAAATGGCTGTAAAGTCAAAGAAGAATATATTAATAGCAAATATTTTCTTAATCTTTCTCCCTATGTTTCCTTAATTCGTTGCTTCTGGACTGCTCTTCTGTGTCAGGCAGGATGACTGCTGAGGTACTTTGATGCATAAATTTTTTTTCTGTCTGTTTTGTTAAAAGTGATTTCAATGTGTTTTTTCATACTACTTATGACAGGGAAACTCTTCTAAACATCAGAGACTCACTGCCACTCACTTTGCATCCAAAGTTACATACGACATTGAGCATTCTACTTAGAAGAGTAATCTCAATCGAAGAAGCAGTACAACAGAGAAGGGGAAGCAACTTAATTTGCTTCTTGGTCTGCTTCAGGAAAATGGTTTAATATAGCTGCTTACAGGGATATTTCTAACAGATGTCCGCTCCCTCGCCAACAAATTCGATGAGTTAAGTTTTTTTCAGAGTAATAAGGTAATAAGGCTTTCTCTTGTACATCTATCTTCTGTATCAGGAGACCTGACTCTGTACCGGATATGGCAGTAGAACTTTCCTGATTTAGCATTGCACTTTTAATTTGTCTTTTAAACTTTTATTAATCTTGTCTTTATGATTGCTTTTCATGTTATGTAGTTGTCTTACACCTTTTATTGTCTTTTTTTTCTCTGTGTAAAGGACTTTGAATGACCTCTGTTTATGAATTGTGCTATACAAATACATTTCCCTTGCCTTGGCTTGCCTTGCCTTTGTGATGTACCAAGCCATTCTAATCATGGATCTTTGTCAAAAAAAAAGCAAGGGGAGTGGTATGTGTATATATCAACCAATGTTAGTGCAAATTGCTAATTCTCAACTGCAGACTGTTCTACCTACCGACTGTTTACATTCCAAGGCACACGTTGCACAGCAACAGTTGGCCAAGTACATCACAGAAATAGGAAAACTTATTCCTGGATTCACAATTAATTCTCTGTGGTTGTAACCATGCATATTTGTTCCAGGACCTACCAAAATACTACCACCAGATAAAATGCCCAAAAGGTGGGCAAAGGAACTCTGAATGTTTAAGACCACTCAATGTTTCACCTCATCCCAGTGTATAGACAAAGGCTAAACTTGAAAAAGGCAAAAGCCTGTAAAAGCTACAGTAAAGCAGTGGACCAGTGAGGCTGTGGAGGAGCTGTAAAACGTCTTTGGTTTTGATTTAACAGATTGGGACACTTTCAAAACAGCTTCAAACAAAATACATAACTATACAGACACTAATACCTCTTAGAATAATTTCTTTGAGGAAGTGTATATTCCCACAAAAACAGGTTTTGTAGCAGCAAGCCCTGGTTCACTTCAGAATTCCTAAAGCTTCACTCTGACTAGGAAAAAGCATACTGGGCTGGCAACTGTGAAACATACAGGGAAGCCAGGTATACCCTAAAAAATGGAGTTAAGGCTGCAAGGAAAGCATATTCAAGCAGACTGAAAGACTCATTTTCTGCTAAGGACTGCTCCTATGTATGGAACGTGGCCACCCAGCTGTAAATCCAACCCCACTAAACCAGTTTTACTGCCGGTTTGAGAGAAAAAGAACCCTTGATATTTAGAGACAAAGGACCCCAATAATGATAATGGCTTCACACCCATTCACACCTCTCTCTCTCCTTTGCTATCATTATAATGAACTCCTCCTTCACTTCACACTTCACCACCTCCATGACTACGAAGGACGTACAAAGTCTTTTCAAAAAACTAAACATTACAAAAGACGCTGGACCAGACCACATCTTCCCCTCCATAATCAAGCATGGTGCTGACCAATTGGCACAGATTTATTCAGTGAATCTCATGATTTATGCACTGTTACAGCCTGCTCCAAAATCTCCACAATCATCCTGGTCCCTAAAAAGCCAAGATCATCAGCCTCAAAGCTTATATACCCGTTGCTTGTTGTGCTGATGAAATCATGCGAGTGCTTCAGGCTGGCATACCTGAACTGACTGTTGCAGTTTGCATACAGAGCCAAGAGGACCAGCTCAGTACTGGGGCTCCACAAGGGTGTGTGTGCTTTCCCTTCTGCTTTTCTCACTGTGCACAAATGACTGCATCTCTGGCGATCCACCTGTTAAACTCATCAAGACTGCAGATGACACCACTCTGATTGGCCTCATAACTAACAACGACAAGTCATTTTTTTTGATGGGAGGTGGTATGCCTGACGACATTGTTATAAATAAGCCATCTCACTCCACACTGGACATCAATGCCTGAGTTGTCAGCACAGCAGAGTCATTACATTTGTTGGCCACTTTTCTGTTGCAGGATCTGAAATGGGAAGATAGCTTCACTTCCACAAGAAAGAAGGCCCAACAGCAACTCTCCTTCAACAGTTAAGGAAGCACAAACTCACACAAAAATACAGATACAGTTTTACATAGCTATCATTGAGTCAATCATAATAACATCCATAACCATCTGGTTCAGTGCAGGTTCTGCTCAGACCAAGGGTAAGCTGCAGCAGACTGGCTGAGATCAGAATGGCTGAGACCATTGGATGTAGCCTATCATCCTTACAGAACTTATACCTAGCCAGAGTAAGGAAGCATTCTCTGCTGATCCTGCTCTGGCAAGCCCTTCAGTCAGTAAAAACAAGAGCCACAAGACACCATAACAGTTTCATTCCAAGAGCTATAGTAGCTATCATCAGACATTAATTACCCACTCAAAATACCCACTTCTCTGGACTGTTTTGCACATTAGGTATTTTGCACTGACAGCACCTTGTGGATTTTGAGGAGGTCAGTGCATCAGGTCTATCAGTAGAACAGGTCATATCATCATCAGGTCATCATATAATTTCTTACGGAATCTACAGTTATAAAATTAATCACATATTTCCTCACTTTCCTGGAGAAAGTCTTCATTCTCACTGCAAAAGTGTTACATTAGCTGAGAACAAGGGATGGAATTTTTGCATATTTGTTTGGAGTTTGGAGATTTATAATGAATTGTGCTTTTTAAGGAAGAAGCATTTGATTTCACCGCCAAGTCTAAAAAAGTTATACTTGAGCCCAGTACTGCAATACTCCATGTATATTCTAGGGCTGGGTAAAATGTGGAGGGAGACATGAACATTTAAAGTTCTCCAAATGTGCATGCAGCAATTCCAAAAATCTTGTCAGTGTAGCTGAGGAACAGTGCAGGTACATGTTTAGTGAATTGTTTTAATTTTTGATTAACAAAGCCTACAAAGAGATTGGCATCCTATTTTAGTGTCCATTCTAACACCTCTTATCTGAGACTAAAGGTTTAAGGTGAAGCAGTTAAATGTTAATACAAGTTCTATTAACCTTAAGACAATACCAGTGGGTGGGTCCTTTTTCAGTCATACATCTAGAAAAAGTTTTAGAGGTCTCAATCCATCTTCATTTGGGATGATTATATAAAACATTTTAATGTCTATGCAAAAAAGTAAAAAATTGTCATTCAGGGACTGTTCTTTACATTATTCAAGGATTTGTAGAAAGTGTGAAGTTTTCATTCAAAAACTGGAATATAATTTCTGTGGAACAGTAACAAGCTGAAACAATGGGATGTCCAGGATTGATTGTCTCTGTGTATTTCAGGGAGAACAGAGAAACATCTGCAGCAAGGATGATCTACAGTTAGGTTCCAAAATGAATAAAGAAGATATCCTGATAAAATAGCATTAGTAATAGACTGGATGAAGGACTGTAACTGGGAAGTGATGTCATTGAAAATGGTATCAAAAAACTGTTTCTCTGCTTCTTTAATATAAAAATCCTTTCTCCAAACAACAACTGTGCCACCTTTATCTGCTGGCTTAATGACGATGTTTGCAGGTATTAATAAAGAATAGTGCCTGAAATTATCCTACTTTCACTGGAAATCCTGTGTACTATGCTTAACATTTAATTAGCAGTTTTAATTATTCTGAATGATCAACCACCCTGTGAAGTGCTGTTCTAAAATTCTCCTTGTTGGAGACCTAAACGTTCATATGGATTCTTCTTACGGCCCTATAACCTTTGAATTTATGCATGTACTATATTTTTCTCTACATATGCACTTCCCTACACATACACATGGGTACACACTTGATATTGTTTGTAGCAGAGGCTTGGACATCATATCCCTCTGGCTCTATTATTTGGTTTAAACCTTTAAGCCTAAATGGTGTTTATTGCTTGAAGTGATGTTAAAGTTGAATTCCAATAGTGAGGTAACAAACAGGACTAATGTTTAGTGAAGCCTAAAGTGAAGCATGTAATGAAATGTAGTGAAACATGGTTAAAGAATTTTATGTATCCCCTGCTCTCCTTCCACCTCGCCCTTCCTGTTGCTCTGCTAAGTGAGCGTGGCTACTATCCACAAGTCACTGTTACTCATTAGTCCAAACAATAGTAACATATAATGCATCATTTCTCACGTTACATACATCATTTTCTACATTATTAAATTGAATGCATCAATTAACACAAAAATATGAAAGACAACAACATATTGTAAAAAGGCTGTGACATACTGACCCCTAATTATTGTCTAACAATCAATTACAATGTTTACCAGGAACCATTAAAAATATAATTAAGGTTTACAACAAAAAAGTCTGTAAGTCCAATATCAAAATACAGCCACAACAGCGATCACTGTGTTTCAAGCCCCCCCCCAAAATATCACACTGTTTCAGCCATTTCAAAAGTTTTTTGTGGGTTGAAACTGTGTGATATGTTGCTGAAAGCCAAATGGCTGAAGGCAGCCATGTTTTAGAAGTACCCCAATAGAAGTTAAAATCCAGTTACAGATTAGCAGAACAATGCACCACACCAAATTTTAGCTCAATTGGTTCCTAAGAAACAGCTATTTGAACTTAACTCTACCCCCTACTGACATCCCAATCTTTGCACATCTCTTCTTACCGCTGTTTTAGTAAATCAAGCTCTGCTCTACTAGGTTTGATTGGTGTATGTGGGCACCATTTGACACCAATTTGACACCAACTTTGTGAACATAGGCCAAAAATCCTAGGACTTGTTTGCAAAAACATATTTCGCAAATTATACAAATTTTCATGCATTTTAGTGGTTCTGACTAAATGGTGCAAAACATAGATTTTTATGTGTTCAGCCAAAGGGTTTAGAGCAGGGGTGTCCAATCTTATCCGGAAAGGGCTGATGTGGGTGCAGGTTTTCATTCCAACCAAGCAGAAGCCACACCTGATAGTCTATTGAAAGCCAAGATCAACTGATTAAACAGGTGGAATCAGGTGTGGCTGCTGCTTGATTGGAATGAAAACCTGCACCCACACTGGCCCCTTGTGGATAAGATTGGACACCCCTGGTTTAGAGGAAAAAAAAATCATTATTAACCTTAATTTTCCCAGAGATATACTTGTTTTTGTGTGAACAGTGCCCACCAGTGGCCAACTTGAGTAAGTTGCCTGGCTTACTAGTGTGTCTGTATAGGAAATTAGCATTCAAGTTTCATGACAGTGGGTCAGTTAACATTGTTAAATGCCTGCTGAAAGCTTATTGGCTGGTGGTTGCCATGTTTTTTAAGTAATCAGGTAATTATTAAAGGTCCACTTACATATTAGCACAGAGAGTCACTCTACCAAATTTCAGCTCAGTAGTGCTTATGGTTCCTGAGAAACAGTTTGAATTTGAACCTAGCCCCACTCCCTATATATAATCACACCCCCAACTTTGCATATGACCTTTGATTGGTTTCGTGGATATACCTTTCAGGTTTCATGCAAATACATGCAACCTTAATGAATTAAAGCTGAATAAATTACGCCCCACCTCATAAGAATTGATTGGCATGTGACTGCCATATTGTTTACAAATATAAACAACTGCGTAGTTTAACACCATAATTGTGAAGACATGCCAAAAATCCCAGAACAGATTCAGCAAAGTAAGTTTTGCATGTTAGGTAAATTATCACAAATTTGAGTGGACAAAGCTAAACAGTCCAAAATGCAATTTTTTAATAGATTGAGCAAAAGAATAAAGTTAGCCATTGAGAAGCAGTTTTATGGTACACTTTAGTGCCCCTCATTGGCCAATTTGAGTGAGACTGCATCAGATAATAGTGGGTCACAACCTGGAACAAATCAAGTTACGTGACAATAGCGCAATGTTATCCCCATCAAATGCCTGCTTAAATCTGATTGGCTGATGGGAGCCATGTTTTTTAATTAATTAGGTCATCATCAAAAATCCACTTACACATTAGCACATAGATGCAGCAGACCAAGTTTCAGCTCAATGTGACTGGTTCTTCCTGAGAACCAGTTATTTCAACTTAGCTCTGCACCCTATGTATGACCATGCTCCAAACTTTGTACATGGCCTTGTACTTTATCTTTAAGTTTCATGCAAATCCATGTATGTACTCATTAATTGCATCAGTTTATGTAAATGAGGCTCCACCTCCTCATAATTGAATGGCCTGTGGCAGCCATATTATTTGCAAATTTCAAAATGTTTCTGATCATTTTTAAGGTTCAAACTCTTCTGAATGATTTGACACCATTTTTTTCAGATAGCAGCTTTTCTGCTCACCACCATTGTAAAGAGTGCTGATTTGAGTTACTATAGACTTCCAGTCAGCTCACAAGTCTGGTCATTTTCCTCTGATCTCTCATCAACAAGGTGTTTTAGCCTGCAGACCTTCTGCTCACAGGATGTTATTTTGTTTTTCACACTATTCTGTGTAAAATCTAGAGACTGTTGTGTGTGAAAATCCCAGGAGATCAGCAGTATCTGAAATGCTCAAACCAGCCCAGCTGGTACAAACAACCATGCCACAGTTAAAGTCACATATTTTCCACCATTCTGATGTTTGTTGTGAAAATTAACTGAAGCTCTTGACCTGTATCTGCATGATTTTTTTTTGTATTACTCTGCTGCCACTTGATTGGCTAATTAGATAATTGCATAAATGAGCAGGTGTACAGGTGTTCTTAATAAAGTGGACAGAGAGTGTATATTACATTCTCTGAAAATTTTTGTGGCTGCTGTGTTGGCAAGAGGAATCCACTATTAACTGTATAAAGCATATGATTTCTTCCTCTATGTACAACCCTTTCATGCACATGATGAAGAATGAGCTTTCAGGTGTGACTGTTTGGTAAGATAGCAGGTTGCTTTGTTTCCTCTGGTGGGGCGGATTTGCTCAGCCTTCCACCCACTCTCAGTACTCCATCTACCATCACTGGGTCAAGTTTGTACAGATAACTAGGTTTCTTTACTGGGCAGCACAGAGATTTCCTCAGGGTAAGGTTGCTTCTGTATAAAGTACATTATGGCCTTTTCTGCTTTGGCCAGGTCTTCCACTGTTAGTCTAGAGGTAGTCATGTTTTGGTGTTGTATTTCACTTCCTTTGTGCTTTCTTTCCTTTGTCATTTCTTTGTTTAATTGCTTCCACAAATCTTAAGACCCATGTCACTTCTCTTTTAAGTTTTGACAAGTTGTAAAAGTATTTTAGTAGTTGGTTAGTGGAATATTATTAGGAGACCTCATCTGTTACTTCGGGGTCATCATCAAGGATGATCTCTAGTTCCGCTGCTCTTCCTGGCTACAGAGACTGCTGAGCTACGTTTTGGTCTGAAGGAAAACTGTAGTTCGTATAATGTGTGATGCTGCATCTGCTGGATCCAGCTTAGAACTGATGTGCCACTGTGCTGCGATTGAGAAGGCTCAAATGAATAAGACTTTATTTGCCACATATGTTTTAAATCTTTTTGTGTTTGTAATGTATCTGAGAACGTCATGCTGTCTGTGCAAAAAGTAGATTCATTTAACTCCAGTTGTAATTCTGCTTTCAGCAACTGGTCCAGTTATACAGCTAAGACTGCAGCTCGCATATGGCTGCCGCTACTCGACAGTCTATTCTCGTTGCTTATCGTGTCTAAGTTTGCCCATTTTTACAAGCTTTCTTTTGGATTTGGTGCCCTGGATGACTATCTGTGGCTGCCGCTTTGTGACAGTTTGTCTGTTTTACGATATTATTGGATTCAACGCCTCAGGTGCCCGTCTGCTGTTGTCTGCTGTGATTGTTCGGTACCTCATCAACTTCTGCCCGGTTGCCTGCTGCCATTCCCAGACCGGCTGTCCAGGGGTCTGCGGTTGATACCTGGCAGACCTTGTCTATGCTGAACGGAGTTGCCGAAGTGGAGTTTGGCATCTGCGGAACTGATTGTAGTGGTTCGGTCCAGTGGGTCTGATCCGCAGTTGGTCTGGTCGCTTGGCTCCATCCTCTCTACTCTGGCTATGGATCTCCTCCATTGCTGTCTATCAGTCTGGCGGTGTTGACATGTTTACCGTGTGGATTATACCAATTATGGATTATTCTATTCTTCGCCACCATCAGTGCCTTTCCGCGACTGACGTACTCTGCAGCAGAGCTCTACTCAACTACACCTGCTGTTTCCGTCTGTCTCAAATTCTCCCTTTCTAATGTCCGATCTCTCAGCAATAAGGTCCCTTTTGTTTATGATTTCGTTGCTGACCTAAAACTTGATTTTATGTGTCCTACTGAGACTTGGCAAAAACCTAATGACTTTTTTCACCTAAACCAAACAATACCACCATCCGGTAAAGGGGGCGGGCTTGCACGTATTTATTGCGAGGACCTTAAAATCACCCTGGTCTCAGTCTCAGAGCCATCCTCCTTTGAAATTCTGGCCATCCAACTTAATGGGCCCACTCCTACCATTGTAGCAGTGATTTATAGACCTCCAAAGCCCTCTGCTATATTTCATACTGAACTCACTTCTATTTTAACAAATTTGTGTGCTGTGTCCCCAGCATTATTTAATGGGAGATTTTAATATTAATTTTGATAACCCCGCCAGGGCACTTTATAAGGATTTTAATTCCATCCTGGATGGTTTTGACCTTAATCAGTTTGTTGGGTTCCCAGCAAACAATAAAGGTCACATCTTAGATTTAGTTTGTTGTTCCGGGGTCTTGCCATGTAATCTTAGCACTACTGAATTTCCCATTTATGATCACAACCTTGTCTCATTTGATGTTACTGTTCCTCTATCAAAATCTAAACCAGATCGCTATATCTCTTTTCGTAATATTAAAAATGTTAACCCCAGTGACCTGAACAGATTAATTAGTCATTCTGTTAATACCGTTAGACACTCCTCCTCCACCTTGGACCTTGTAAATCACGAAGCTCGGGTATATACCATACAGTTTCATACTCCATGGTATACACCCAAGCTTCGACAGAAAAAAGCTCTCGGCCGTCATTTGGAGAGGTTGTCTAAAAAACTGGGCTTACTATACATAAACAGATGTACTCTGATCACCTGATATGTTATAAGAATGCACTCAGTGCTGCCAAATCATCCTATTACACTAACATTATTTGTTAGACAAAGTAATACACTGACCTTGTTCTCCACATTCTCCACTGTGAACAAACTACTTAAACCTCCAGAAAATAGCTCTTCTCATTTCATATCCACTAGTGAATATTTCTGCCTTTCTGAAATTCTTCAGCTCTAAAATCACTAACATTCATCAAGAACTGGACTCTTCTACTTCTGCGTTGAGCTATTCCCCTTTGTGGAATACCCTGGAACCCTCTACCACTCTTTCGGCCTTCAAGCCTTCATTGAGGATATCATGGAACTCATTACCAAGTCCAAGTCGTCTACCTGCTCACTGGATCCCTTTCCAACCACCATGGTTAAACCCTGCCTTCCATCAGTTTCCCCTATTATCACTTCCATAATAAACTCCTCTCTGTCTACTGCCACTGTTCCCTCCTTGTTAAAAATTGCTTCCATTACAACAATTTTGAAAAAAAAAAACTGGTGTAGATCCTCAGGATTTAAATTTTCCAATTTCCAGTCTTCCTTTTATAGTGAAAATTCTTGAATGGACATTAGCATCTCGGCTCCAGGCTCACCTGCAAAGCAATAATCTTTGAGTCATTTCAATATGGTTTCCATCCCAAACACAGCACTGAAACAGCCCTTGTTAAAATTGCCAACGACCTCCTTTGTGCTGACACTGGCCTTTTAACCATCTTCATCCTCCTCGACCTCAGTGCTTGCTTTGATACCTTCTCCCACTGGCTATTACTAGAACACCTGGCTGACATTGGAGTTAACAGCATTGCTCTTCTCTGGTTCTCATCCTGAACAATTTGTTCAGATCAAGAATGTCCGGTCAGAACCAGCTCTGGTAGGGCAGGGTGTCCCGCAGGGATCAGTGTTGGGACCACTCCTTTTTATCATCTACCTTCTACCCCTTGGACATATTCTCTGCCATCATGGAGTGCATTTTCACTGTTATGCCGATGACACCGTTATGCCGATGACACAGCTTTATATCTCCACTAAACCAAACACCTCTCTGCGCCACCGTCCTCACTACTCGTCACTATTACCATTGATGACAGCACGGTTCACATTTCCTCTCAAAGAAAGAGCCTTGGTGTCATATTTGATAGTTTACTCTCTTTCGGTCCTCAAATCAATAATATTTCATGTACTGCCTTCTTCCACCTTTGTAATATTGCCAGACTCCGCCCTTCCTTATCTTATCACAGCACTCAAGTTCTTATTCATGCTCTGGTGGCATCTCGTATTGACTACTGTAACGCCATTCTGTTTGGCGTATCTGATAAACTTCTCCACCAGCTACAAATCATTCAAAACTCAGCTGCAACAATTGTTACTCACACAAAGTCAACTGACCATATCACATCCTCCTTTATTCAGCTCCATTGGCTTCCTGTCCAACAACGAGTTCACGATAACATTCTAATGCTCACGTTCAAAGCCATTCATAATCTGGCTCCCTCTTACCTTTCAGATCTTCTCCATCATTATACCCTTCCCCATTCTCTACCATCCTCCTCAGCTGCTCCACTCACTGTTCCAGCTTTTAAACTCAGGACCATGGGTGCCAGAGCTTTCAGTTGCTCTGCACCCAAACTCCGGAACTCACTCCCACTGCAAATCCGTCAGCTAGGCTCCATCTCACGGTTCAAATCCCAGATTAAAACACATTTGATTAAATTAGCTTATTCATTATAATTCACTCATTTATATTATTGCTTTATCTATTTTAATTTTGTGTATCTATTTTGAAATCCACTTGTTGAGTCAGAAACCTCTTCTGCAAACTGTACATACAGAGACGTAGCCTGCTTCACATTGTTGATGGATTTCAAGCAATCATCTATGCAAAAGTTCTGCCTGATTGTGCTCATTACATGCTCTGGATAATCATTTTTATTGTCATTAACTGTCTTTAACAAAGCGAATGTAGCACAGCTTGGGGATGATGCTCCAAAGATCTGTACAACCATTGTGTTCTACTAGGTCTTTGGAGATATCACCATTAGACCACCACAGAAAGTGCAGGAAGTTCATGCGCTTCCTCTGGTGGTCTAATCGTGATATCTCCAAAGACCTAGTAGATCACCACAGAAAGCTCAGGAAGTTCATGTCCTTCTTCACTATTCTCCCATTGATGGAAAGTTATTGGGCATAGTCACATTAGCAGTGTGAAATGATTAATAATAATGGCCATCTTTAAGCTCAGCAGACCATAAACTGCTGGTCTTCCACAGACATTTCTTTCATCAAATTGATGTTCCACAAAATCCTGATTGTACCACTTAATTAACATTGGTTTCAAGCTATCATCGAATATTTGAATAACTTGTACCAATGGAGGCTTTCACTCTACACAAGTGGGTCACAAACTGCTGGGAAGAAAAAACATTGCTAAATGCAAATGATAAAACATAACAAAATGGAAAACCATTTGACAATAAAGCAAATTATAGTTTCTAAAAAATAAAAAAGGATTGCTGGCTTTTACAGCAGTTGTTATAGCCAGTAAACAATTACATCATGTCATGTAGTGCATCCAAACAAATTCTATCAGATTTGATGCTAATTTGTCCATAAACAATTGGTGCTGTCATGGATAGATGGAGTGAAATTCCTTCTTGAATAAGACAGAGACTACTTTACTTGCACAGAAGACAAGCATGGTTTGTGCAGGCCACAGTATGTTTCGTGCAGTGAGTTATAGGCTGCGGAAAGAATGAAACCATGGAAATTCAAAAGGTATTTAAAGACAAAACATTCAAGCCATAAAGGCAAGCCTGTTTGGTTTTTCAAAAGAACACAATGGGATTTCGACACATCTCAAAAAATGATAAAAAAACATGTGCACTGTTCAGGAGCAAACATTTCATGCATCACACAAACTCGCTCATCGCATTGCAAAATAGGGTAATAATCTGTAGTCAACATGACCAGAGAGCTCCTTGGCAAATCTGCTGCAAGGCAGTTGAAAAAAATCCCGATCTGCAAGGACACCATACGGAGGTGAATACAATATACGTTCGAGAGCATAAAGCAGCAGACAGTAACACGCATTAAGGCAAATGACTATCATGCACTCCATCTAGACAAATCAAAAGATATATAGATTTATATTTGAGACACTTGTCAAAATGAAATAACACCCTCAGGTTTCCCATTAATTTGCAGAAGCTGTGATTTCAGCTCTGTTCTTGTTAGCTGCAGTTAAATCTCATTATTAGGTTTATGCATTTAATAGTTGTGCATTTTTTCATATTGAGTGTGCAATTTATAATTCAATATTTGGGTCAGTGTTTGTTTTATTTGTTAGGCTAGGTAAATTGCATTTACTCAGGATTATGTGTATGTGTTCATATAATGGACCATTTTCATATTAATGTCATGTGAATAATTAATTTTGCACTTTTTATGCATAGGCATTGCATTTAATAAACTGATATTTTCCATTTAAAATACTTATGAGGCACAACCTTAACAACTCAGTATATAAGTTGATTTATTTCCTGTTATCTGAGGTAGTAAATGATTATTGTCCAACTTTATTAGGCCTATGCAAAGTATAATTATTAGTAGTATTAATAACATTATAATGCAAAATTAATATGCATTTTTTTTGTTTACTTCCATATGATAAGCAACTTTAGTGTAGTGAAATGTAACAATTGATACAGTAGTCAATTTGCTTTGTAAGTAAATTAGTGCAATGGAGTGAATGGATTACTCAAGTGACAGAAATGATTCACTGGATGAGGATTTTTTTTTCTGATTGTTACACAGTGACATACATGTTTGAATGAGAATATACAGAAGAAGATCTACAAGAGGCAAGCAGAGGGCAACTGTAGGTCTTTCAAAATTATACTGATCCAAATAATTGAAGTTAACAAAAACACAAGTAGCTACCATAGTGTTAGCTAGCAATGTTACATGATTATTTACTTTTGTGGTAGCGACCTTACTAGCCATCTTACTATTAGCTACTATGCATTGAAGACAAGCATTTGTTAGCAGACATTAGGTACTACTTCTACCTCTGTTCAGCTCTTTTTTTCCAGCAAGGCACTTCTCTGCTCTGCATTTTTTAATTATCACAGGAGTAAAGGACCCAGAAACAGAACGAAGAATTGAGAGCTGAAGATAAATTGGTTTTATTTGCAAGGCCGGGAGCAAACTTGAGTCGATGGCATAGGAGTTGAATTCTCTATCGGTGAGCCACTGGGAATGCGAAGCAGCGCTGGACATGGTGGTATGCAGGCAAGCAGACAGAGTGAGGAATGGACCTGGAGCACAAGAAAAAAGGGGTTACTCAGAGAGCAGTCACTAAGCATCAAAGAACTAAACATAAACACAAGAAATGGCCTTGTCGTTACACTGCACAGTTCAATTCAATTTCAATTCAATTCAATTCAATTTTATTTGTATAGCGCTTTTAACAATGGACATTGTCACAAAGCAGCTTTACAGAAATAAATGGATTCACAAAAATATATTGTAAATATTTAAATTTATCACTGTGAATTTATCCCTAATGAGCAAGCCAGTGGCGACGGTGGCAAGGAAAAACTCCCCGAGATGATATGAGGAAGA
>CM040459.1:18383376-18415322 GCA_022758105.1 Pangasianodon gigas | reverse complement strand
ATAGTGACTTGTGAATGTACAACAGCACGAATTAATAAGGCCAAACCTAGTACTATTGATGCTTGGCAATGTTTTTCCTTTAACATACTCGATTATATAAAGGAATGATTTGATTTGTTTTTTTTCTTTTTTCCCTCCCTTTCTCTCTCCTTTTTGACTGGACTCTTTAAATTATTGATTATATGTCTGTTGTTTTTTTGTTTTGTTTTGTTTTGCTTTGAATGGATGTTATGATGTTATATGTGAAAGACAATAAAAAGTTGATCACAAAAAAAAGGAGCAGTTGTGACAAACATGGAGAGATTCTCTACAAGAATTACAACGTCTACAGATTCCAAGATCTTACTGTCCTGTGTCACTAACAGAAGCTAAGTTCATAGATCTCTGCATTTTCTCTGATGCTTCGGAAAAGGCGGTAGCTGCTGTTGCATATCTTAAGATTGTGGACACAGATGGAAACTGCCACACATGATTTCTCAGGCAAAGCAAGGTTACTTCCATGTCCAGAAGACACCATACCCCACCTAGAACTTTGTGCTCCAGTTATGGCAGTAAACATGGTTGAAATAATCACTTCTGAAATACAGACATCAACTTTGACGCAGTCACCTTCTACACTGACAGTAAAGTTGTACTTGGATGAATTTACAATAAGAAAAGGAGGTTTTATGTCTATATTAATAATCACCTTCAAAGGATCAGAAGAACCACGCTCCCAGAGCAGTGGTGTTATGTGCATACAGAGCATAATCCTGCAAACATTGCGACGCAGCCTATATCCACAGTCCGTATCTGGTTGAAGGAAAGTTTCTGTCTCAGCCAGAAGATAAGTCTTCGGTTAAGGAGACGTTTGAACTTGTGGAACCAGCACAAGATTCAGAGATTCAGCCACAGGGGACAACACTATCCACAGTGGTCTCTGTGCACCTGGGATCCCAGTGCTTTAAAAGTTTCTCGAGCTGTAGATCTCTCACTGTAGCTGTTGCAAGTTTGAGCCATATCATTCTATGTTTCAAGAAAGCTCAAAATGACACCTCAGAGCAATGTAAGGAATGGCACCATTGCAGTTCACTTCTGGCTATAGATGTACTCACTCAGAGTATAGCAGTTTTTATTGACACAGTCCAGCAGGAAGTCTATGCTGATGACATAAGGTTCCTCATAGGGTCTAATACCAGACTCTCAAAGAGCAGTTCATTATGGACTCCAGACCACTTCATTGACCAAAATGGCCTTCTGAGAGTCAAAAGTCATCCGAAACAGGCAGATCTAGGACATGATGAGAAAAGTCCTGTCATCTTACCTGGACGCCATCATGTATGTACCCTCCTAGCACATTACTTTCATGAGCAGACACAACGTCAGGGTTGGCACTTTACAGAGGGTGCTGTACGGTCTACTGGATATTGAATAATTGGTGTCAAGTGGTGCGTAACCATTCTCATTTTCAAGTGTGAGATATCTTGTAAGGTTAGAGTGCCATGTGAAGTGCAAAAGATGGCAGATCTGCCTCCTGACAGGATCAACATGGTTCCCCCATTTACTTATGTGTGCTTAGATGTGTATGTCTCTATCTGCATGTTGAACCAGCAGAGGCCATGCTGAAAGTAAGAGGTGGGCTGTCCTTTTTACCTGTTTAAACATCAGGGCCATCCACATTGAGGTCATAGAATCCATGGACTCTTCTATCTTCATAGATGCTTTGAAGAGATTCCTGGCTGTCAGGGGACCAGTCAAGCACATCCACTCTGATAGAGGTACAAATTTTATTGGAGCCTGCAAAAACTTGGGAACTCCTTCTAATGCTCATGGAAGAGCTTTAGAGAACTTTCTCATGGAACATGGTACATGGACATTCAACTCTTCCCACTCTTGGGAGGAGTCTGGGAAATAATGATAGGCATGACATGAAGAATCCTGGATTCTATGCTCCAGCAAATGGGTTCTCCCAAGCTCACTCATGAGGTACTTACTACCTTCCTGGCCAAAGTTACTGCAGTTGTCAACAACGGTCCAATAGTGTCTGTGTCAAATGACACTTTAGATCCTTTCATCCTCACTCCAGCTACCCTGCTTACCCAGAAAGTAGACCTTGTCCTCTTACAGTTGGAGATTTCCAGGATTCTGACCTGTACAAGCAGCAATGGCACGGAGTACAGAGTCTTTCCAGCACCTTCTGGGACAGGTAGCACAAACAATACTTATCTACTTTGATAAGAATACATATGTAATCTGCACTCTCCTCGTAGGTGGCAGTTTAGCCAACCCAAACTTGTTCCAGGAAGTGTTGTGCTCCTGAAGGATTCACAGATTAAGAGGAATGACTGGACTTTAGGGATTATACCAGCAAAGATGGGAGAGTTCACAAGGTGCTAGTGAGAGTCAGTGACAGGGATGGACAGAAACTATTTCTCAGACCTGTCAATGAGGTAGTCTTGCACGTTCTCTCAAAAGACTAATAAGTGATTAGTGTATAAGCAGATTTCCAAATGTGGACAGTGGTATCCTCTGAATACCAGATAGGGAGTGTATTGTCCTATAGATTTTGTGTTTTGGTATTCTGTACTTGTACATTGGTGCCACCTACCGACAACGTTCTATATGCATTTTAAGTAATGTTATTTGTTCTTAGTTGATGATGTCATCAGTGTGAGTCCTTTTGCTATTTATATTACTATATATGCATGTGCTAGTGGAAGCATGGTTATCTTCTCTCTGTTTTATCTTCAAACATCTTCAACAAATTAGTTTTAGATGGCATGTTTTATCCTACTCCAAATACCTTCAGTCAATAGATATACTGGAATCTACTTGTCAGTGTGGTTACTGGAGAAGAATTTAGCTGCCTTTCAGCTTAAGCAAGGAGCTTGAGGTTGAGAACAGCACATTAGGTTTGGCATATTATGCAAATTATTGTAAATTGGAGTGGGTGGGGCTAAATGATTCGAATGGCAAATTTATATGGTTTGAGCCAAGGAATCAGCACTAAGAAGAAATTTAACTGTGACTTATTTTCCAAGAGATATGCTTGTTTTTGCAAGCAAAATGAATAGGGCCCCCAATGGCCAATTTGAGTGAAATTGCATCAGATGGTTGTGAGTCCATACAAACTTACAAGAGTGCTAGCTCACTGTTAGCCCTGTCAAATGCCCTCTGAAATCGGAGGCCATGTTTTTAAGTAATTACATCATCATTAAAATTCCAATTACAGCATAATGATGCACTATACCAAATTTTAGCTCTATATAATATTTTAGGGTCTAAGGAGACAAAGCATGGGAAAAAGGAACTTTCATTGTACCCCTTATTTTACAATAGATATGCTTGTTTTTAAGTGCAAAAACATGAATAGCGCCTCCCAGAGGCCCAGTTGAATAAGACGGTATTAATTATTGGGGGTCCTTAGAGGGACCATACTTAGCCTATGTACTTAGGGACCATACTTAGCCTACCATACCAAGTTTTAACAGTTATCTGACCTTAGCTCTGCCCCTTATGCATGAACAGGCCCCAAACTTTGCACATTACCTCAAAATCTTGTCCAGTATATATTTTGTGTAAAACCATACAAAAACTCATAAGTTAGACCTGTATGAGTAAGTTATGGTCCACCTCATTAAAATTGATTGACATGCAGTGGCCATATAGTGTTCAGATGTCAAAATGTTTTTGATAATTATTGAGGGGGTCAGTAAAGTTTTGAGTAAATTATGCATATGCAGACCATGCCCCATACCTTGGACTGCCTTAGAAGGTGTCCTTAGAGGGAACATAAGTTCAAGGTTCATGACAATGGCTCAATGTTTACCTTGTCAAATGCCTGCTGAAAGCTGAGTGGCCGATGGCGGCTATGTTGTTGAATTTACCAGGTCATCATCAAAGATTCACTTGCAGATTAGCACTGAGATGCAGTGTACCAAGTTTTAGCTCGAGCAGACGTACGGGTCTTGAGAAAAATTTGTGTTTCATGTTTCGTGCAAATCCATGCAGAAAGTCATGAGTTACAGCTGTTTGAGTAAATTATGCTCCACCTCTTTAGAATTGATTGACGTGTGGCGGCCATATTGTTTACAAATATCAACACGTTTTTCATCATTATTGAGTCTCACACTCTGCTGAGTAGTTGTGAAGATAGGACAAAAATCCTAGGACAAGTTCTGAAAAGAAGGTTTTGCATATTATGCAAATTAGCAAAAAAATTAGGTGGGCGGGTATTTCTTGGGGCTTTTTTTCATGAGAATCCAAGGAATAAGCAGCAAAAAGAATTTTCACTGTAGGACATATGGTATTCAAGATGTTGATAATAATAATAATAATAATAATAATAATATCATTATCATCATCATCATACAGTAGTTACTCATCCAGAATGGCCTTACTGCCACCACAGTTGCCTCTGTGATATTTCATTTGCTACTATAAACTGCTATGTGGCGCTATAATCATAGAATTTTTATAGGCGGGAGCTGAATGCATCAAAAAGCCCATTCTGCAAGTGGCAGTTTGAGTTAAAGTGGTTATTTTACCTAAACAATGTAAGAAAATGCCCACTGTAAGCTCCCAGCAAGCAATGAATGGTCCACTGAAGTTAATATACTGTACAGTATGGTTCTCCTTTCATTATCTTTGAGGGAAAGAAATTCCTAACATTACAGGGATTTATTTTTTATGTTTTATTTTTATAACCATAAACTATAGGGTTATTGACAGCCTTGTAAGTTCACTTATGGTCATTTGTAGCTTTTATTTTATAACTACAAAATTTCCTGCAGCAGCTAAAGTTCCTAAGAATGGAGACTCAGGGACAGAATACAATACAGATGTTGCCTTTAAGAATGTGCGTTTTTTCACGTGGTTTCACGCAATTCATCACGCGTGAACATGTGGCACCCTGCAGGCATGCCTCTTAGAATTTAAATTCATTTGATGTGCTTCACACAATATCCACCAGGTGGTGCATGGAACAACATACTGTAGCTCCATACACAGTACACTGAAAAAAATGGAATGTGTGGATGGTTAGATTTAAGAAAATTATATGTGTGGTTTACTGTATTTTTAAAGTTCATAGTTCTCATTGAGTTTTCTTTTTTTATTCACATGTATTCTGAATTCATAATGTGTACATTATTTAAAAATTACTCAATTCATAGTGTGCATGTGCAATAGTTATCAAGTATTTGTCATAACCATTTTACTGTCTTGTGTGAAAAAAGTGAGTTTTTTTAATGCACTAAAATTACCTTCATAATAATGAGATGGGATTTAAAAAATAACGCACTTTAAAATGACCTTCATAATAATGAAATGGGATTTTAAAAAACAATGCGTTTTAAAATTACCTTCATAATAATGAGATGATTACATAAATTTGTAAAACTGTATTTGAACTATTAACTAGTTACCAGTCGTTCTTAGAATTGCAGTAGTTATCAAGTAGTTGTCCTAACCATTTAATTGTCTTTTCATTTGGTAATTTGGGGCGGGTACATATTTTAAAGAAAGTCTAAATGCAGTAAACATAGTTACTCAAAAATATGCTTTATAAAGTTGCTTTTTTGAGTTAGGGACAGCGCTTTTACAGTTTAAAAATTAACGACAATAATTTTGGTTCATCACATGAATTTACCCAATTTGCACATGCTATAGGCCTGCCTAGCCTACAGTATCTACAACTAATTCTCACTTATTGTCCACTTCCCCAATGACACCTTGACATCTGTATGGATAAATGTTTGAAAGCAGTCCTGCAGGGTGACACTGGCCTCCTGGGTACACCTACTCACAATCCTTGTGGAGACAGGCTGCCTTTGAGCTGCAGGAACATAGTGATGTGTTAACAAGACAAGGTTATGGTCTGATCTACCAAGTAGGGGTAGGGTAGTAGCTCTGTATGTTTTTTTAACATTTGCATACAAAAGGTCTAGTGTTCTGTTTTCCTGTGTAGTGCAGTCAACAAACTGGTGGAAAGTTGGGAGAGTGGAATCCAGATTTGCATGGTTAAAATGCATCTCAAAATGACCAAGATCAGCAAACTGCATTCCCAAGGCATCAGGATTATGAAATCTGCTGGAAGTTCCACTCGAGAAATACAGCCCCATCTGAGTTCCATTGGTGCACACACTACATTGAACACAATGAGAAGACATTACAAAGAATGAACATCACGTTAGCAGGTCATTGGAGGCCACGCAGCCGGCCTTGGGCGTGAGCAGGACTTGAGAGGCCGCGCTGTTGGCCTCGGGCGTGAGCAAGACTTGGGAGGCTGTACGAGGTACGAGGTGCAAGACTACCTCGTTGGTCATGGGCTGGAGCTCTGGAGATGAGGCTGCCACATTCTTCTCTTCATAGTGGCTGGTGAACGGCCGAATGGGTTCATCTGACAGTCTGGCCCTCTCCAAAAAAATTTCAAGATCAAAGCAGTCCCCCTTCCCATAAATCACCCTCATTAAACAAATGAACTCAGCCAAGCTTCCTAGCTCCATGGTTCCCATGGCGACCAGAAGGCAATATAATTGGCTCTGCAGCAGGAATCCTTTAAAAAGGTCTTCAGAGTTGTCAAAGGGGTCTGGGGGATACATGAAAGTCCACTGGGGGAAGTGGACTGAATTGAACTCCAACATGATGATCCCGGCGTAGCTCCCTATCACCTTCCTGCTTCATCCATGTTGTAGACGCAGTATTCTGTTACGTAATGCGAGTGGAGACGGATGCAAGTGCAATAAAAGGGTGTATTTATTAAGAGAGGCAGGCAGACAAATCCAAAACAATGTTTATAATGTAATCCAAAACAGGCAAGGGTCAGGCGGTGTACAAACAGCAATATCAAGGATAATTCAAAAGCACAAAATGAGTGAACAGAAAAAGAAGTCAAAAACCAGGAGTGAACACACAGAACAAAACGGCTAGGTAAAGTCAGGCGGTGGAACACTGAACAATACTGTGTGAAGCACAAAGACACATGGGGGGGCTATAAGTATACAAACTAATCAAGGGCAAATTGGGAACAGGTGAGATTGATTATGACATGTGAGGGGAAACATCCAATAACAATACGGGGGCAGAGACAGGACAGAAACCAAAACAAAAACACACATGGCAACACAAACAATGACATAACCAGGAACCAGTCTCGCTGCCGGCTGCTTAAGCCTGCTGAGCGCTTTTGCAATTGGTGCTTGGCGCGAGGGGGAAACACCTGACAATTAAAATAATTCTGATACTAATTACTGTATACTGTTTGCAAATTATATTTAATAAAAGCTTAATTGTATTGAAAGGTGATCAGTAATTTATTTGCTTCGGCAATACATGGGCATCATTTTGTTTTGAAAATTGGTGGGGACAAAGACGTGGAGGTGGTTGACTCACCTTTTCTACTTATCGCACTGTGGCATGCATTGTGCTGTTCTTTGTTAGATAGGATTTATGTACCATAGTCTAATCAGTGGATTTACTTGAGGGACTGTAATTAGGACTAGAAATCTGAATGACCAAAATATTAATATAGCAATAAGATACTATTGATAATAATTAATTAAATGCAGTTAATGCTTGTTTTTATGTTTATATTTTCATAGGATATGCTACAGTACATTTGGTATTATCGATTATCTAAGCATTATCAATGAGTAGACCACTGTACTGAGATAAAAAAAAAAACAGGACATATAAAAATGAAAATTTTAACTTAATACTTTCCTTATGCTTTCCTTTTAGATTATTGGCTCAACCTCTGTCTTAGTAGTTTTTAATAAGATTATATGGGGGGGAGAAAAATCTTAATATAAAAATATTATTTTTCTCCTTGGATTATGGTGTCATTGTTTGGTGGTAAATTGCGAAAGACAAGGAATGTGTGATAAAATTAGTTTTACCTTCCTGGTCGTTGTCTTTAGTAGCTACATTACGCCATGTTAAGCCTTTAGATTGAACTGCAGTGTTAATCTCATCGAAACGAAATGACAAAAATGTTCATGACTATAATTATTCGTTTTTAATTTAAACATACAAAGATTAACAATGCACTAACAATGTTTCTTGAAGAAAAATCTAGAAAGAATGTTATTGTTTCAAATAATGCACTCATAAAGAATAAAGAAGTAATATAGATATCAGCAGGAATGACCTGCGTGAGCTGAGTGAATGAAAACCAGTAAACTAAAGCACTTTTAGTGAGTTAATTAACTCACCCAAACACATCCTATAAGAGATTAAACAGATTCATACACAACATAAATGCAATATTACAACTTGCATCTGCACAAAATGACATGAATGCACAACTATACATGATAGTCAGGATGTGTAAATCACATTGTAAATATGCTATTTCTGTAACAAAACATTTGGTAAACGTTGCCACATGTTTGAGTTAATACTTAAAATATTTGGTTTAATTTTGCACTTTCTTGTCAACTAAAATGTTATTTTCAACTAAAATTAGGTGCCATTTTAGTTAGAGTAAAATTGACAAAAATTGAGGAATATGGCATGACGAAATATTAACTAAATTTAGACTAAAACTGTCTAAACACAATAAAGTGAGGCAAAATAAAACTGAGTGCTACAGTAATGCACATATTTATGTAATATAAATCAAATTCACATGCTAAACATGTAAAAATACTATTAATAACTGAATTATTTATGTTTTATAGGCATGTGCTCAGTACAGGTATTGTCCAATAAACTTGAATTACACTGAAAAAAATGGAATGTGTGGTCGGTTAGAATTAAGAAAAAATATTACGTATGGTTTACGTATGGATGTACGAAAACAAATTATGTTAATGTAACTCAATTCGATCACATGGAACCAGTGTATGCTTTTGAATTAAGTAAATTCAGTGAGCTTTTTTTCCAGTGTGTAGATGTCTGTTCACTTTAAACCAGTTTTTTCAATAGTGAAACTTTAAATCTAAGAAAAGAACAGAAGTTTCCATTGGCAAGAAAGGAGAAAATGGAATTCATTCAACGCTGCTTTGAGGAAGGACATTCATATTTACAATGCCCACACAAATAGACTTTCTACACTGAAAAAAGAGCTCATTGAATCCACACTCTCACCTGAGCTGAGGCTTGAACCCAGGTTGCTAGCATTTTGCAACAACCACATTACAGCTGCGCTATTCTACCACACAAATTTTAGCCACATTAATTTAAATACTATAGTTATAGTACCTGTTCTATGTGAATTGATCACCCTCACTTTACATAATTCAATCTTGTAATTAGAAACTTTAAATTAGGTTTAGCATAAGCAATGCATTTTTCCTAAATTTAACTGACCACACATTCCATTTTTTTCAGTATAGGCTCGATGACGTTTAATGTGCTCTACTGCTTGTTGCAGAACGGTTCTGAGATAGGTTCACAGAGCCACTGGCCAAGCACAAGCAGATCATGAGCACAAGAAACAGAACGGTTTGGTTGGAAAAAGAGTATATGCTGTATACAGTATATGTCCTGGCAGAACTACGGTATCTACTAGCAAGCAGTGTTTGTTCAAATGAAACATGACTGCCCCCTACTGGTCTTGTCTTTCCTGTGCCTGCAGCATGTCCGTGATCCTGCATGATACCACATGAATCAAAGGATCCCTTTTCCTTTGATGTGCATTCTCAATGGCCACATCTGTATGTGAGCAGAGGTAGTGTAGCGGGCTACACATCTCCAACATATTGTAGCGCTTGTATGCACAGCACCTGAGTTCAAATCCGGTATAATCTTCACTATCCTCTATTAAAAAAGGCTACATGTAGCCTTTTTTGTGTGTAATATATATAATTACATACATATAACATTTATTTAAATATTTATGAAGATAAAATTCTGCTCAGGAGCAGCATTCTGGCAGGAAAGAGCTCTTGTGAAACATACCGGGTTAACACCTGATAACATGACAATTTAAACTCTTGATCATCTTAACTAATGCCATTCATTATGGAGTATCGCTGCTGCTTATGCGTTGGAGGAGTTTTCAGGTACAGTGGTGCTGAACAAAAGCCAGCTTTTTTAAAAAAAAAAAAAAAAGCCAATATCTTCGTGGGTTTGTTGCTCAAACAAACAAACAATGTGAAAATCAAACTGAATTGTTGCTGCAATGTAGTTGTTTTGTGGACTATTAACATGGCAGTAATGGATGATAAAACTTAGAGTTTTTATAAAAAAATTTTGAGAAACTTAAACGATAGTTTAAATAAACTCATCCTCTAAGTTCCCATTCAGTCTGTTGTCTTTATTGTCTTTATGTTTTCTTGCTGTGCATGGCTATGAAAGGTGGGTGGAGTTAGAGTGAAATTGGGGGAAAATCTGGGGATGTGCAGGAAAATATTTATAATGGTTTATATTTTTATGAATGTACAAATTTTATGAATTTATGTGAAAGTTTATATGATTATGAATGTACATGATGATGACTTATGTCAGTGTTTCATTGAGAAATTATTTTGTACATTACAAACAGTATTGATATCAGCAGTGTTTTTAACATACTATAAGTATATTTTGACTTGTGCTGGCAGATTTTTTTCACCAAGACCAAAAAATGTCAGAAACCCCTCTCCGTGTCAACATTTGTTTTTCTAAGATTATCAAGAAAACTTTCACAGTAGCTTACTTTTAGGTGTTCAAATGTTTCTTGTGAATAGCCTATATAAACATTATACATGAAAAGTTGCGTTTAGCATGTCAGAGCAATAACCTTCAATTTTAAGACATTCCAACCTTAAATGCCCCACTTTATCTTGACATAAGCCTACACAAAGGTGTGAATGAGGATAGAATGCATTCGATGGTGAACTTCAAATTATAATGAACAAGACAACAAAATTGTTATTAATTTATCATTATACTTTAATCTATGATAAAAGTTTTTGGTCATTCAGCTCATTGTTAAATGTTCAAGAAAGTTTAGATATTCTAAAACATTTAGAAATAGATGTTAAAAACATTTAGAAGAAAACGTTTAGATATCTGGTAACAGTCCAAATATTTTAAACAGTTTGTATGAACAATACCCCCCCCCCCCCCCCCATACAATTCGGGAATCAAAAATCAGCAACAGGAAACAGGCAGAGGTTGTATGTATATGTACATGTACATGCGATGTACAAATGACGATAATAGGGATGATCCAAAAATACACAAACGAAAATGGAACTAGGTCAATAACTTGAAGAATAATAACAAGAAACAAAAGGCTCAGCAAAGTCAGGCGGCACAACACTGAACTTTACTTTGTGACGAACAAAGACACAGAGGTTTAAATATACAAACTAATTAAAGGGCAAACGGAAACAGGTGTGAGCAATAAGGACACATGAGGGAGACAACCAGTGAAAAGACAGGGGTGGAGACAGGACATAAACCAAAACTATTCCCACGTGCCAAAGTAAACAAAACATGACAACACGGAAGTGCATGCCAAGCGAAGCAGGCTGTTATGCACGCTGAGCACTTCTGCATGCCACGCTTGGCACAAGGGGGAAATCCCTGACGTTTATATTACAGAACCCCGCATTTTTATACTGTATATAGTATTCACTATATACAGTATTTTTATACAGTATTTAATACTGTATGTAAATCTGGCACACACCAAATGGCCTATAGCCTACAGTTTCTCTTGATTTGCCTCCTACTGAATAGCTGCATAATTATGTGATTTGTAATACATTACACCAGTTTGAAATCAATTCATCATTTCAACTGCACAATTATAAAAACATTTAGCACCATATTAAATGACGGTGCAGCCTCTTTAGTATGAAAACTACTAATAGTCCTACTCCAAGTTTGGCTCTTACAAGACTTTCTACCAGACATTGAGCCGTGATGAAGATCCCTCTCGAGATTAGCGACAAGATCAGGTCTATGGGTAGCTTATAGTTTAGCACTAAAAGCTCTTGATGATGTACTGTGTGAGGATGATGAGTGGTCTGCTATAAATATTCAAAGTGAGCTTCAGTCCCGATAGCAATTACGATTATGAACCATCACCATCAGGAGACACATAAAGCAACTTGGGTAGACCTACGGTAAGTTGGCTGTTATTACTGTATAATACAGTGTATATTGTATAATACAATGCCTATAGTGTATTAATACAATGTGCTTTCTTCCAATATAGGCAAATGTCATGTTTGAACAAGTTTCAAACACTGGACAGCAGGAGAGAGAAAATGTGGTGGAGGACTTGAGGCCTGAGCTAGCGGGGCGGACTGCCGAGTTTGAGACCCTGAGTAGGGAGCTCCGTTTCTGCAAGGAAGCATATGCAGACACAAAAGCAGCTCATGCAGATTTAAAAACAACACACACCAGGCTCATCCAGGCCCATGCAGCTAAGAGAGGCACACGCAACAACAGAGGCATTGAAGACTCAACTCAATTGTGCCCATCCCCAACATCAGACTGTCCGACCGAGGACGCTGCTAACCTTAGTGGAGATACAGATACTCTGTCATCACCGCGGGTCCAACACCAACAACACCAGCTGGAAGTTGCCATCCCAAACTCCAGTTTTCTTGTCCCTCACCAGAGCAACCAGAGATCATAATAATGCAGAGCCGAATCAATATGGTTGCTTGCTGTTCCATGCCATTTTACCAGAGCAGCGGCACAAAGAGTGGGCATCGACCACAACTGGGATGGTGCGAGGGGCAAATTTGCATTGCCCATGAACCTAAGGCACTTTATCTTGAAGATTGTTTCCCAGAGGTTCCCCCACATGACCAACACTGATGGAAAGCGGATCAAAGACCGAGTCAATGAGTTCTTATGCTCACCAAGGAATGCTGTTGCCCACAGGTGCCTGCATTTTTAACCAGCATGTAAATATTTTTAGTTTGGAAAAAATGTTGATTTAACTTTAATGACGTTTGATTTAATGTTCCCATTTTCTTTGTATGAATAAATTTAATTTGTAAAATCTAATGATGTCTTATCTTTCTTTCCTTAACACACTTAAGAAATAAACAGAGTTTATTGTCCAAGACTCAACCTGTTATTAATACATAAGCTCAAATACGTTGCCAAGCATAAAAAGTCATATATAATGTTTTGTTTAGAGAAAAATTTAAGAATAATTGAAATCCACTTATTCTGTCCCAAAAAACTCATGGGTTTCGGTTCGGGTTCAGGTTAATTTTTCATAAATAGGTTCAGGTTGGGTTCGGGTCGGGTTTGGGTTTGTAACTAAATAAAAATATATATATTTTAATTATTAATATATTTTACATATTAGTAAATATATTTAACCGAACTTGTTTCACGCAAGTGCTCCCACACACGCTTTCTTGTCTCAACAGGGAAGACAGCACACACACCTCGTGAGTGAATTTAGCTAGTTAGCTAGTTGTGCACAATGAGTGAGATAAAGCAAAACATTATTGTAGGAAAACTTATTACAGTACCAAATGATGCAGGAAAATCTGCACTGTGGAAGAATTATGACCTTGTCATTACTACCAATAAAGAGCTCAGTGGTTACATGCAGTACAGGGCTTGCAAAGCTGTTTTTTGTTGTTTTTTTGCAAAGCAAAATATAATAACTGGTAAGTACATGTTTTTTCTCTTTTGCTCTTGTGTGCTGAGGGTGTGCTGTCCCTTGATGAAACTATTTGTTTACATGTGTTTGTTTTATGACTGTTGCATGCAGTCCTGAAATACAGCATACTGCAAAAAGTTATTTGTTGTGAGAAACCGATTTCAATCTCGGGTCGGGTTCGGTCTTAAATTTTAACAGTACCGGTAGGGTCACGTGGGGTTGGGTCAAACGATCTTGGGTACAGGCCAGGTTCAGGCTTCAATTTAAAGCCCATGCAGACCTCTAGATGGCAGCAGTAACAAGATTCTTTAAAACAGAAAATATAAATTGTTTACATAAATGCCACATGAATTTAAAATCTGATTTTTCAGGTCTTTTTTTTTTTTTAATCATAATTTTAACATCATTTATAGCATTCTAAATGTTTTTAACATTTTGCTCTGTTGCCATCAGTGCCGGCAACGTTCTCTCAAGCAGATGCGCACACAACTCGCATGCTGCATTTCTCGCTCGCTCTCCAATCCAGTGAAATCACAGAACGAAAATTCAAATGCGCCCCTGCACTGATATACATCCATTGACGTACAACTGTAATTGTGGTTTAGTAAAAACAAAATCTTTACAAGCGGCGTGTCCTTTTACGCCACCTGGCAGTGATTTTGCAAAAAAGATTCATGTGTAAATTTGTGTATGCCGCGGTGGCGGCAGTCCCTGAAGTAACTTAGTCAACAGCTGAAATCCACTCACAGAATAGCACAATGATGCAGTACAACTAATTTTAACTGGATTACTCTTATGGCCTGAGAAACAGTTATTTCAATCTAACACTGCCCCATATTAAAATCTGTAAAATGAAGTGTTTTCTTATAAAACAATCGTATTGTTTGGAGCACATCATGACTCAAACACGTGCACAGAACGCACATTGGGATTGTAAGTAGAATTGATTGTGATATAAAAAGAATTTGATTCAAAGGGTTACATCGTGAAGAAACCTTAATTTAATTCATTTTTTTTTTATTTAAGCCACCTTTTTTTTAGACATTAAAATTATCATTCAGATTGGCCTCAGTTTACTCTAACATATTCAACTGGCTACATTTACATGCCTTATAATAATCTGTTCAACAGATGAATAATAACCATATAACCTTTACATCTGATTACGTTACAATCAAAATCAGTGCCTGTGTTCTGCGCAGGCACATTTGGGTCATGATGCACTCCCTGTGGAAAACAGTTCTCCCTATGGAGAACAGATTTGATATTACCTATTTTAATTTATTTAAAATAAATGTGGGATTGGATTGGTGATTTGGTGGGTGTCAAACTAACATTTCGAGGCAGATACAGGGCATGGATTGACCTCAGTAAAGATGAGCATTTTTATCAGACAGTATTGGAATGGTGAAGCCAATTCTTTTCGTTTCAACAAACAACAACTGAAAGAAGCTGCAGTACAGGCCTGGAAATGCATCACGAGAGAGGAATGCAACAGTTTGGTGATGTCAGTGGCTTCCTTGATGCAGTTATTGCAAGCAAAGGATATGCAATCAAATATTAAGTGTTATGTACTTTAATTTACTTTAGGACTATCTGTTGCAATACTTTTGCTCACCTAAAAATTGGGTGGTCTAACACCAAAGGTGCCATGTTCTAAGTTGGAAATATCAGGAAATGAAAGCTGAAATTCTGAACTATCATCTCATATTCATCTTGTGATTCCAAACACAAATGTCTTAAGTGTATAGTAAAAAACAAAAGCACTGGGGACTTTATCAAGTTTTGTGAATATAGCTCAATACTAGCTGGTTGAAATGTGTACTGAAATCTGATTGGCTGATAGAGGCCATGTTTTTTAGGCAAGGAGGTCATCGTCAAAATTACACTTACAGATTAGCACATAGATGCACTATACCAAATTTAAGCTTGATCGGACTTATGGTTTTTGAGAAACAGTTATTTGACCTTAGCTCCACCCCCTATGAATGACCATACCCCAACGTGAGATGTCTGCAGTACTTTGTACTGAACATGTCTATCAAGTTTGGTTCAAGTCCATTTCACAAATCATGAATTACAGCTATTTGAGTAAACCAGCTCTGCCTCCTTAGAATTTACTGGCGGCTGTCTTGGTTATAAATCTCGATGTGTTTTTGATAATTATTAATGTTCACATTCTCTTGAGTAGTTTGACATCAGTTTACTGAAGATTGGCACCAAATACTGTATGTGAAGATTTGACATCAAATATGTGAAGGTAGGACAAAAAATCCTTGGACTAGTTTAAAAAAAAATTAGGTTTTGTATATTATGTATGTAGAACCCTGGCATGTATCAGTGGAAAGGAGGACTCAGGAGACATCTTTTTACCAAGCTTCAAGCTTCTTTTATTTTAAATTTTTGCTGTGAGTGCTTTTCAGTGTTTTCACAAACACATACCAGCACCAGTAAAATAATATGAATGGAGAGAACCTTGTGGAGGCTTGTGGGACCTCTCATACTGCAAAAACAGAGGTTCAAGTTACTTATCCCAATTATGAGCTTCATCGTGAACAAATTTACAAATCATATTTATAAGGGTATGATTAAACTGCTCAACCAGCCCATCCGTTTGTGGTTATTAAACACTTGCGCAAATCGATTTAATCCCTATTCATCCATTTTGGGAAGGGTGTGTGATATGAAAGAAGTGCCTTGGCCGTTTAGGTTCCCGACTCGGTAGATAACTCAGAAGAGTGACTCAGCAACGCTTCAGGGTGTGATGTTGCGAATGTTGTAGCAGTTACCGAAGCTTGTCCAAAGGCACAAATATCACTCTGGAGAGCAGGGGTGTTGAGGCCAATAGACTTTATTCTTTCAAGAATCAAGCCAAGCAGTTATCTACAGAGAAAATGCTTCTCAGCTCTTCAGAAGTGCATGCTTATATACATTTACATATACTTTACTTATATACTTCCACATCCTGTTTTTAACAAGACATATGTTCCCATACATGTGTATCCTGTTTTTAACAAGACACAAGGTTACCCCATATGCTTATCTTATTGTTTAAGGATGCCTTACTCACTTAAGTTTACAGCTTGTTCCTGTTTCCCACTTTACACGGGATTCCCATGCATATGTAAGGTCATATAGATCATTTTTAGGCCTTGGTTTCTCACACATACACTTCCTGTTCCATGCACACAATTCTAGTCAGCAAGCCTTTTAATGAGATACTGGGTACAATAATACATTTTGCACTATACCGGTTCCATACATCTATAACATTGAGGATTAAACATTATCAAATATGAGTACACATTTTATGGTTAACATTTTGTGGTTAAAATATTCTATACAAAGAGCCACGGCTTCCGGGTATCACGTTGCATAGTCCACTAAAACGAACACAAAGCATTCCGTTCTAATGGCCTGACAATGTCCATGCCAATTCTGTCAAAGGGGATCTTGATCAATGCAGACTCTGGCGGACAAGCTGAACACTTTTTACGCTCGCCTCTAGGCTGCAGCTAACAGCGCTAATGGCACTAGCAGTGCTAACACTGCTGAAAAGTGCTAATGGTGGCATGCATGCAGAGAGTATCAGAGCAGGAAAAGCTTTCATCATCTTGGAGCACAACGTGAGGAAAGCTTTCAGGAGGGTGAACACCAGGAAGGCATCAGGATCAGACTGCATCTCAGGTCGGGTCCTTAGAGCAAGCGCTGATCAGCTAGCACCGGTGTTCATGGAGATATTCAACAATCCCCACATGCTTTAAACAGTCCATTATCATTCCTGTCGCAAAGAAATCCCAGCCCGCCTGCCTCAACGACTATGCCCAGTAGCTCTGACCTCAGTTGTGATGAAGTGCTTTGAAGGGCTGGTTAGAGACTTCATCACCTCTGGACATCAGGAAGGGAAATTATGTTAAAATGCTGTTTGTTGACTACAGTTCAGAATTAACACTATAATTCGCTCCAAATTCACCACCAAGTTGGAGGACCTGGGACTTAGCCCGTCCCTGTATCAGTGGATCTCCAACTTCCTGACAGGCAGATCATAAGCAGTATGGGTGGGCAGACATGTCTCACCCTTCCTTGCCCTCAGCACTAGAGCCCCCAGCCCTGAGCTTCCTGCTGTACTCATTGTACACTTATGACTGTGTGGCCACTTTCAGCTCTACCACCATTGTCAAGTTTGATGACGATACTGTTGTGGTGGGCCTGATGTCTGATAAGGACAGGAGAACAGCCTCCTCCTGAACGTAAGCAATACAAAGGAGTTGATAGTGGACTTCAGGACAAGACAGGAGAGGTGCTACCAACCCTTAAGATCAACGGGCCCCAGTGGAGAGCGTGGACAGTTTCTGGTACCTTAGTGTTCACATCACGCATGACCTGTCATGGTCCTCTCACATTAACACCCTGGTGTAGAAGGCCCTTCAGCCTCTTTACCATCTTAGACACTGAAATGATTTTAAACTGCCCTCTAAGGTGCTAAGGAACTTTTACACCTGCACTATCGAAAGCATCCTGACAGGAAGCATCACAGCCTGGTTTGGGAACAGCACCAAGCAGGATAGGTGAGCTGTCTAGAGGGTGGTTGTAATCAGCTGAGCATACCATCCACACTGAGCTCCCTGACCTGCAGTCTATCTACAGCAAGCAGTGCTGGACCAAGGCCAGGAAGATAGTGAAAGACCTGAGCCATATGAACAATGGACTTTTCTCTCTGTTGCAGTCAGGGAAGTGCTTCCACTCCCTAAAGGCCAACACAAAAAGAATGAGGAGGAGCTTCTTTCCACAGGCCGTTCAGGCCCTCAGCCAGGGCAACACAGCTTGGACTTGTTTGCACAACACCCACACCACTGACATTCATGTTAATATACCCATATTACTCTGTATTTATATATGTTGACAATTTCACTACAACTATCTCAGCCTGTACAATGTTGCAACAGCATTATATTGCACAAAAGCTGCACGTCTGCATTTTATTACAAATATAGTCGTACTGTTGCTGCCACCTATTTTTTGTATCCCCTTATATTCTGTTTTTATATTTTTACCTTTTCTACTTCTGTTTTATGTAAATTCTTTTTTATGATATTTTATTTCATAGACAGTGGGGAAAAGCATTTCACTGCATGTCATACTGTGAATCACACTTGAAATTTGAACATCATCGCAAATGCATGGCCAATAATAAGATTTATTAGGGGAATAACATTTCTCTATGGCTCTTTGGTACCAACAATGCCAACAGTTTTCTTCCTTGGTTTAAGTGTACTGCATCGCTCGATATAACCTATTCATAATAGGTAAAAAATATGGGTGGGATAGCACAACAATGGGCTGAATTTGCTGATCATCAGTTACTCTCATTTGGCCCTCCCCACCCTCTGTCGGTGGCATTCGACCCACTCCGTTGTTCCTACCAGAACTCACACAATGAACTCCTCCAGCACAACCAGTTTGAGGATTTCTTCAGTATCCCACTCCTCAGCCAGCATCCACCAGTAACAGTCTTTGAGCTGCTGCACAAAGATGAACGGACGGCTGACTACTTGAAGTGCTCCACGAAGGCTGTCAGATCATTTGTGGAGACCATCTTTGGGAGCATCACAGCCCCCACCGAGAGAGGTGCTGCAGCTGGAGGCATGGTGGGGCATCTGGAGTACCTGTCGGTTCTTGGCGTGCTACTGGGTGATCACCGTGAACTGCTGCTGCAGTTCACGGCACAGGTCAAGAAGAGCTAAATGGTTCTTGAGACTTACTTGTTTGGAAGAACCCAAAGAATCAGTGGAAAAAAGAAGATTGCATGTGTTCGGGTATAGATTACTACCTGTTAACCAAGTTTCACATCTGTAGGACTTGGTTTGAACTATTCGTTTCAGCAGAGAATCAGGATAAAATGAAAAAGAAGAATTTGTAGATGACATCAGAATCTTGTCCTGTATATGCCTTTGAAGTTTTGTGTGAATGCCCACAAGTATTCTTGAGTTACAGCTGTTTGAATAAATTAAGCTACGCCTCCTTAGAATGGATTGACATGTGGCAACCATATTGTTTAGAAATGTCAGCATGTTTTTGTTAATTATTGAGGTTCACATTCTCCTGAGTAGTTTCACACCAAATTTGTGAAGATAGGCCAAAAATCCTAGGACTAGTTCGCAAAAGTAGGTTTTGCATGTTATGCAAATTAGCAAAAATGGTGGGCAGAAAAGTAGTAAGTAGGGAAGAAAATGAAGAAGAAGAAGAAGAAAAATCTTGACAATTACAGTAGGGTTCCACCACTGCTTGGACCCCTAATAATAATAATAATAATAATAAGAAGAAGAAGAAGAAGAAGAAAAATCCTAACAATTCCAGTAGGATTTCAGCATTTAGGATAGGGTTTGGACCCCTAATAATAATAATAAAAAAAAAATTAAATCAGAACAAATACAGTAGTGTTTCAGTACCTTCTGTGCTTAGACCCGTAATAATAATAATAAAGAAAAATAATAAAAATCTGGAAAAAAAAACAAAAAAAACATTAGGGTTCCAGCACTTATTGCTTTGCTACCTAAGAAGAAGAATCCATACAAAAACAATAGGGTTCCAACACCTTTGGTGCTTGGACCCCTAATAATCATAGATTCTTATTTAATACAGTAGCAAATTTAACTAGGAATTATAATGTTTTTTCATGATAAAATTTAAAATATTACAAAATTTGGAGTATTAACTAGTCAGATAGTTTGCTGTCTATGTAGAGGCCTATGTTAAACATAATAAACTCCTCCTTAGCATTAGCTATTAAATTTGAAAATGCTTAGCAGATACCTAAGCTCATGCTTGCATAGGAATCACTGAGACTGATTACCCCTTTGAAGTCTTAAAAAGAATTTGAATGTTTTGCCATAGATTTGGTTTTGCTGTATTAAACCACATTACTAGTGTTTTTAACTCAAGTGTTTGGTATAATTCTTTTCAGCACAATTTCAGGTTCAAGAATATTTAATGTATATATTTTTTTAAATATAAGATACTGTATTGATGTAAGTGCTTCCACAACCCACAAATATATATAAACACCTATAAAAAATTACAATTTTATTTAATAAAATAAGAAAACATGCTAAACAAATTTTTTTTTCAGTTTTTTTTTTTTCAACACCATAAATGCAAAATATGAACTTTAGAGGTGAAAGACAAATAACTCTAGTGAACTATTTACAGATAAAACAGATTAGTCACAGTTTTTTTTCAGTCTGGTCAGTCCACCATAAATTCAAAAAATAAACTTTAAATATGAGAAACTCTAGTAAACTATTTACAAGTAAAACATTTCAGTCACAGGCATTTTTTTTGCCCAGTCTGGGAAGTCCTCCAGTGTCTGTGTCCTTTTAGTTGTGCCATTTTTCAAAGCAGTTCCTTCATCACAGGCCTTGCCTTCCATGGTGTCCACATTTTCTTTTTATCCACCTTTCAGCAGAGTTCACAGGTCCTTCATCTTTGTGTGGCCTTCATGCTTGTGTCAGTGGGATTGGAAATAGCCATGGGCAGGTGCTGCACTGTCTGCCTCACATTTCTGCTGGGACACCCAGTAATCTCTGTCCTACACAGCTTGGCAGTGAGCTCCTTCATAAACACTTTGTGTGTCAGGGGGTTCTGACCTCTTGCATGGGCGATCTCCCAGTGCAGAAGGTAGGCATTTGTGGTGGCAATGTCCAGAAAATGAAAAAAAGAGTGTCCAGTACTAGTGAAATGTCTTATATTGTGTGATATAATACTGCAACAGTTGGTCAGACAAGTCAACTCCACCTATATATCTGTTATTTGCTACAACTGCAGCAGGGCATGGAAAATTTTCCACAGTCCAGTTCTTGTCTATGGTTTTGACTATCCCTCAGACAGTATTCCCTGAGAAGGCCTGATGAATTGTGAAGCATACAGACACCTCCCGTGTGTCCATCCACTTCACAAAAAGAAGGGGGTCCTCTCTGAGCTATCTGATGGATCCCCTGGGGGATTTTTGGTGCACGGCCTTCTGCCTGTTTTGGGGGCAGCCTATCCGGTTGTCTCTATATGTCCCACAAGCTCCAAAGTGTGCCTGTGCCAAGTCTGTGAAAAGCCTGGGACTTGTATAAAAGTTGTCTACATATATATGGTATCCAGTTCCCAGGTAAGCTGGATTTATGAGCACCATAATGCTCTCATAAGATAGTCCATTCCCACTTGCTTTCCTTGTTTTCCCAGTATACACAAAGAAATTATTTGTGTAGCTGTTAGAGGAGTCAGCTAACACAAAAAGTTTGAACCCCCATTTTGTAGGCTTGTCCTTCATATACTGGGTCATGCGAGTTTTAGCTTTTGTTGCCACAATTCTCATCTACTGCAAGCTCCCTTCTTGGATGGTGATATGCCTGGCAGGCAGCACATATCTCATTGAGAAGTGGTCTTGTGTGGAACAACTTGTCATGGTCTGGTGTCGCCTTCTTCCTGTCATTCACCACATCTTTGTCTGGGTCAGTCATGTGAATGTTCCAGGAGATAGTTCTGAACCTATCCCTCGTCATAATTGTTGCTGGAAATGGGATAGAATAGATGTGGTTCTCTCTCCAATAATCCTGGATATGTTTTAGAGGAGCCATTTATGTGTAGATGACCAGACCAATGAATTTGTAAAACTCTGCTACAGTGACATCAGACCATATGTAGTTTTTGTCCTCGTCCAGATTTCTAGTTGCCTGTTTGTTGGTATTTTTGAAAAGTGTCTGCACAGAAGTCTTTGAAAAATGCAGCTGAAAGAGGTTCAGTGGAGTATAGTGCTGTGATGCATCAACCAGGAGTTCTGCAACATCAGGGTCCCTTTCTGTTTTCCAGGGCTGTGCTGTATTTAGGGCTGGCTGTGTTGGCTGTGTTGGGCGTGAACGCTTTGTTTATGCCACCTTAGCAGTACCAGGTCTTTTTGGCCTTTCTCTTCCCCAAGAAGGTTTGGATATAGGGGTACTGTTGGCTGCAGCAGCTGAGCAAGTTTGTGGATCAGAGCTGAACAGACATAAGAATAGAAATAAATAAATAAATAAATAATATAATATGACTCTCTCTCTCTCTGATAGCCAGCATTCCTTTTCTGTCTTTTGCACTGCGGCAGTTTCTAAAAATGCTTAGAAATAAACTTTCCTTATAAAAGTGAACTGTGTGTGTGTATACTTTTTTGCAAATTGACTCCCTCTCCAGGATGATTTTCTTCATCTGACGCACTCCCCAAATCAGATGAAGTGTTCTCATCATCCTCGTCTTCAAAAAGTGCAGCAAAATCTTCATGAGTAGATAAAACCTCCTACTGGAAGCCACGGTGGTAAAATGCTATTTTTTCCCCCAAACTTTGATGAAATATTCAAATGATGGGTATGTATGTGTGTGTATATATATATATATATATATATATATATATATATATATTTTTTTTTTACCGATCAGCCATAACATTAAAACACCTGCCTAATATTGTGTAGGTCCCCCTTGTACCACCAAAACAGCTCAGCCCTGTTGAGGCATGGACTTCAAAAGAGCTCTGAAGGTGTGCTGTGGCATCTGGCACCAAAACATTAGCAGCAGATCCTTTAAGTCCTGTAAGTTGCAAGGTGGGGCCTCCATGGATTGGACTTGTTTGTCCAGCACATCCCACAGATGCTCAGTTGGATTGAGATCTGGGGAATTTGGAGGCCAAGTCAGCACCTTGAACTCTTTATCATGTTCCTCAAACCATTCCTGAATGATTTTTGCAGTGTGGTGGGGCACATTATTAAGCTGAATGAGGCCACTGCCATTAGGGAATACCGTTGCTATGAAGCGGTGTACTTGGTCTGCAGCAATGTTTAGGTAGGTAGTATGTGTCAAAGTAACATCCACATGAATGCCAGGACCCAAAGTTTCCCAGAAGAACATTGCCCAGAGCATCACACTACCTATGCCAGCTTGCCTTCTTCCCATAGTGCATCCTAGTACCATTTCTTCCCCAGCTAAGCGATGCACATGCACCCGGCCCCACAATTTGGCCCTTGTCAAAGTCAATAAGATTCTTACACTTTTTCTGCTTCCAACACATCAACTTCAAGAACTGGCTGTTCACTTGTACATACACCTATCAGCCATAACATTAAAACCATGGAGATATGACATGAATGAAATTGATTATCTCATTACAATGGCAACTGTCAAGGGATAGTATATACTAGGCAGCAAGTGAACAGTCAGTTCTCGTAGTTGATGTAGGAAAAATGGACAAGTGTAAGCATCTGAGTGACTTTGACAAAGGCCAAATTGTGATGGCTAGATGACAAGGTCAGAGCATCTCCAAAACGGCAGGTCTTGTCTGCTGTTCCTGGTATGCAGTGGTTAGTACCTACCAAAAGTAGTTCAAGGAAGGACAACCGGTGAACCAGCGACAGGATCATGGACGCCCAATGCTCATTGATGTGCATGGGGAGTGAAGGCTAGCCCATCGGGTCTGATCCCACAGAGGGGCTACTGTAGCACAAATTGATGAAAAAGTTAGGCTGGCTATCATAGAAAGGTGTCAGAACACATAGTGCATCTCAGCTTGCTGTGTATGGCCTGCATAGCCGCAGACCAGTCGGAGTGCCTACAATGGGCACATGAGCATAAGAACTGTACCACGGAGCAGTGGAAGGTGGTCTGGTCCAATGAATCACATTCTCTTTTACATCATGTGGATGGTCAGGTACATTTGTGTCACTTACCTGGGGAAGAGACGGCACCAGGACGCACTATGGCAAGCTGGCGGAGGCAGTGTGATGCCCTGGGCAATGTTGAATTACTGAAGTGTTGAATTTACACATTCAAGTGTTGAATTTGCACATTTTAACCCCTCTATGGGTCACCTGAGATGAGGATGCACTCATCATCATCCATGCTTTTGGAGTTCTCAAATCAACGTGCAGTCAGTAAGTGAAACTACTTTATTCTGTTGGTTACAGATACACAGACGAATCAGCTGCTACACTATATGCCAAAAAGTTTGTAGACAACTTATCACACATATCATCACACATCACATATGTGGGCCTTCCTCAATTTGTTGCCACAATGTTGGAAGCACACAATTTTTCCATAATATTTTACATTTTGTATATATATATATATATATATATATATATATATATATATATATATATATATATATGCACACATACACACAAACACACACACATATATTTAAAACATTATGAAAAATTATATGCTTCCATCTTTGTGGCAACAAATATATATGTGTACTTATAGTCAGGTCCTTATTTATTTGGGCAGTGACACAATTTTTGTAATTTTGCCTCTGTATACCACCAAAATGGATTTGTCACTATATGCCAAAAAGTTTATGGACACATGATTACCACACGTATCACACATCACATATGTGGGCCTTCCTCAAACTACTGCCACAAAGTTGGAAGCACACGATTTTCCAGAATGTTTTTTAAAGCTGTAGCTTTAAGATTTCCTTTCACTGTAACTAACGGGCCTAGCCCAACCCTCTTCCATTATGACAGTGCCCCTGTGCACAAAGTGAGGTCCATGAAGACATGGTTTGCCCAGACTGGTGTGGAAGAACTTGTCTGGCCTGCAGACAGCCTGACCTCAACCCCACAGAACACTTTTGGGATGAATTGGAATGCTGACTGCACACCAGGCCTCCCCACCTGACATCAATGCCCAACCTCACTAATTTCCTTATGGCTGAATGGGTACAAATCCCCACAAACACGTCCCAAAATCTAGTGTAAAACATTCCCCTGAAGAGTAGAGGCTGCAATAGCAACTTTCGAAGTGTATATTCTGCAATGAAAGGAACCATCAAGTTACCTGGGTGTTGGTGTCTTTCACCTTGGCCAGCCACTGGTGGGGAGTGTAGTCCATGACTAGGGTGAAGTGTCGGCCTTCCAGGTAATAGCAGAGTTCCTCTATAACCCACTTTATGGCCAGGGCCTTTCTCTTGACAGTGGCAGCTTCCTGCTCACATACAGTACCAGATCCTCCTCCCCGTCCGCGAGAGCACAACACCCAGCCCAGTCTCGGATGCATCTGTGTAGACTGTGAATGGCAGGTCAAAGTCTGGTTTACTGAGAACAGGGATGCTGGTGAGCATTTTCTTGAGGGCTTGAAATGCCTGCTCCACTTTGTCGGACCAGTTCACCCGGTCTGGTTGGCCTTTCCTGGTGAGATCTGAGAGGGGGGCAGGCTAAAGAGAAGTTAGGGACAAATCTCTGATAGTACCCCCACCAACCTCAGGAAGGCACATACCTGTTTCTTTGTGGTGGTATGGGGGTACCCTTTCACTGCATTAATCATCATCTCCTGCAGTTTCAACAATCCCTGGCCAATGCAGTACCCCATGCAGTGTGCCTCAGTCAGCTCCATATGGCATTTTCATGGGTTGGCCATCAGCCCAGCCTTCCAAAGCTCCTCCAGAACCTCCCTCAGATAGTGTAAGTGATCCGACCATGTGGTGGAGTGGATGATGACATCGTCCAGATACGCTGCTGCAAACTGTCGGTGAGGGCAGAGGATGATGTCAGTCAAGCGCTGGGATGTCACGGGTGCTCCATGGATCCCGAAGGGGAGAACCCGGTATTGCCATTTGTGGTGCTGAACACAGTCTTTGGATTGGCCTCTGGGGTTAGGACCACTTGCCAGTAGCCTTTGGTGAGATCCAGGTTGGAGATGCCCCGAGCTCTGCCCAAGTGCTCCAGTAGGTCATTCACCCGAGGGAGGGGGCGGCCGTCGAAGTCCTAGACCTGGTTCAGATTCTGGAAGTCATTACACAGGCAGAGGTTCATTTTTGGCTTCAGGACCATCACAATGGGGCTGGACTAGGGGCTGGCAGACTCTTCAATGATGCTGTCCCATAGCATCAGGCTACTTTCCTCCTTGATAGCGAGACGGTGGGTTTCAGGGACGCAGTAGGGCCAATGTCATACCATGACTCCCAGTGGGGTTTTAATCTCATGCTGGACCGGATGCATCATCCCTGGGACTATAGAGAAAATGTCAGCAAACCGATCCACTAGCTCAGTCAACTCTTGTCACTGTGCAGGTGTCAGCTCTTCTCCCTTCTGAACCAGGGCACGCTCTGGGGGATCTATGGACAGACTGGCAAAGGCAGACAGCACCGGTGCAGGCTCGATCCATTTTTTTTTTTAACAGATTGATGTGGTAGATCTGTGTGTCTGGTTGCTTACCGGGCTGCTGCAGGTGGTAGTTTACCGGGCTCACCCAATCGAAGGACTGTGTATGGGCCTTGCCAGTGGGCCCGGAACTTGCAGTTGGCACTTGGGAGTAGGAGGAGCACTCGGTCACCCGGCTGAATCTCTCGGGGCTGGGGGGAAGCGGCCTTATGAGGTCCATGCCTATCCTTTCAAACGTGTGCCGATGATGGGGAATGGGATGGGTGGGGCACCTGTTGGCACTGGAGACAGAAGTTCCATTCCTCAGTGTCCATGGCTGGCCAGAGGAAACATTCCTTTAGCTTTTACAGGGTGTTGCAGGCACCCACATGACCGCCGAGGGGATGTGAGTGGGCCAGATGCATCAGCAGCTCGGTCTTCGGTCGGGAGATCACCAGGAGGTCACAAGTTTTGCACAATGATTAGGTGTGGTAGTACAGGAGCCCCCCACACCAGGAAGGAGGAGGCGAGCAGTGCCTGTTTGGGTCTTTGCTCCTCTAACTGTAGCACCTGGCCCCAGCAGTGCTTTACGCAGTTGTCTTCCTTCTGTTTGCACCCGAGATTGCCCTCCTAAGTCATCAGATGGAACGCAGAAGAGACAGGTCCTCTTCCTGGGCCAGGTAGGCTGGTCGGATCCAGGACTGGCACAGTCGCAGTCGTTTCCCGCATTGTCTGGACCCCTTAGCCTGGGTGGGTGGGACTGGGGCTGCGGGGAACCCTTTTATACAAAAACACAAATACAAAAAGTTATGCACTTTTCCTCCTCTACTGCTGATTCTTTGCACTTGAATTTGCACTTGACAACTATGTGACAGTATCCTATTTGTGGTCCCAGGATAGCTGATGAGACCTTGGCTCCCACTGCTACTTTCACTATTTGTCAGAATACACTGGTGAATTCACTGGCAGATCTGTTTTACAATATAAATGGTGAGATTTGGCACTCTCAGCTAGGCCGCCTATGTCTGTGGGTCTGGCCTCTCAGACTGAATCACCAGTTGAGGACTTATTGAACAGTCCAGGAGACTCTTAGGAAAGAAACACCCTCTTGCACACAGGGCATACATACCATTAAGTCTGATTCCTAGGATTTTGACCTTTCTCCTGGGACTGATAAACTGGTAACCTTCAATAGTATGCTCATGGATTCCTTAAAAATCCTGCTTATGAGCCTATGCATGAAGTTAACTTACAGGGAGTGAATGAAATCTACCCTCTTGCTAGCGATCACTTGGGGGTTTGGGGGTTGGGGGATTGTATGCTCTAGCAGTAAGTTTATTTTGCATGCAGTGGTGGCCAGATTACTTTCTGCCCAAGATGTGTCGTAGATCTTTGCAAATTCTATATTGATATTGCGTCCTTCAATGTCCCATGCTTTGCCTGGTATATGCTGTACAGTTCTATTTGGAGACAGCAGACAGTATCAGATTGTCCAACTGTTTATTTGCTATAAAGCTTAATTGTTTGAGCAGAGGTTAGCCTGGTTGGTGGGCATCATCATGGGCTGGACACCAAGCCTCCACCATGAGATGCCACTCTATAAGAAGAATCTCCTGATGGGCTTTATTTAGAAGTATGCTATTCAAGGAGATAAGCGCTGTGGGTACCTGCGCACCAGATTCAACATCACGTCTCTCAGTGTGAGTACAGTATCTTTGAGCACCTTCCGTAGCAGTTCAAAGGTGAGCCCTGTTCCTGATGACATTGTCAGTATGTGTTACACACCTCCCTGACAGTTAGGAGGGTTGGGTATGAGACTGTGGTCTGAAGAACAGCCAGGGGTCCTTATCATTCAGATCTTGGACCAACTCAGTGAGACAGTTCTAGGGAATGGTATGTGTTATACACTATTGCCCTCCAGCCCATTTAATGCATACTTTCTGCATCTGAGCTCAAGAGCGTGTACCAATGTCAGCGCACAGCATTGTATTACACCACCTACCTTTCCAAGGTGTAAATAAAAAGCTCCTATGGGGCATGAACTACATTAATGTCTCAAGTGTTTGTGTTCATGCTGAGCTACTGGCTATACGGCATTAACTGAGAACATGAGCAGCTTGAACACAGCCACAATGAGATCATTGCTTTATAAAAGTGCATTCTATTTATTGCTTCATCAGCAAACCTCAGCAGGTGCATTACAGCCTGCCCACCATCAATGTTAAGTATGAGAAGCTAAAAGCAGAGATAATACAGCAGGTGCGAATGATTCTAGCAATGGCTACTGCCCAGTTACATGAATGAAGCCCAGTCCAGGTTCCCCAGCTCACCAGTAAATCCTCCAGGGTACCACTTCCTGTGAGTTGCAGAAGGCAGCAAGGGCTCATCATCACAAAGGCATTGCAAACATGATTGAGGCTTTAGAGCACACTGACTGGAGAAAAGACTGACCTGGAAAGTAAGAAAGAATAGCTTCCAACCCCATTCAGTGATTAGTTCCATTAGATGCTTTCTGAGGGCAGCTTTGCACAGGAGTAGAAAGCTGATCAACCACTCATAGTCTAGTCTCAAGTCTTTGTGGTAAAAAGGGAGCCTCAATAAGGATATTCCCTCACAACAAAATACTTCTTCATTAGATTGGTTCCCTTTACTACCATCCAGTGTATCAAGAGAAGCCCACCCAATGTCTGTTGCTGCTGTGGTCCAAAAGTGATGCAGTAATGCAGTTGGTCCACACAGCCCTTCAGAGGTCATATAGGAAGAAGGCAATATAGCAAGGACACTGAACCAGTTCCATTGGCCATCTCACAAAACCAGAGACGACATACCTGCCGGATGTTTCCCTTCATCAGTTAGCCCCCTTAGCATATTGGGATAGGGCCACATAGGGGCTTGAATATGTCCTTGTTATATTTGTCTATGCCACACACTACCCAGAGGCCATGGACCTGAGGTAAGCCTACCCAAAGCCTACAGAGCTGATGTTATCTTTACCAGAAGTGTTGGTTTAACAAAAAGATTCTGACAGACCAGGCAACCCTCTATGTCCGATGTCGGCTGATCTGTGTAAACTTCTGCAGGTAAGATATCTATACATCTTTAATGAAAGATACAGATTAACAGAAAGGATGCCTTAGCAGTTTATTTGACAAAACATAACTATAATCAACAACAGAAAGGAAAACAAAAAATAAACCAAGGAGAGAGCTTAAACCACTCATATACACAACCTGCAAGTAAATAAAACAGCGAACCTGGAAGGAAGCCACTAACAGAAACTATAAGAAAAAACAGGATACCTGCACGTAAAGAGAGCTAGCTGAACAACACACGACTAGGAATACAATTAAGGAACACCAAGTGATACAGGCAAGAACATGTATGCAAAATATGGCAGAGTGAGAGCACGTGGGTAAGTGCAATGCTGCACAGGGAACTGATGGAATGGTGAGCCTTTTATGTAACTGGTGATGAGCAGGAAATAATATTCAGGTCCTAATGCTCTGGCGATGCAGGGTGCTAGGTTTGCACTACAGAGGGTGTGGTGTTGTAAGCTTGCTAGCTGGACTGGGCATGTTGCAACATCATTTTTTTATATTAAAATTGACTGTCTGGGAGAGCAATTTAACCAAATACTGAAGTGCAGGCTTCAGAGTGTGGTAGGTGAGGATACACACAATTGGGACCTGCTGTGGCATTGTGATTTGTTTACTGTTTGGAAGGTCTCTCTGGCCTCCACTGGCTTTTCCTCATTTTAAATTAGTATTTGGCAAGGGGATCTGGGAGCAGCAGCAGCCTTTGAGCATGTCCAAACTATGCAACAACACATTGAGTAGCTCGGACCCTAAGTGCTTGAACAAATGCAGATTGGTCAGAGCATGACAGAGCAAGATCACAGCAGGCATGTGTACCTTCTCTAGTGGTTTGAGCCAGGAGGAAATTTAAATAGCTGGTGAAATGATATACAGGTCTCTCCTGTGAGTTTGCATGTCACTGTGAACCTTTTACGCTTTTTCAACTAGGTGGTGTGCATATCCACATACAGCCTATAGCCTTGTCACTGGGAATGAATACAAATAGTGGTTGACTTGTTAAAGTATTGTCAAGAATAACAGTAGATTTGAAGGATGTGCGCAGGGAGAGAGGCATGCAAATCTAGACGTGCAAAAAATCCAGACAGGTGACAAATGAAAGGAGAACAACAACAAATTGCCTGACTAAGTTATATGGTTACCATGGGCTAACAGAACTGCTTTAATGTGCATTTATGCAAGTCTCTGGAACTGTATTGGAAAGTTGGAATACTATTCTTCCAAAGGATATTCCCTCAACAGCTCACATAATCATTGAGGTGGCATCTGGGGAATTTGAAGGCCATAGCATTTTAATTACATCATTTTTGTACTAATTAAACCAGGGATGAATAGAATTAGGGGCAGTCGTGGCCTACTGGTCAGAGAGTCGGACTTGTAACCCGAAGGTCGTGCTCCGACTGCTCCTCGGGCACCACAGCAAAAAAGGCTGCCCACTGCTCCGGGTGTGTGTTCACCACTGTGTGTGTGTGTGCACGCACTTGAATGGGTTAAATGCAGAGAACAAATTCCGAGAATGGGTCACCATACTTGGCCACACGTCACGTCACTTTTTTTTTTTTTTTTTTTAGAAGCATAGTCATTCTAAAAGTGACCAATCCTCTGATGATAGAAGTGTTTAGTCATGGGCAAACCATGCCGGCAAAACAGACACAACAGAGCCTTTGGTCATTTGTCACCCATCTGTATATGAACCTACTGATACCTACTGACCAATTTGGAATTTTCAAGTGAAAATACAACCCCTGGCAAAAATTATGGAATCACCACACTTAGAGGATGTTCAATTCAATTCAATTCAATTCAATTTTATTTGTATAGCGCTTTTAACAATGGACATTGTCACAAAGCAGCTTTACAGAAATAAATGGATTCACAAAAATATATTGTAAATATTTAAATTTATCACTGTGAATTTATCCCTAGCTCTAGTGAATTTATCCCTAGTTCACCCAGCTTTTTTACTTTATAGCAAACAAACAAATCACAGATATGATGCAAAAAAGGTTTTGTTCAATAGCTTAACATTCTGGCTTTGTGAAACATACATAAAAAAAATTCACTGACATTTTTTTTTATTAATGGCATGTCTTTTTCCAAATCAAGTAGAGGAAAAAATTATGGAATCACTCAATGTTGAGGAAA
>CM040459.1:18366971-18383276 GCA_022758105.1 Pangasianodon gigas | reverse complement strand
TCTGTCAACTGCTATTCGAGAAAGTTGGAACCAGATTGATGGGGAATATTGTTTTTCATTAGTGAAGTCTATGCCTCAAAGAATAAAAGCCAGAGGAGGATCAACAAAGTACTAATTGTGTTTTTTTGTTGATGATTCCATAATTTTTTCCTCAACATTGAGTGATTCCATACTTTTTTCCTCTACCTGATTTGGAAAATTACATGCCATTAAAAAAAAAATGTCAGTGAATTTTTTTTTATGTATGTTTCACAAAGCCAGAATGTTAAGCTATTGAACAAAACCTTTTTTGCGTCATATCTGTGATTTGTTTTTTTGCTATAAAGTAAAAAAGCTGGGTGAACATCCTCTAAGTGTGGTGATTCCATAATTTTTGCCAGGGGTTGTATATTGAATGAAGTCAAATATATCTAGTATTTCCTATTGTAAGATTATAATAAAACAAATATGATTAATAAACCTATTTCCAGACATTTTACTAATTTCAATCTTGAAATACTCTGTTCTGTTGGCAAATATTATTTCAAATTTTAAGCATTTATTTCTAGAAATAAGAAAAATTACTTACATTGTCACGTTCATACACTGCAAAAAATTAGCAAGTGAATTTTTTTTTTTTAATTGTGAGATTTAAACATCAAGCTCCCGGGAATCAAGCGAGCAGGACCTTCGTGGACCTGGAGCACAAACAAAAACACAGGAGAAACAACAAAGATCAGCAACTAAATGGATATTGAACATAAAGGCAAAAACACAAGGAGGCCTGTCACATTACCACACTGGAAGCCGGAATAATCTGGTGATAAGTGGCTGGTGAGAAGTGGGTTTTACACACTTCAGGCTGATGAGTAGATGAGAATCAGTTGCGTTCACTGATTCAGTCAGGAGAGGCGTGAAGTGGAGTGCTATGGCCAGACACACGCACACAAACAGAAATGTGAGGGAGAAAATCACAGAGACACAAGAAAATCTCTTAATCTATTGCCAGAAAATTTTGCTTCTTTGTAATTCAAACAAACTGTGTAGTGCACAGGTGATGGATTGTGGACAGTGCAATTTGCATTCCACAGCAGAAAAGCATCTCAGAACACATAACATTAGAAGACCACACTGGGGTCCACTCCTTTCAGTTCTCCTTTGAATTCAGCATGTAGTCAATAACAGTTGTCTGCCATGCCAAACTGTGTTTGATTTGAAATTGTGGGTGAAAAATATAGGTCAGTATATATAGGTCCATTGCCTGAACTTTTTTGGGTTGGTTTCAGGTAATTCTGTGTGGTTTTTGAAACGTAGTTGGGGTGGAAAAAGTTTTATACAGTGCTGTGAAAAAGTATATTTGTCACACTAAATGGTTTTCAGATGATCACTTAATTGGAAAAAAGGTTATGCAACATCTACTGTATATCACCCATGTGAAGTAATTGCCCCTTTAAACTTAGTAACTGGTTGTGTCAACTTAACTGAAGATCAATGTTTCACAGTGCTGTGGAGGAATTTCGGCCAACTCTTCATTGCAGAATTGCTTTAATTCAGCCGCATTGGAGGACTTTTGAGAATGAACTGCCCATGTAAGGTCTTGCCACAGCATCTCAGTGGGGTTGAAGTCAGGACTTTGACTAAGCTTTGCTTTTTTTTTTCCTTTAGGGACATTCAGAGGTGCTGCAGCTTGTTGTTTTGTTGCATAACCCAAATGTGCTTGAGCTTTAGATTATGGACTGATGACTGGAAATTCTTCTTCAGGATCTTCTGGTAGAGAGCAGAATTCATGGTTCTGTTAATTATGGCAATTTGCCTCAGCTCTGAAGCAGACAGGTGCAGCATTATACTGCAGTGACTGTGAGGTTGTGGTGGGGAGAGGGAGGGGCTGTGTGGGTCCTTCATCAAAGTGCATGTAGGTAATGGCAGCTGATGAGTAGAGGTGGGGATTGTGCATTTGGGGGAGAGGGCCTGTAAGATGCCCTGTAATCAGAGGGGCTGTAAGATGCCTCGTAATCAGAATGAACAACAACCTCGTGGACAGTGCGCCCAAAGAATAGACCCAGTTTGACCAGTCAAAATGAGTGAAGTAAGGGTCATGCTTAGCGGGGATAGAACCCAGTTCTCAAAGTTGAAGTGGAATGTACGCTTACATACTGAGCCACCAGGCTGAATTGACCCAGAAATAACTAGAGAGAGAAGTTTTCTTTTCTTTTCTTTTCTTTTCCTTCCCTTCCCTTCTTCTTCTTCTTTATCTTTGCAGAAAGACCTCTGCAACCATAGAACCAGAAAATATACCTTTGACTGGTCTCATCTGATCAGAAGACTCAGCATCTGAGTGTTTCACCCATGCACTTAAATAGGGTAGTCCCAGGTGCAACCAGTTGAGGTAATGACTGAACTGAAAGATAGGACATGTCGTTTTCATGGGACTACACTTTAAGAGGAAGGAATTCTATACCTCTCTCTGGCAGCATGCATGAGTGTTATGTGAAGTTACATAGTTCCTCTTGTCTATAGATGAGCTGCATTGGGGAAGCAAGGGCAGTACTGAAGAGGAGAGGGTGTGAGGTTTGGTCTGTTGTCAAACCGTGTAAAGAATTGGTTCATTTGCCCATTTACAGCTACCCTCATCTGACTTGGTGCTACACATTTCCTTTAGGCCTCTCTACAGTTTGCGTGTGTTTCTCATTTTTTGTGGTCTTGTGTTTGCAGTGAAACCATCATGTTTTTACACCAGATATTCTATCAAGGCCTGAAAGCACGAATAGCAAGCTGGCCAACATTAGTATTAGGTGAGTGCTTTTCAAATATAAAGTCAAGTATACAGTCAACCAAATGGTTCCATTTGCATTTGCTGGTAAAATTACGACTAAATTGTGACCAGAGATTACCTGTGCTTTTATTATCTTTGGCCACCAGCTGACCTCTTTGACATTCTCCTGCCCATGCTGAACATCTACCAGGAGTTTGTTCGCAATCACCAGTACAGCCTGCAGATCCTGGCACACTGCAAACAGAACCGTGATTTTGACAAGCTGCTGAAGCAGTATGAGTCCAAGCCTGACTGTGAGGAGCGCACTCTGGAGACCTTTCTCACGTATCCCATGTTCCAGGTAACCATTCTCTTTCTTAACAGTCCCATTACTCTCCATTTCTCTTTTAATTCCGCCAAATTGGATTTTTTGCTAAACCTACTTTTGCAAACTAGTTCTAGGCTGTTCATCCGACTGGAATCAAACCAGTGCAGAAAGATTCTCTTGATTCTCTAGATTCTGTTAAAGGCCCTAAAGTGCTTGAACCCCGATAATTGCTGCTTGCAGCTATATTTATTATTATTAGGGGCCAAGCACCGAAGGTGCGTAGGCACCTATTGTAATCGTTCGTGTTATTATTATTAGGGCCAAGCACTGAAGGTGCATAGGCACCTATTTTAATCATTAGTGTTCTTATTATTGGGGGTCCAAGCACCGAAGGTGCCTAGGCACCCTGTTGTTATTCTACCTTTTCTTCTTCTTCTGGCTAGGGTGTCTATGGCAGCCCATAGAACCATCTGGTAAAAAGTTGTGAAATTTGGCACATTGATTGGGGAGGGTCTGCAGAACATTCTGACCAAATTTGGGCCAAGTGCTGCCAAAGCTCTAGGGTCACCATTGGGTCAAATTTGGGCCTTATTTGGAAGTACGTTTATGGTCCTAACTTTTGAACCATGTGTCCAAAATTTAAAAGGCACCCCTGGATTCCCTGGGTCGAGACGAGTCCACCACACCCTATGATGTAAATTTCCACCTAATTAGATTTTCTGCCATCTTGTATTTTGTCAAAAATAGTTTTTTCACTACTCCTAGAAATCTTGTCCAATCATCACCAAAGTTGGCACACGTCATCTTCAGAGTAAGCCTCACAAAAGTTATCAAAAGTATTTTTGAACACTCTAAATGGTTTGTCCATAATGGGCCAACGAATTTGACAGCGAAGCCACCAAACATACACCAAACAGCTGTATCTCAACAACAACTTTGCCCACTGTCACAAAACTTAGTAGGCATCTTTAGGGAGCCTACTGGTCAAAAGTTACAATAACATGCTGAAAATGCTTACATCTAACTGCCATTTTTGCTCCTCCTCCACCAAATTTTGCCCAATATTCACCAAATTTGGCTCACATCATCTTGACACCTGTCAGAACAAAAATTGTCAAAGGAATTTTGATATTCAAAACCATTCTCATCTAACGGACTGGCAAATATGTGAAACTACAATTCATTCTTGAATCCCTTTGCCTATAGTTATGGCTCTGCTTTCCAGTGATCTGAGTCTGGGTGCATGGCCCCCAAAAATGCTGCTTGCAACTTTAATTATTATTATTATGAGCCAAGCACTGAAGGTGTGTAGGCACCTATTGTATTTGTTAGTGTTATTATTATTATTATTATTATTATTATTCTGCTTCTTCTCCTGCTCTTGAGTCTATGGCAGCCCATAGAGCCGTACATAGGAAAGTTATGAGATTTGGCAAACAGATTGGGGACAGTCTGAAATGTTATCTGAGCAAATTTGGAGTCGCTATCTCAAACCCTCTAGTGCCACCAACAGGTCAAATTTTTACTCATGTTTCTGCTAATAACTTTTGAACCATAAGGGTTAGAAACAAAATTGATTCCTTGGCTCATGCCAAGTTGATTGCATGCCACGGTTTCAATTTCAGAATTTCCTAATTCTCAATTTTCTTAAAAACCTACTTTTTCGAACTCCTCCTAGATCGTTCGTCTAATTTTTATCAAAATCGAATCAGGTCATCTTCAGACCATGCCAGCAAGAAGTTATGGAATTCAAGATGATTAGTCAAACTGTTCTCAAATAAAGGGCAAACGAATTGTGGTCAAAAATTATAATGCAATTTAAAAAAATGCTAATGCCTTTGACTACTTTTGGCTGTTGTCATGAGAATGATCTTGATAAATTCCTTCGGTCATGACAAGAAGAATGATAGCAATTATGCCATGGTTGGCAGAACTTGCTGTCCGCCATTTTTAAATACTTTAAAAACCTACTTTTTTGAACTCCTCCTAGACTGTTCGTCCGCTTTTTGTGAAAATTGAAACAAGCAACTTCAGACCATGCCGAAATGGATGTGAGGGTATATCTCTATAATGCTTTAGTATAATCAGACCAGACTTAGTATATGTCATAGCCAGCATGACTTGAGGTTACCTGCACAGTTTTGGAACAATGCCACCTAATGCTCATGAGATATGAAAAAAGCATATTTTTGCTTTTCGGACCATTTGCCCAATTTTCACCAAATTTGACTCTGATCATCTTCAGTCCATGCCAGCAATAAGTTATGGATTTAATGTTGATAGCCCAAGCTGAACTGTCGGTCCGACTGACTTAAAAATTGCCATGCGTGCAGTGTCTATGTCCATGTCCATCATTGTCCATGAGGACATCTTAGCTTGTTCGATTCCTTAAATCCTACAGAAACCATTGATATACATTTTTCCACAGTGGGCCATTTTGTCTGTCTGCCATTTTGAGTCATGAGTCAAAAACCTACTTTTTCAGAGTCCTCCTAGACCATTTATCCAATCCTCACCAAATTTCAGACAGATTATCGTCAAGTCAAGCTAGTACAGTACACAGTGAAAGAAGTTCCTCCAGGACCATGGTGATACATAAAACAACACAGAACTACATGAGACTACACATTACTACATAAAGTGCACCTGCAAATGTGTGCAAACAGCACAAGACAGTACAATAGCTACTAAACAGGACAATATGCACAGTAAGAGACAATGCAGTGCCGTCCAGTACACAGTTCTAGTGTGAAAGTGTCAGATATAACAAGTAGTGCAAAAGAGTAACAAAATAATAAAATGCTGTGAACGTAAACATAACAACTATGACATAGTATTCAGCAGATCAGCTTATGCCATATATGGACATAGCAGTTATTGGGATAGCAGCCAGGTAGAGAGTATAGTAGTGACAAGAACTTATATGCAATATTTTTATAAATATAGTAACATCAAAAAATGCAGGTAGTGTATATTCAATCAAAACTCCCTGAGATGATATGAGGAAGAAACCTTGAGAAGAACCAGACTCAAAAGGGAACCCATCATCATCTGGGTGCTAATGGATAGTGCAATAAATAAATAAATCCCTTCTATAACTGTGTACTATATGGACAAATAGTGCAATTGTGCAACCAGTAAATTCATCACAGTTTTCACAAGAAGTCCGGTTTGTTAAACCTATCTACTGTCCACTGATGGAGTCCTGAGTACAAAGCTGCTTGTGGCAACCGCAGTCCCAAGCCATCACAGTAGAACTCCGCATATGAGATCCCCAAGCCATCTCCAAGGCCCCCAAGTGACACCATCCCCAGCAATCCCAATGATCTTCAGGCTGTCCATGTGGGGCCACCCCCAGCAGCAGTGAGCTATCTCAACCGATGAGAACGCCAACAGAAGTAGGGCATCACGATGGATCTGGCAGGTCTGGAGAGCAGAAGGGGTCAGGATCACTGGTATCTCAGGAGTAGCATGTGTAGCTTGACAGAGAGAGAGAGAGGGAGAGAGAATACAGAAATATGCAAAAATTGCAAAGAAAGTGGAATGGTGTTCAGTTGAATGTGTGTGTTGTAAGTCCAGTCTCCGAGTATTGAGGAGTGTGATGGTTTGGGGGAAAAAACTGTTACGCAGTCTGGCCATGATGGTACCTTCAGTACCTTTTGCCAGATGGCAGGAGGGTGAAGAGTTTCTGTGAATGGTGTGTGGGGTCATCCACAATGCTGTTGGCTTTGCGGATGCAGCGTGTGGTGTAAATGTCTATGATGGAGGGAAGAGAGATTCTGATGATCTTCTCAGCTGTCCTCACTATCCGCTGAAGGGTCTTGCAATCCGAGACGATGCAATTTCCAAACCAGGGAGTGATGCAGCTGCTCAGGATGCTCTGGATAGTCCCTCTGTAGAATGTCTAGAGGATGGAGGGTGAGAGATGCTACTGGGCTTTCTTAGTTAGGCAGCTGTTGAGGGACCAGGTGAGATTCTCCGCTAGGTGAACACCAAGGAATTTGGTGCTCTTGACAGTCTCCACAGAGGAGCCGTCGATGTTCAGCGGAGAGTTGTCGCTCTGTCCTCTCCTGAAGTCAACAACCATCTCTTCAGTTTTGTCCAGAGTTCAGAGACAGGTTGTGGGCTCTGCATCAGTCCATTAGCCTTTGCACCTCCTCTCTTTATGCTGACTCATCATTCTTGCTGATGAGACCCACCATGGTCGTGTTGTCAGTGAACTTGATGATGTGATTCGAGCTGTGCATTGTTACAGTTGTGATTCAGCAGAGTGAGCAGCAGTGGGCTGAGCACACAGCCCTATGGGGCCCCAGTGCTCAGTGTGGTGGTGTTGGAGATGCTGCTTCCGATCTGGACTGAATGAGGTCTCCCAGTCAGGAAGTCCAGGATCTGGTTGCAGAGGGAGGTGTTCAGGCCCAGCAGGTTCACCTTTCCACTCAGATGCTGAGGAATGTTAGTGTTGGTGAAATGAATTCTATGAACAGCATTTGAGCATACGTGTCCTTTTTGTCCAGGTGCGTGAGGGCCAGATGGAGTGTGGTGGTGATGGCATCATCTGTTGAGTGGTTGGGACGATATGTGAATTGCAGGGGTCCAGTGAGGGGGCAGCAGGGTCTTGATGTGCCTCATGACGAGCCTCTCGAAGCACTTCATGATGATGTGTGTGAGTTCAGTGGGACGGTAATTGTTGAGGCAGGACACTGAAGACTTCTTTGGCACGAGGACAGCTGTGGCCTTGAAGTACGTTTGAATGACGGTGATGCTCAGGGAGATGTTGAAGATGTCAGTGAAAACATCCGCCAGCTGGTCTGCACATCCTCTGAGCACTCTGCCAGGAATGTTATCTGGTCCAGCAGCCTTCCGTGGGTTAACTCTGTGTAGTTTTCCTCACATCAGCCGTGATTAGACACAGCACCTGGTCTTTGGGAGGAGGGGTGGTCTTCCTCGCTGTCTGCACCACATCATTCTGCACCTCAAATCGAGCGTAGAATTTGGTTCTACGCAAGGAGGGAGGCATCACTGTCACAGGAAGGTGATGTTGTCCTGTAGTTGGTGATGGCCTGGATGCCCTGCCACATGCGCTGCTTGTTGCCACTGTCCTTGAAGTGGCTGTGGATTCTCTAGGCGTATGTGCGCTTTGCCTCTCTGATGGCCCAGGACAGTTTGACCCTCGCTGTTCTTAGGGCCGCCTTGTCACCTGCTCTGAAGGCAGAGTCTCGGGTCCCAGTGCACGCACCTCTGTGGTCATCCACGGCTTCTGGTTGGAGTGTGTGGCGATGGTCTTGGAGACAGTGACATTATCAATGCACTTGCTGATGTAGCTGGTCACTGATGCCATGTATTTCTCCAAGCTGGTGAGGTCTCCATCGGTTGCAGCCTCCCTGAACGCGTGCCAATCAGTGTGCTCAAAATAGTTCTGAAGAGCAGAGATGGCTCCTGCTGGCCAGGTTTTCACCTGCTTCAGAACCGGTTTGGAGCATCTGATGAGCAGTCTGTATGCTGGGATTAGCATAACAGAGATGTGGTCCGAGTAGCCAAGGTGGGGGCAGGGCTCCACATGGTACGCACTGGGGATGTTTGTGTAAACAAGATCCACCGCGTTCGCCCCTCTCATTGCAAAGTTCGCATGCTGATGGAATTTAGGGAGCACCGACTTGAGATTTGCATGGTTGAAATCTCCTACAACAATAAACAGTCCATCAGGGTGTGTTTGCTAATAGCCCCATACAATTCACAGAGCGCCTCCTTAGCATTAGGCGATCAGGTGATGCCAAGGACTGGAGGCCAGGCCCCTGCAGCAAGCCGAGATCACGAAGCATCATGCAGGTCAGTTGTTGCATGATTTCCGTACTTTAGTAGTGTCTAGCGATGGTAGACGTGAACACCGGTTGCTTCAATGTCGATGTACCATTAAAAAGTTGGGCTAAGAACAAAAATAGCACCATTTTGAATCCAGAGCAGCTGCTGCGTGCTATTATCATGCTGCCATCCGAGCATGGTGGCAAAAAAACTTTGTGATATCTCAAACTGTTTCCATATAACGCATTGTCAAAGTTGATATAAGCACCACATAATGTTTTATGCAATATCTTGGCAACATTATTGCCTGTTGCACTGAAATCATGACCGTGCTGTGATGCTTGCTTATCTCCTTACTTTGCCTCTGTTGTGCTTGGCCCCATAATTGCTGTTTGCAGCTATATTCATTATTATTATTATTAGTAGTAGTAGTAGTAGTAGTATGTTTACTTTTCTGCGTAAGTAATACGTTCATGGTCCACTTTAATAGGAACACCTGTATACCTGCTCATTTATGCAGTTCTCCAAACAGTCAGTCATGTGACAGCAGCACAATGCATAAAATCATGAAGATACAGGTCAGGAGCTTTAGTTAATGTTCACATGAAGCATCAGAATGAAGAAAAAGTGTGATCTCTGTGACTTTAACCATGGAATGGTTGTGCTAAATGGGCTGGCTTGAGTATTTCACTACTGATCTCCTGGGATTTTCACACACACAACAGTCTCTATAGTTTACATAGAATGGTGCGAAAAACATAAAACACTGAGTGAGTGACACTTCTGTGAGTGATAATGACTTTTTGATAAGAGAGGTCAGAAGAAAATGCCAGATTGGTTTGAGCTGCCAGGAAGGATATAGTAACTCATATAATCACTCTTTACAACCGTGGTCAGCAGAAAAGCATCTCAGCATGCACAAAACATCGAGTTTTGAGGTGGATGGGCTACAACAGCAGAAGACCACATTGGGTTCCACTCCTGTCAGCCAAGAACAGGAGTCAGAGGCTGTCATGGGCACAGGCTCACCCAAACTGGACAGTTGAAGATTAAAAAAAAATTACCTGTTCTTTTTCTAGTCTTCTACTGTCCCGTATCAGTGAGTCTATGCCCCGAGAGCCTCAGATTCTTGTCCTTGGCTGTGTTATGTGTTCTGCGATGCTTTCCTGCCCACCATGGTCGTAAAGAGTGATTATATGAGTTAATATATCCTTCCTGGGAGCTTGAACCAATCTGGCCATTTTCCTCTGACCTCTCCAATCAACAAGGCATTTCCACCCACAGAACTGTTACTCACTCAGTGTTTTTTGTTTTTCCCACCATTCTGTGTAAACCCTAGAGATTGCTGTGCTTGAAAATCCCAGGAGATCAGCAGTTTTTGAAATATTCAAACCAGCCCTTCTGCTACCACTTGACTTCACTTGTTGCACATGAAACATCCATGCCACGGTTAAAGTCAAAGAGATCACACTTTTTTCCCTATTCTGATTTTTGATGTGAACATTAACTGACCTGTTCTTGACCTGCTCTTGACCTGCTCTTGACCTGTATCTGCATAATTGTATGGATCACGCTGCTGCCACGTGATTGGCTGATTGGATAACTGCATAAATGAGCAGGTGTACAGGTGTTCCTATTAAAGTGGATGGTGAGTGGACATTTGTGCTGAGATGTCTGGCTGTTTATACTTATCTCTCTCTTTTTCAGTGTGTGTATCTTCATCCTCTCCTCTTTCCTCCCTTGCTTCTCCTCAATGATTCCTGAAAAAATGTGCATTAAAAATGACATTATTGTTAATGTTACTGTGATAGCTAACATTATTGTGATAGCTGATTTGGCTAGCAGTGTTACAAGTAGTTTGCATTTTACAAACTGCCAATTGACTGCTTAAACTCTAACATTTATATCATAGCTTTGTCATGTGTTATAATAACATATATGCTGCATAACTCTCAACAAGACGTTAAAGTCTGATAGTGTCTCATGAGGGCTAAACATAATGGAAGATTAAATCTATTGGCAAACCTAAAGTTCCCTTCTAAGCTGCTGTGTTCTATTGAGAACCAGTCATCACTGCTGATTAGGTTGTTTTGGAATGTAGGCTACATTCTGCCACCACATTATCAAAACATTGCTGTTTCCATATTGAATTTGACAACAAAGAAAGTAAAAAAAAAAAAAAAAAAAAAAATCAAAAACTGTTGAGGTCCTGACCTCAGTGTCCTCATTGTTAGTTACAGCCTCTGCCCTAAGCACATGTGCTCCATTCCACTTTTTTGGTGCTTTTTCCACACAGATACCACGCTACATTTTGACTCTCCATGAGCTGTTGGCACACACACCTCATGAACATGTGGAGAGGAATAGTTTGGAATATGCTAAGTCCAAGCTGGAGGAGCTTTCCAGGTATAAAGCATGTGTACCACTCACTGGCAACTAAATATGATATTCACACACACTACTGGCAACCATTCCATTAAATTCCATTTGATTCAGTTCAGATCAATTTAATTCAGTTTTACAATTTTGTCATTATTACCAACTTAAAAGGGCAGACAGAGAAAGTGGAGACAGTACTAAAGTATGAAAGAGTGACAGATGTAAAATTGTAAGCATATAGTGTGAAGAAAGATTTCCTAAAAAAAAAAAGCTGCAACGTAAGGATCCAGCAGAAAGTCCAAAAGGATGTCCTTTAAAACGGCAAATGATAGAAAGTGAAACACTTCTAGACATCAGTTTAAAGAACAAGATAGCTGATCACATAGTTACAGTGACCCTAAAGTGCAAAAAACTTTAACAAACCAAAAATGCAACATCAAATAAAAAAAACAAAACAAAACGCAAAAGCAAAAGCAAAACCAAAAACACAACAAAATGAACTTAAAACAGAAAAGGTAGGTGCTTATTGAATTGGGGTGTGACTATCAAAGTGAAAAGGAACTATGCTTTTTCAGTCTGCTGTTATCTTAGCCTAGCGAAAACGGTTGAATGATTTAAGTTATTTTCTTCTGTTTCACAAATTGGAATGCTTTGCCCTTACTGTGGCAAAAGCTTTGCAACCATTCCAAGCTTCACTGTGGGTAAGCCAACCGCTCTTCCTGAAACCACGGTTAATCTAGGCACCTGTAAAATTTTATGAGCATGGCTTTTAGATACTTAGTGGTAATAGAGCCGAATTCTAAAACTTTTAATTGGCCCATCATCTTCTGAGAAAAATTACCAAAAATTGATCCAGCTCTTGATCTAGCTCTTTCATGTCCTATGTGATTTTTGTAAATCAAATTAACTTACTTCTGTTAACAAAGGATCTGTGTTGTTGGTAAAATCAGCTACCCACTTATCTGTCATGAAAAGTCTATTTTGAGTAAATTAAAACTTTAAATCTTTGTATTCTATTGGCAGATAATTTTGCTTCTTTCTAGAAATAAATGCATAAAATTAGAAAAATTATCTGGCAAAAGAGTCTAATTCAAGCTTGAAATTAATAAAAATGTCTAGAAATATGTTTAAAAATATTATGGTTGGGTTATTATAATTTTATAATAGGAAATACTAGATAAATTTGATTTGATATTCAAGATATTTTCACTTCTAGTATGTCATTTTTTGCAGTGCATACCCTGCAATGGCATATTGGTTTAAATATTTTTGTAGTGCAGTAGCATAGCTTAGTTGGGTTTCTTTAAAAATGCAGTAAAGCAACTACACTGACAGTTTTGTCCATCTTGCGTACTTGATGAATTCCCCAAATATATAATAATAAAAAAGTATTTTATAAAGTATAGGGCATATTTACAGGTGTTAAAATGATGGGCTCCACAATTGTCAAATGCATCGAAAAGTGCTGTCATTTAAACAATGTCATGATTTGGATTACATATTTTTGTTTGTTATATTGTGAAGTGAATGTGCTAATTGTATACTTTTTTTAAGAATCATGCACGATGAAGTAAGTGAAACAGAGAACATCAGGAAGAACCTGGCCATTGAGCGCATGATCGTGGAGGGCTGTGAGATTCTCCTGGATACTAGCCAGACTTTTGTCAGACAAGGTAAATCCACCCCTACCCCAAATACACATACATGAACAGAGCTCTGGAAAGGGACCTCAAATTAACAGCATGGTTCACAATTGCATTCGGATATTTTTCTCATCTATTCTTGTCACCCACCCTCACTCACAATTCTCTCTGTTACTTTTCTGGACTTGTTTTTTTGATTTCCCAAAGAAAGTGATTAAACCAGGCAATCCTTCATGTTAATCTCACCCATCTCAGAAGAACAGTGTACTGGAAGGACAGACAGGGCAATGCTCTGATTTTTTTAAAACCTAATCACATCTTTACAGGTCAAACAGTTGAGAAGCTATGGCTTGGACATGTCACATATTAACCAGAACCACATTCTGATAAAAAAAAGGAAATGACGTTGAAATGAATGTGTGCTATGCTATCCTATAAGTTTGAAAACAGTAATAGGAAGGGCCTGTGTTTTATTGTTATATTTTTATCTGATACCAGATAAAAATGAAAATTAGAAAATAATTTTATCCTTCTTTCCATTGCACCATCCTGCACTGCTCAATTCCAAGGATCGCTTATCCAGGTGCCCATGAGTGAGAAAGGGAAGATCACCCGTGGCCGTTTGGGCTCCTTGTCTCTGAAGAAAGAGGGCGAGAGACAGTGTTTTCTTTTCTCTAAACACCTCATCATCTGTACCAGGGGCTCTGGGGGGAAGCTGCACCTCACCAAGGTAAGATTTAGGTTTGCATGTATCAAAACCTCCTAGAGTGATAGAACTTCTCCATAAACAGCTTTTTTTACTAATATTACTGAATATAGTCTACACTGCAAAAAAAAAAAAAAAAAAGATAGCAAGTGAATAAAGGAAAAGTTTTCTATTATTTCTCATTATGAAGTTATTGTATAACAAATTATAAAATTATGATGCTTATTTCTAGATGTACTTACTAATTTCAAGTTTAAAATGGTCTTATTCTATTGGCAGATAATTTTGCTTCTTTATAGAAATAAATGCTTGAAATAAGCTAATTTATTTGCCAATAGAATGAGACAATTTCAAGCTTGAAATGAGTAAACATCTATAAAAAGGGTAATAATTAATAATCATATTTGTTAAAAATAATCTAATAAACAGGAGTATTAGTTGAACTTGCCTACATTTAAGATAATTTTACTTGCTAAGATATTTTGTGCAGTGTAGATTGGCTTTCTTCTTCTGAGATACATAAAGTCATGCTGTATTCTTGTGTGAAGTGGAGCATAAAACCAGCTGTATCCCACTCACTGGTTATGTAGCATCATGCATCATGTAGCATCAGCATACCTTCACTGATAAATAGCTAAATACAAATATACATACAAATAGCTAGGTAAATAGTTACATACAAAAAAGAGAAATAAAAACAAATACCTTATACACTATATGGCCAAAAGTATCTGGACACCTGAGCATCACACCCATATGTGGGGCTTCCCCAAACCATTGCCAAAAAGTTGTAAGCACAGAATTTTTTAGAATGTCTTTGTATACTGCAGCATTAAGATTTGCCTTCACTGGAGCTACAGGGCCCAAACCTGTTTCATCATGACAATGCCCCTGTGCACAAAGCATGGTCCATGAAGAGATGGTTTGCCAAAGTAGATGTGGAAGAACTCGAGTGGCCTGAGCCCTGACCTCAACTCCACTGAACATCTTTGGGATGAATGCTCTTGTGGCTGAAAAAGCAGAGATCCCTCCAGCCACATTATAAAATCTAGTGGAAAGCCTTCCCAAGAAGAGTGGAGGCTTTTGTAACAGCAGTGGGAGTGGGGGCTGGGCAGCAACTCCATGTTAATTCTCATGGTTTTGGAATGGGCACATATGGGTGTGATGTTCAGGTGTCCACATACTTTTGGCCATATAGTGTAGCTATAGAAAGGATAAGTGGAGTGCATCTTTAATATTTAGCTATAGTCTGACAAATGTAAAAGCATACAAAAAAGTGTTTTTTTTTCTACAATGTTATATCTTTCTAAAAGTTATGTATAGCTTATTTCCACTTCTATACAATCTGAAGTTAAAAATAACAAAAAGCAGATTAAGAATAAAATGCGAGTTTTGCCAAGTTAAAATAATTAAAATAGCACTGAGTTTGTAACTTAAATTTCTTAAAAAAGTACCCACAATCCTTGTTAATTCAATGAAATATGTTTGTTGTGCCAAGGGAAAATGTTGTTAGTGTAAATTTATGACACTCAGTAACTGTTTTGTCAACTGGTTGTTTGGGAAATTCAGGCAAAATAATGTTTTTGGTAATGACTGCTTAGTGTTGTCTGAATTGATATTTGATACACTATATGGCCTAAAGTTTGTTTACACCTGATCATCACACCCATATGTAGGCCTTCCCCGAACTGTTGCCACAAAGTTGGAAGCACAGCGTTGTACAGGATGTCTTTGTATGCTGTAGCATTAAGATTTCCCTTCCCTGGAACTAAGAGGCCTAGCCTCATGTTCCAGTATGACAATATCCCTTTGCAGAAAACGAGGTCCATGAACGTGGTTTGCCAATTTGGAGTGGAAGAACTCGAGTGGCACAAAGCCCTCACTTCGACCCCACTAAACACCTTTGGGATGAATTATGCCCAACATCACCATCCAACGTCAGTGGCTGAATGGGTAAATCCCCACAACGATACTCCAAAGTCTAGTGAAAAGTCTTCCCGGAAGAGTGAAGGTTATTATAATAGCAAACTGGGGACAAAATCTGGAATGGGATGTTCAAAAATCACATATGTGTGTGATGCTCCGGTGTCCACAAAGCTTTGGCCACATAATATATCGAATAATCACTAAACAGTCATTACCAAGAAGATTTCTTTGCCTGAATTTCCCAGGGTAGCAGCTGACTCGTCTCTGTATCTGTGGCCAACAGAATGGAGTGGTTTCACTTATTGACTGCACGTTGATTGAGGACCCTGAAAGCACAGATGATGAGCGTAAGTATTAGAGCCTTTTATTTTAATCTACCCTTATGGGCAATGTGACATCTACAACCCCTGGCAAAAATTATGGAATCACCACACTTAGAGGATGTTCACCCAGCTTTTTTACTTTATAGCAAAAAAACAAATCACAGATATGACACGAGAAAGGTTTTGTTCAATAGCTTAACATTCTGGCTTTGTGAAACATACATAAAAAAAAATTCACTGACATTTTTTTTTATTAATGGCATGTCTTTTCCCAAATCAGGTAGAGGAAAAAAGTATGGAATCACTCAATGTTGAGGAAAAAATTATGGAATCATCAACAAAAAAACACAATTAGTACTTTGTTGCTCCTCCTCTGGCTTTTATTCTTTGAGGCATAGACTTCACTAATGAAAAACAATATTCCCCATCAATCTGGTTCCAACTTTCTCGAATAGCAGTTGACAGATCAG